>VDFB02000003.1:274769326-275091094 GCA_007258455.2 Sequoia sempervirens | reverse complement strand
AATCTTACCAATATAGAAACCATCTTGGATTTCAAACTCTCCACAACATTTGTATACTCATCATCACAAGTAGACCTTTTCCAATGTATATACACTATCCAACCTAATCCACCACAAGTTCATATGTATGCACTATCCTACATAAACGAGTCCTCCCAAGCAACAAACACATAGGCATGTGAGAAAAAAATAAAGACCTTCAACACTATAGTATAATGATAACATCCAATAAAGGAATATACATCTAAAAACTCCTCACTCTACATGGATAATTTTAAATCTAAAAATAACTAAAACTGCTATAAAAGCTCTACCAATAGCATTCACCAGGTGTGGCTAAATCCTCTTTCACATAGTGTCAAAGAACATACACTGATCTAAAAGCTTGAAAGTGAAACCATTAAAAAATAGATTTTTCACCACTAAACTTTACAACTCTCCCAAGTTCTCCACATCATAAAAGATATATTAAAGAGCCTCTCTATTATTACTAAAAATAATGAAGTACAATAATAGTAAATGACCACAAAAATAGAAATCACAATTGATCCATGTAAACCTTAACTCCAATGTCATGTAAACACAAATATCCAAAAAGAAAGAATATACCATAAAAATAAAACCTACAAACCAAAGCCATGTCATACTACGAGAATACCAATGTCCTAAAGTTGTGATAAGTAAGATCTCCTTCCTAAAAAATCCAAATAGAAAAACCACCTTAACATCCAATTATTCAACCCCAAGGTGAAACATAAAATATATAAATAAACTAGAAGGGATGTGAGCCTCTAAAAATAAAGTAATATTAGATAAAATATTCATTCCCTCAATAATTGAATATCCCTTGAAGCCACTATCTCATGTACTCTTAAAATTATATTGACCTCAAAAGTCAACCATGTAATCTCAAGATCCAAAAAATAAAGAGATAGAAAAACCTTACCATATATCTATCTTCAAGTCATTAATATAACTAAAATCTATCCCTCAAGACTCACATGCATGAGAGGAAATATACAAATAAAAGAATGTAGTTAAAAATTGATATAAGCACACTCAATGATCATTCACCACCAAGAGTACCAATAGTGAAGAATGGGATTTCTCTACACATAAAATACCAAGCTATAATGAATCTCTCCATAAATAGTATCTTCATCAAGCTCATGTTGAACTCAATTCCAATTCTAGGTGTAGGCTCCTCAATCTTCCTATTGAAACCTCATCAAGAGTAACTATCTCAAAAAATGATCATTAAAAAGAGATCTTTGGCCTCACCCAAATTTAATATAATTATATAATTAATAATATTGTTCCAACAAAACCAACTTTAATACCAAAATAATCAAAACCCCAAAAGGATAAAATGATTATGAAACCATATAGAAAAACACATATAAATAAATCATAGCCAAAGATTCAACTAAAAATTAGGAATCATCACCACATGACATGATCTACTACTCCTAAAAAGAATATATTAGTATCTAATGAATATATTTTATCCTAAGAGAACTTGTATCATGTCAATACTCTAACAAGTGAATAAGAGTGCACCATGATATAATAGCATCCTTCCTTTAAACCAAGGATCATCTATCAAACTAAAAATCATAATTGACACCTAAACCAAAGACTCAAAGAGTCCCCCATGCTAATAAGCCATCAAAATCTCTAAAACCACTCCTAAATATAAGCATCTCCTATCAATATAACTAAATATGCCAATGAACTCTTAGTGCATACAAAATACAAATCCAAGAGCTCCTCATGAGATCAACAACCACTCTTGAAGATCATTCGTCACAAAGTGAAAAATCCACATCACTATTGAAGATCCCATTAAACCATGATACTAAGCTACAAATGGCATCATTATAACCATATACTAATTTAATATCACACATTTCCTCACACAAGAAAAATACTCAACTACAACACCAACAACTCATGGTACAATAAACTAGAACTATAGATATCCTACAAAGAAATATATAAAACAACCGATAATACCTAAATAAATCCATCACCACCAATTGTATATTTGCATGAATAGCCATTTCATGTCAAAGATACATGAATAAAAGAACCACCATGACACTATCATTTCCACCCTCAATGTACCTACACTAAAATCTTGCTTAATCAAGATCTAGAAGCTTCTTTGTATCATTAATTTCCTCAAAGTTCTAAGACAACCAAAAAACTCTATAGAGTCCACCAAGTGACCAAATACTTGATCCACTATGAAGTTCTCGAAAAAACTCTTTGTCACCTTTATTAAATCCAAAATTGGACACTACAAGAACAAGATATGACATTTTGAATCAATGAGAGAAAAACCAACTTCCAACTATAATTTTGTGTACAAAAATTAAAATATAGAAAAACCAATAACATCATAATATAAAATATATAAAATCTTGAAATGTCTTTTCTTACAAGATCATAGATTCAACTATGTATAGATTCCACTAAAATAAAGTGTTAACAATTGTAGTGTAGGAAAAAGTATCCCCTTTTCACACTTAATTTGGAAATAATTAATAATAAAATAAGCTTAATGAGGCCTTAATTTAGTGTTGTAATATGTTTTTCATATTCACATTAAATTTAGGGCCCTTTTAAATTAAATGGACTTAATTGTGTCTTATTTTTGGTGTTGTAAGGTGTACCTTTACACTTTCACACTAATCTAGGGCTTTCTTAATTGATTGAAGTTAATTTTCCTTAATTGGCCTCTTTAATTCAAATCCAAGCCTAATTAAATGAAAATTCCAAGGGATAAAACCCAAAATTCATAATTGCTATTACACAACACTTAATTTTGGAAGATGTGTGTCCTAGGTAGGTGACCTAGGACCCATTTTCCACATGGCGAATGGGTCCTCACTTAGTCCTAGGACCCTATTTTTACATGGCATTTCACCTTGTTCGATGTGTGTCCTAGGTAAGTGGCCTAGGACCCATTCGCCCTATTGCGAATGGGTCGTCACTTAGACCTAGGATCCCTCTTTTGGATATGTTTTTGGCAGTATTTTAATGATTTCAAATATATAACTCAATGTCAGCTTGTGATATTTGAATTTCGGGAATTAATCTTAAGATATATATAAATAAGAGGTCATTTCACTATGTTTCACTAAGCAATTTTGATGAGAGAATCCTTATAGAAAATTTTATGATCAATATTATTATCAAGAGCATTCAAGGGTAGATTTCTTCATCATTTGTTGCAGAAATCAAGATCCAAGCATTATGTCAAGTTATGTGGAGTCATGCATGTTTTTGGAGCTAATATGTTGATGTAGGTTTCATGATTCAAACAAGCATTCAAGGTATCATTTCAAGCAAAGATTCAAAGTCAAGAACCACATCCATTGAAGACATTTCATGCAAGTTGCAAACCTCCATTATCAAGGTTCATATAAGGGTTTGGTGAGTTGTGACATATAGTTTTTCATTCATCATTCCCTCATGTTTCATTATTTCATTTCAAGGTTTAATTACCAAAACAGAGTTTGACCAAGGCAAACCCCCATTCACTTAACAAACAAATTTTTTCTCTCTTTGATGTGTGATTGCATATTTTAGGTGGAAAATATACTGAAGAACAAAAATTGCAAAGTTGTCAAAGTTGTCACCATTCTTGTAATATCATGGAAACTCTTCTACAAAATTTATTTTTGGTTTTTCGATAGTGAAAGTTTGGAATTTAGGAGTGCAGACATAGAGGAACTGAACCCAAAAATATGACTCAAATAAATAATGTAGAAGAATTTTCGTGATATTACAAGAATGGTGACAACTTTGACAAATTTGCAATTTTTGTTCTTCAATAGATTTTCCACCTAAAATCTACAATCACACATCAAAAAGAGAAAAATGTTGTTTGTTAGATGAATGGGGGTTTTCCTTGGTCAAACTCCATTTTGTTAATTAAACCTTGAAATGAAATAATGAAACATGAGGGAATGATGAATGAAAAACTATATGTCACAATTCACCAAACCCTTATATGAAAGTAGAAGAGTTCCTGATTTTATGGAGTTATGACTCAAATATTTATTTTCAATAATATTTTTTATTTGAGGATTCATTGATTGAGCCCATTCAATATCTATGTGAAGCCTTGAATTTATTTACAATTCTTAGAAGATGATATCCAAGGTGAGCATAAGGTTTTTACATGATACCATGATTTTAGTATCCATTATTTTAGTAAAAATATTTATGCTTTTCGCCTCTCTCTTTTCCTATATATTGGAGATGTGAGATATGGTTTGATGGCATGTTTACAAAGGCATAGGTGTTGTCAAAATTCCAAAAAACTATAGAGAGGAAGTGTAACTTTATCATATTCTATAAAAATTAATATATTCCTATCCTCTTTCTCTAAAGTATTTTTTCTAAAAGGGTTTCTCCAAGTATATCTTGTGTTACTATTGTTTGTTGATTTTATTCTTATAGTTTATTTATTATCATGGATAATATATTATATTAGTCTAATTATTAAGAGTATTTCATATTTTTATACACTTTCAAAAGTTTTTATTGTAGCAATTTCACCTTTTTTCTTAATATTTTCCATCACAGAAAATGGTTTTATAAAAAAGTTGACTCCTTTCTAGAAAGTGTTGAAGGTTTGTTGGTTGTAGTGGGAGATTTTACTTTGTTTGGTTTTGTATATTTGTGAAGGATTGAAAACCTTGATTGATTTCTCTCATTTGGATATTGTGAAATAAAATGGAATGGAGTATGAAATGTGGAAGTTAAATATGGAAGATCTTCAAGAAGAAATATAATATTGGTTGTTTTTTTGCGAGCTTAAGTCTATAAAAGAAAGAACATGTTTAGTGGTTAGATTTGGTTTGTTGTTGTTTGAGTGGGCTCTCATTCATATTGAGTTATCTTTTTTAGTGTGTGTGTGTGAAGCATGACATGGGATGTGTGGTTAAATTCGTGTACATATGGAAGATGCATTATAGGAGCTTTATTTTTCATCATAAGTATTTATGTAGATTTTATAAGTGTATTGTAATATTTTTATTGGTGAATAATAAATTTAGTTTGGATGCTTTTGAAAGCTATTTTTTTTCTCTCTTGAGGGTTTTTCTAGTTTATATATTATGTAATCTCATGGTATGCATTTGATATTTATATTATGGTTATTTTGTAAGATTGTATGCATGCTTTTATTTCACTAGGTTATATAAGAAATAGTTTTATCAACTTGGTAATTTCCTAACTAGTGTTATTAGATCCATGGTTATGGTTGAGGGAGTTGAGAGATCCATGCTTTTTTAACCATTGCTTGAGAAAATCTCATGAAAAGTTTAAGCCATGGAAAAGTTAGAGAGAATTTAGAAATTTTAAGGTATTAGATATGTTGGGAAGGGTGTGAGGTTACACATCCAAGGTTCTAGGTTTAAATATTTTTGGCTATTTTTCTATATCTAAGGTTTAGAAAAAAATTAAAAGAGTTTTTTTGGGTGCTCACTATGAGGGTTTTATGGGGAAATTTTCACAAATAGTATCCTAGAAAAAAATAGACCTCACCATTGGAACTAGGAGGCCCAAGAGATGAATATTGACATAAAATTTAACCTAATTTAGACACCAAGGCTTGGAGGTGAAAAATCCCCCCCCCTTTCTCGACCATATGGTCATACAAGCACAAAATTTATAGTCAATTAATTTTTTAAATAAATAAAATTAAAATTAAAACCCGTGTGTTAAAACCATACGCAAGTTTTATTAAATAAAAAATCTTATATGAGGGGTGGTACAAAGGTTTGCAAACTTCTATACCATGGTCCTCAATGACCAACAACACAACCAAGGTACTAGCAAGGTTGGTACAACGGTGTCAACCCCCAATGATGCCTATCAACTCCTAATTATTAGTAATTAGGCTAGTGGAACTTTGGACCTTAATCTTGGCCCTCAATCAAGTGATGCCCTATACATATCCTCATGGCCTTAAAAGTTCATATTTTAAAAAATAAAAAAAATGAAACTTTTTTAATGTCATTTTAGATCCACCATACTTCCACCCACATTTTGCCACTTGGGGAACAACACCACCCTCTTTCCACTAGGTTTCCACCAATCTACTACTACCATGGTCCATATAATTTAAGAACCACAACCCACCACCTCTATTCAATTTGAGTTGCCTAAAGGAGCTATTTTTTGGAGGCCATAACTTTCACTTACTATATCATATTTTTAAATTTTTATATTCATTAAACTCTCTCTAAACACTACACAATGGTGCAAGTTTGGTTTTCATATTTTCTTTGTGTAAAAAGTTTATGCCCAAAAATTGAATTTATGTATAATGGTTAGCAAGTCATAAATTTTGCATACATAATAGATTTTGGATTTCAAATAAGTGATGGAGAGAATAAGTAACCTACTACCTAATTGATTGAGTGGTTTTTACTATGATAAGTAGAGAGGATTATATTAGTTTGAGCATTTACAGGAACCTAAGATTGTGTAAAAGAGAGGGACTGACAACGTCAAGGCCCTAGGTCAGGGAGAGCCAAGGGCAGAAGGCTGCCCTAACTTACCTCACTCTAAAAGATTGTTTCGAATGAGGGATAAGAATGATGAGGACTATAAGGCCCTGCAACCACTCTTTAGACCCAAAATTTAAATTGGGACTAGGCGAGTCAATTTTCAGGTTCAACACTGTACCCTAGGTAACTCTCTAACCAAGGATGATAGCGGGGTGCGCTAGCGTCTCTCAGGTGCGCTAGTGTCTGTACGACCAGAGGACCAAAAACATAATATGAACCACCAGAAAACAAGTTGAAAACCTAGCTAGTCACTTCTAAGGGAGCAAAACATAACTATGAAGTAGGAAAGATACAAATGAATATGATAAAGTAAATATATGAAGGCTAAGGTGATGAAGATAATCTCACAAAGATGCTCTTTCACTAGCTAGCTTCAAATGCACATCCACCTACACACAAGAAAAAGGGAAAAATTTTGGGGACTGTATAGGGGTTTTCCTCAGTCAAACCCATGTTTCGATGTTTCCACCTCCATAGAAAACTAAGATAGCAACAATAAAGAAATGTATGATAAAGAAATAAAGAAAGAAAGTACATGAATAACAATACAAAATAGTATAAAGCTTACTCAACCAAATCGTAAAGGAGAGGAGTGAAACGTTGCCACCTCCACCAAGAGCTCACTAGCCAATGATGGAGAAAAAAGGCTTGAACAATCACCACAACCTCAACTATGATGAAGGGAGGTGTTGCAAAACCTCAAGCCCACAATGCAATGGCTTGTTCCACACTTGCTTTACGAAGTTGGAGTGTTGTTGTTGTTGCTATGAAGTGTCAAAGTGTTTCTTGAAGTGATGGAAGTGAAGAGATTACAAGAAGTGATACCAAAGAGATGAAGTGAATGCTTGGAGATTACCAAAGGGGATGAGTTTCATGAAGAATGAATCTTTTTGAAGGTGAGGTGAGGAGAATAAGGCATTTCTAGGTCGATTGGTTGAAGAGGGACGTTACAAACTGTTCCCAATAGGAAGTGTAACGCCTCTACCAACTTCAAACACAGGAGTCTATTAGGGACATAAGCGTGTCGCATGGATGTCTGCATGCCCCACGTGCATCTCTGACAAATGTTCTTCTACGGACACAAAAGACGAATGCCAAGTGAAACGAAGGCAACTTGCTAATGTGGAATTTCACCTTCGTATTTAGTTTTCTAAGGTGAGGAAGTGTAAAAGGGGAATTTGTGTAAGGGGTATAAAATTGCTCCTATAAATTTTTCCCCCACTTTAGCGAGTATGAATACTAATGAGTGCTTCAGTAAAGTAGATTGAAAAGGTAGTAGGGTTAGAAATGTATACCTAAACCATGGAAGAGGCAAACCGCAATCTGAAAAACTCGAGAGTGCAGGACAAGTAAAGGACTTCGAAGCCCCGTAGAACTGTGAAGTTGTAGAATGAAAGTATCTTATAGGCCCATGGACCTGCAAGGAGGTGACCCCCAGTATCTCTCACATGAAGGAAGCCCAGAGAAGTAAGCACCTCACAGGCCCATAGACCTGCAAGGAAGGTGTCCTACAAGATCTCTCACATGAAGAAAATAAAGAAAAGTGCCTTACAGACCTACAGACCTACAAGGAAGGTTTCCTCTAAGATCTCTCACATGGAGGAAACCAAGAAAAATTCCTTACAGACTCATAGACCTGCAAGAAAGGTATCCTCCAAGATCTCTCACATGAAGGAAACCCAAAAAAGTGCCCTACAGACCCGCAGACCTGCAGGGGAGTGACCCCCAAAATCTCTCGAATGGAGGAAGCTCAGAAGAAGTGCCCTATCTGCAAAATTGCAGCGAGGTATCCCCCAAGATCTCTCACATGGAGGAAACCCAAGGAAGGGAACTTCGCAAAGTCAAAAAATGGCTTGACAGGCGCACCTGCAAAGTGACATGTTTACCCATAGATAGAATATGTATGAAAGCGGCCACACAGGTAAGTAAGAGGACAGTCATGCAGAATGTCAATGGATTGGAAATATTTCAAAGGGTTCCCTTGGGAACTCGACGTGAAGAAAGGGGTCCACTCAAGGGATGCACTATTTGAAAATGTGGAAGATATGTTTCTTTCTTGAATCGATTCATCATCAAGGAATCCTTTCAAAAGATGTTCACTTTATCAAGGAATTTGAAAAGAAGAAAATGCCCCCTTGTGAGGGGTGATGAGACAAAAAAATATCTCATCTATTAGCCAAATAAAAAATTGTATTTTGCTTAATTATGGAGTTTATCAAGACTAAACATGATGAGGAAAGTAGATATTTTCAATTTTAGCATTCAAAGATTTTATCATATCTTAAAAATTGCGATATGAGTTCTTGATATTTTTGGACAAAGATTAGGAGACAAGAAGGAAAAAAAACCCAATAAATTTCATGAAAACCCAGTTCATAGTTTGAGAGAAAATTCACCAATCCGATGCTCTAAAAATCTGTTGTCATGCTCCAAAATTTTTGAAATTTGTTCATTTGTTTGCTCTGGAATTCTCGAAACTAAATGAATGATCATTTATAAAGAGGTTGAGAAACTTGGGCTTTTATAAGCAATTAAGGGACAATAGTTGAGAGCATCAAGGGGCAATTCCAAACACTAAGGAAGGTTGTTAGGTTGTGCAAAAAAATGAAGCATATTTATGAGACAATTTTGGGTAGTTTGAATCTTTTTGCAAGCATCTAAGAGTTGTTTTATGAACTTTAATAATACACAATGGAAATGCATGACTTTTCCAGCAGTCAAATATTTTTTTAGAGTTTGTTTAGGGGCTGCAAAATAGACATTATTTATTTTGGACGACCAAAGAAAATTGACTCAACAAGATGAAGGAAAGACTTATCTCTTTTCCCTCAACACATTTTCCTATCTTCTAGCAAGTTGTTGCACAACAATTAAGGCTCAAAAGAAGAATTCTATAAATTCATTGTAATCAAGAAATCAAATGGGGAAGAGTTTTATAGAATAATAAAGTTTAGTTTATTTTGCAGCAGTAGTGTAATTGTTTGTAGTTTTCATTTCTTAGTTTATTTTCTAAAAATATTTCCATTTCTAGTTCTTTACATTTCCAGTATTTTCATTTACAAGTTTCTTAGGATAGATTTAATTCCAACATTTCATTTACAAAGCTCTTAGATTATATTTGATTCCGAAAATTTATTTCATACATTGTCTTTCAATTTCGTTTGTAGAAAAAACATGTCATACAAATGATTTCTTCTCCCTCTTGCATATTGACATGGACACTGCCCTAGATTGACGTTTATAATTAAATGATAAGGAATTCAATGAAACTCATTAGTTTTGGAATCGTTGTCGAATAGAGGTGTCATTAGGGAGTTGTTGATGATTTGGTGATAGCAGGTCAAAATAAAAATTAGTTTGGAAAGCTTTTTAGATTTATTATTTTATAAATTCTTTGTTTTATTATTTTAGAAACCCCCCTCCAAACAATAAATCCAAAGGAAGAGGTTCTTGTATGCAAAGGTGACAACTCTTGTACAATATCCTCAACTAGAGGACCATGACTTCAAACCCCATAAAACAAAAGACTATTGTTTGGACACCTTCAAAGTCCAAAGAGGGTTGCCTGATCAAATATTTGAAGGACAAAGAGTTGCATCCAATCATGTATGTAACAAAATGTGAGGAAAAATTACAAAATATTTTTAATCAGCCAATGCATTTACTAGAATAAAGAATTATGGAGAAGACTGTAATTTCAAAGGAAGGAGGAGCATCAAAGTTCAAATATCTAGCCATCTTCTTCTCATGGTTTTCCTCTTCTTTTAAAAAGTTGAATGCATGGATCCATCATTTGAGAAAAATGATGTTATTTTCCACAACCAGTTAATGATTTTATATAACCTATCTCTACATCAATAAGTAGAGTAGGATAGAGTATGTTTTTTTTCTGCAACATAACAATAAAATCCTCATATTATCTTCAGAAGCATCTTCAGTGCACCTCCTAACAAATCCCTAGAGCAATTACAATTAAAGTGAAGAGATTGGCTCTAGAAGCTCACTATAAGTTGCAGGAGAACTTGCAACATTTTAGATGTAGGGGAGATGAGAAAAAAATATCTCATCTATTAGCCAAATAAAAGTTTGTATTTTGCTTAATTATGGAGTTTATCAAATCTGAGCATGATGAAGAAAGTAGACATTTTCAATTGTAGCAATCAAAAAATTTATCATATCTTGAAAAATTATGATCTGGGTTCTTGAGATTTTTGGATAGAAATTAAGAGACAAGAAGGCAAAAAAAATCATTAAATTTCATGAAAACTCAGTTCGTGGTTTGAAAGAAAAATTCACCAGTCCGATGCTCTAGAAATTTGTTGTTATGCTCTAAAATTTCTAGAATTTGTTTATTTGTTTGCTCTAGAATTCTCGAAACTAAATGAAGGATCATTTATAAAGAGGTTGAGAAACTTGGGCTTTTATGAGCAGTTAAGGGACAATAGTTGAGAGCATCTAGGGGTAGTTCCAAGTATAAAGGAAAGGTTGTTGGGTTGTGCAAAAAAATGGAATATATCTAAGAGACAATTTTAGGTAGTTTGAACTTTTTTGCAAGCATCTAGGAGTTGTTTTATGAACTTTAATGATACATAAGGGAAATATATGACTTTTCTAGCAGTCAAATATCTTTTTGGAGTTTTTTTATGGGATGCAAAATAGGCATATTTATTTTGGACGACCAAAGAAGATTGACTCAGCAAGATGAAGGAAATATTTATCTTTTTTCCTTCAACACATTTTTCTATCTTCTAACAAGTTGTTGCACAACAATTAAGAATCAAGACAAGAATTCTATAAATTCATTGTAATAAAGAAATTAAATGGGGAAGAATTTTATAGAATAATAAAGTTTAGTTTATTTTGCAGCAGTAGTGTAGTCTGTAGTTTTTCATTTCTTAGTTTATTTATAGCAATCTTTCCATTTCCAATTCTTTACATTTCTAGTATTTTTATTTTAAAAAAAATTAAGATTGATTTAATTCCAACATTTCATTTACAAGCTCTTAAATTAGATTTGATTCCAACAATTTCTTTCATGCATTGTCTTTCAATTCCATTTGTAGAAAAAACATGTCATGCAAATGATTTATTCTCCCTCTTGCATATTGTCATGGACACTGCCTTGACTTGACATTTATAATTAAATGATGAAGAATGCAACGACACTCATCATTTTTGGCGTTGTTGTCGAATAAAAGTGTCATTAGGGAGTTTTTGATGATCTGATGATAGCAGGTCAAAATAAAAATTAGTTTGGCAAGTTTTTTAGATTTATTATTTTAGAAACCCCCCCAAACAATAAATCCAAAGGAAGAGGTTTTTGTATGCAAATGTGACATCTCTTGTACAATATCTTCAACCAGAGGACCATGAATTCAAGCCCCAGAAAACAAAAAATTATTGTTTGGACACCTACAAAGTCCAAAGAGGGTTGCCCGATCAGATATTTGAAGGACAAAGAGTTGCATCCAATCATGCATGCAACAAAATGTGATGAAGGATTGCAAAATATTTTTAATCAGCCCATACATCTACTAAAATAAAAAATTATGGAGAAGACTGTCATTTCAAAGGAAGGAGGAGCATCAAAGTTCAAATATTTAGCCATCTTCTTCTCATGGTCTTCCTCTCCTTTCAAAAATTTGAATGCATGGATCCATCATTTGAGAAAAATGATGTTATTTTCTACAACCAGATAATGGTTTTATATAACCTATCTCTACATCAATAAGTAGAGTAGGATAGAGTAGGTTTTTTTTTTGCAATATAACAATAAAATCCTCATAATATCTTCAGAAGCATCTTCAGTGCACCTCCCAACAAATCCCTAGAGCAATTGCAATAAAAGTGAAGAGATTGGCTCCAAAAGCTCACTATAAGTTGTAGGAGGACTTGCAATATTTTAGGTGTAGGGGAAATGATAAGACAAAAAAATATCTCATCTATTAGCCAAATAAAAGCTTGTATTTTGCTTAATTATGGAGTTTATCAAGACAACATGATGAGGAAAATAGACATTTTCAATTACAACAGTTAAAGATTTTATCATATCTTGAAAAATTACGATATGGGTTCTTGAGATTTTTGGATAAAGATTAAGAGACAAGAAGGTGAAAAAACCCATTAAATTTTATGAAAACCCGATTCGTGATTTGAGAGAAAACTTCACTAGTTTGATGCTCCAGAAATTTGTTGTCATACTCTGAAATTTCTGGAATTTGTTTATTCGTTTGCTCTAAAATTATCGAAACTAAGTGAAGGATCATTTATGAAGAGGTTGAAATATTTGGTTTTTTATGAGTAGTTAAATGATAATAGTTGAGAGCATCTATGGGGTAGTTCCAAGCATTAAGGAAGGTTGTTGGGTTGTGCAAACAAATGGAACATATCTAAGAGACAATTTTGGGTAGTTTGAACATTTTTACAAGCATCTAGGAGTTGTTTTATAAGCTTTAATGATACACAATGGAAATGCATGACTTTTCCAACAGTCAAATTTCTTTTTGGAGTTTGTTTAGGAGCTGCAAAATAGACATATTTGTTTTGGACGACCAAATAAGATTGACTCGGCAAGATGCAGGAAAGACTTATCTTTTTTTCCCTCGACACATTTTCCTATCTTCTAGCAAATTGTTACACAAAAATTAAGGCTCAAGACAAGAATTCTATAAACTCATTGTAATAAGGAAATTAAATGGGGAAGAGTTTTATAGAATAATAAAGTTTAGTTTATTTTGCAGCAATAGTGTAGTTGTCTATAGTTTTCATTTCTTAGTTTATTTTCCAGCAATCTTTCCATTTCCAATTCTTTACATTTCCAGTATTTTCATTTACAAGTTTCTTAGGTTAGATTTAATTCCAAAATTTTATTTACAAGCTCTTAGATTTGATTTTATTTCAACAATTTCTTTCATGCATTGCCTTTCAGTTCCGTTTGTAGAAAAAACATGTCATGCAGATGATTTTTTCTCCCTCTTGCATATTTCCATGGACACCGCCCTGGATCAACATCTATAATTAAATAATGAGGAATGCAACGAAACTCATCAAGGGGAAGGTCGAAGTTGTTCCCACCTTGAAGGAAAGGTTCTCATGTTCTTTCTTTATGAACCCATAATGGAGGAAACACGTTCCATTAGGGGTCCTAGTCATGAATGCAGTTTTGAAAAAGAAGCATTCATAAGGATTTTTGAGAAAAGATTCATTGGCAACGAATGCGTTTTTCAAAAATCAAAGTGTTATAGAAATGGTGTTGTCACACATGAGAAGGAAAACACAAGTAAAGAAGAGAGAAAGATAAGAAAAGAGCGAAGGAGAAATAAACAAGAAAACAAATAAGAGACACAGGGGTGATCTGATATTTTGAGGTCAGAACTACTCATAAATATATAAGTATAATAATAGTATATAAAATGAACCATCATCAACCCCCTACTATATCAGACCATGTAAAGAATGCACGAGAAGACAAAGTAAAAATAAAAAATTGGGTCAACATGGAAGAGAAGCCTAAATGCCCCCAACACTTTGCATCGTCCCCAATTCAAGTCACAAACATGGAAGAATGATGAAACATATAGAAGAAGGTTTACGACACAAAAATAACTCCTGTATCCAAGCACCAACAAGGGTGACAAGGTTCATCTAGGAACACATAGCATGATCACGGGGAAATACATTACAACACACACACTTATCTAACCTAAAGATAAAGAAGGGGCCTCCCCCTAACATTGATCGACCAAGAGGTCATCTGCTTCCCACTCTAGATCATTGTAGGGGAAAGGAGGATGAACCTGCAGTGGTGGGATGTTAAGAGGAGGAGCTTTCAACCCTCCCACAACAAGGGCTAATGAAAAAGGCCCCGCACAGTCTCCTCCACTCAGATCTTGTGGAGCTAAGGTCAACGACTTTACGAAGATCGCTAACAAGGCCAAAACTTCATCCAGTGAGTTAAACATGCACTTCACTAGAGTACCATGTCGTACCTCAGCAGATGGGTAAAGTTGTGCCTAAGGTTCACCTCTAGGCTCACCGAGTGACTCAAGAGCGGTGACAAACTCAGGGGAAGCTGAGACTGGTTCCATCACTAAAATAGAACAAGTCAGTGTGGGACCACCTTTCACAGAAGGTGGGGTCCTCTTACGTCTTTCGTTACTGGAAGGACCACTCTCCACCTTCTACTTTACTGGGGGACATGAACTCCCCATAGATGAGGTGAGAGGTGCAAAGGAAGAGGAGGAAGAAAAAACCACAACAAATACCACTGAAGTTTTCAACATATCCATGGGTTTTGAGAAAGGAGGGACATCCGAAAGGGACATCAACAAAGGTGGCTTCGTCGAAGGAGCGATGAACACTTGCACCTTTTTAGGGTCAAGCGCATTCGTACTCATAGTGGAAGCCATAAGTGATGCAGAGTTAGATTGAACGGAAGTAGAGGGGAGGAGAGAGAAAAACATGACAGGAGGCCCTG
Organism: Sequoia sempervirens; assembly: GCA_007258455.2. Lineage (NCBI taxonomy): Eukaryota > Viridiplantae > Streptophyta > Pinopsida > Cupressales > Cupressaceae > Sequoia > Sequoia sempervirens. The sequence goes on along the minus strand of VDFB02000003.1, from coordinate 275,076,028 downwards.
ATACATGGGTGGTCATCTCCTCTTCCTTCCTCTCTAAGGCGGCCTGCTCAGCCATGAGATCCTTTCACTGGGGCTTGCACTCGTGCATAAGGAAGTTTCTACGACTCTTCGAGCTAGAGACCAGAGGCTGTGAAGGAATAGAAGGCTCCTACTTAGCCATAGGAGTGTCCACTACAATCATTTCTGATAGAGGAAAAAACTCTTGAATGAGAGCAGGAGGAGCAAGTTGGGAGACAATAGGGGGACTTGGCTCTAGTGCCTTAGCAACGAACCTCTTCCTATTTATTACTTTGAATGCAGAAGCAGTAGGAGGCCACGGAGGCTCAGACATAGAAGATTCCCCACGAGAACCTTTCTTCCTACCATACCGAATGGTCCTAGCCTCCGTGGGTAGAATAGGAAGTTCAAATGCAAGACACTTGGGTTTTCACTAAGTGGACACCATAGGATTCTTTCGCAGATGTAGAAAAAAAAATTTATGGCGCCACAACAAGGTGAGAGGAAGTGTCAAGTTGAACAACAAAAGAGGAAGAAGGAGGATCTCAAGACCGCTTCTCGTCTTCTCTTCTACATGCCTTGGTGGCATCACTATTAACTTTTAAACATGCCCTATGCAACACAACATATGGTGATGGAGGGTATCTCACTTTCAGCCTTAAACACCATTTCTTATAATTTTGATACTTTCGATACAAGAGGTCCTTCCTAGGCGGGAGAGGACCAACATGTGCAATCCAAAAGTAATCTAAGGAATAATTACCACGGTCAACTTGTGGTCTATAACCAGTGTCATGGATCACATGTATAGAACCCTCATGACTAAATTTCAAACATTTGTGCACAACCGAGAGAACTGCATTCATAGCTACTAGCCAGGGGATACCCAGCTTTATTCTAAAGAGCTCAGACCCTGGGATAATGTCGAACAAAAGATTCACATATTTAAGTCCAACAAGAACCGACAAGACAATACTACCCAGAGGAGGTACAAAAATCCCATTATGTGTGTGGATTATACCCATCTTTATGTAGAAAGTTGATTGGCATGATCTCCTCAATTATGATATTCACTTGAGATGTTAGATCAACAAGAACACCTGCTACAATGTTTATGTTTATTCGCACAGGGATATAAAGGGGAGACGATTCTCTATTAAAACCCATCGGCAGATCCTATGAGGTGAAGGTTATACCAGTACCACTGCTCACAGGTTGCCCAAGGGGATAGGTTGATGTAGAAAAGAAGCCATCACACACACTAAATGGTACTCTCACAAATCCCCCCAAAGGTTACAAAATAGGACAGTGACCCAATTAAGGTTTCATTGCACAACACTTTTGGAACCTTCCAACTACACCTACTAGGGGTCGCAGGTTGGGTTGTAAGGTGAAGGCCTCACAACACTCCCAAAACATGAGGAAAGGAACTTCAGTATCACAAAATGGAACCAAAATGGTTCACGTCGGGTTCACCAAAAATGTAAGAGAGGGGGGACCAACCACGTCAAGGCTCTAGGTCACGAAGAGCCAAGAGCAGAAGGCTGCCCTAACTTACCTCACTCTAAAGGATTGTTTTGAATGAGGGACAAGAATGATGAGGACTATAAGGCCCTGCAACCACTCTTCAGACCCAAAATCTAAACTAGGGCTAGGCGAGCCAATTTTTGGGTTCAACACTGTACCTCAAATAGCTCTCTTCCTGAGGATGAAAGTGCAGTTTTGGGACGACAATGCGACACACTGGCATCTCTCAGGTGCGCTAGCATCCGTACAACCAGAGGACCAAAAACACAATATGAATCGCTAGAAAACAAGTTGACGACCTAGCTTGTCACTTCTAAGGGAACAAAATAGAACTATGAAGTAGGAAAGATACAAACAAATATGATAAAGTAAATATATGAAGGCTAAGGTGATGAAGATAATCTCACAAAGATGTTCATTTTGCTAGCTAGCTCCAAATGCACATCCACCTACACACAAGAAAGAGGGAAAATTGTTGGGGGTTGTATAGGGGTTTTCCTCAATTAAACCCCTTGTTTCAGTGTTTCCACCTCCATGGACAACCAAGATAGGAATGATAGAGAAATGTATGATAAAGAAGTAAAAAAATAAAGTACACGAATAACACTACAAAATAGTATAAAGCTTACTCAACCAAATTGTAAAGGATAGGAGTGAAACGTTGCCGCCTCCACCAAGAGCTCACTAGCTAATGATGGAGAAAGAAGGCTTGAATAATCACCACAGCCTCAACTACGATGAAAGGAGGTGCTGCAAAACCTCAAGCCCATGCTGCAATGGCTTGTTCCACACTTGCTTTACGGAGTTGATGGAGTGTTGTTACTGTTGCTATGAAGTGCCAAAGTGTTGCTTGAAGTGATGGAAGTGAATAGATTGAGAGAAGTGATAACAAAGAGATGAAGTGAATGCTTGGAGATTGCCTAAAGGGATGAGTTGCATGAAGAATGAATCTTTTTGAAGGTGAGGTGAGAAGAATAAGGCATTTTCAGGTCGGTTGGTTGAAGAGGGACGTAACAAATCATTCCCAATAGGAAGTGTAATGCCTCTACCAACTTTAGACGCAGGAATCTGTCAGGGATGTAAGTGTGTCGCATGGACGTATGCGCGCCACACATGCATCTCCGACAAATATTCTTCTACCGACGCAAAAGAAAAATTCCAAGTGGGATGAAGGCACCTTGCTAATGTGGAATTTTTCCTTTGGATTTGGTTTTCTAAGGTGAGGAAGTGTAAAAGGGGAATTTGCGTAAGGGGTGCAAATTCTCTCCTATACATATTGAAGGTGTAATTATTTGAGAATCTAGACAATTCTATGGGAAAAAACTTATGGGAGTGCATATTTTTAAGAGATCAATCTAATGGTATAGCTAATTATTAGATTTAGTTCTCCTTGATATAGTTTTATAATTATTTTTATAGTATGAACTTTAATGAAAATAAGTACATAATTTTTCTTATATTTTGAGGACATAGTTTATATGTGTGTGACACTAGAAATCTTAATTCAATGAGAGTTGAGTGTAGGTATAGCGATGGTCATGATTATGGTATCATATGTATGCATGTACACTTAAGTATTGACATTACGTGATCATCTATTTGGATGATATTTTATGGTTTTTATTGATTCATTATTATTAGTGGTGGTGTATTTTAGTGTTAGGAGATTTTTCTTTTCTCATAGATACTTATTTAGTTCCTTGACTATGGATACTCAATTATGGACTTGTTTGAAAAATAAAACTTGTAGGTGATATGTGTTTAGGTCTTGAGATCTATAGGTTATATTCTTTATTATCTCAATTTGTAAGTTACTAATGTGATAGTGATTTTGTATGTTGCATGAGTTTGTGATCTAAAAGTTATGTAAATTTGTGAGTTGGTCACCCATTAGTTGTAGTGGGATGACTCAGATGTGAACTATCTATATCTATAAGTATTTCTAGTGTTGATATAGATTTAGTTAGTTGGCCTTGTCTATAGTCATTTTTGCATTGGTATGTTGTATTAGGATGAAAGGATGGATGATTAGGGTGCTTGTATAGCTATTTATTGGGACTAGTATCATGTTTTTTATCACAAGTTCATGGATATCTTGGTTACAAGCTTCAATGGGAGATTTTAACAATGATTTTTGGTGGTGGTTTATCTTTTTATCTTGGAAATCTTAGTTCTACTATATCTCTCGAGTTGTTGGTATTGTAGTTGAGTGTGTGGACCGCGGGTGATCTTCATTTAGGAGATGGTTATGATAATGTGATTAGAGATTTGACATCTTGGTTATCCATGGATAACTATTAAAGTTATTGGTTATGGTGCTAGTTTATGACTTGCTAATTTTGATAGGTGATCTTTGGTTAAGGATGGTTTGGTATTGTGTCTAAGTTTATTTATTATACTAGTTATAATTTTCACATGATATTGTACTCTTGGGAGTATGATATATTTATTGGAGCATGTGATATCCTAGGATGATATGTTAGATCATGATATCATTATGTGTTCCTAGATTCTACATATATGCAGTGAAGCTTTGAGAATGGTATACCTACTGCTCTTGCTATTAACTATGTTAGATATTAATCTTTACTTAGTTGAAGATTATCTATTATTTACATTATTTAAATACTTGCAGGAATATTCCAAAGGAATCCCTACAAGTATGTTGTCTCATTTGAGTATCCTCACACATGTGTGAGAATGAATCATTTTTATAACTCCTCTTTGGAGGAATATTAATACTTAGGTGTAACCTCCTCCTTATGAGGATCTCGATACCTTACACACACATAGGATGAAAGGTGGCATGAATAGAAATGGGATTTACTTATGCAACTCCTTTCTCACCTCTATTTATTGAGGTGATTATCTCCTTCTTCATAAGAATTTAATGCTTAAGCTCTCTCACTCTCTCTCATTGTAATATTCTTTAGGCTTTATGCCATTTTCATAATATAGGGTTTTTTCTTTGTTTTCCCCCCTTTAAAAAATATTGTGTCTCCTCTTAGATATTTGGTGTGCTTGCTCTTGGTTTTCATCTTGGATGGTAATATTTTCCTTCAAATAATAATCCTTGGATTAGTACTTTCCTTTTATTTCATTTTATTATTCCTTTCAGATTATATTGGTTATATGTTGTGGATCTTCATGAGAGTGTGGTGTTTCATTTAGATCTTAGAATTTATTAATACATTAGAGATTCCCATGGATACTCAAAGACTTTAGGGAGGATGGAGTAATGCTCATTTTAGAGACTATAGGGTAGGAAAGGGGATCCTAGACCTAACTATGATGGACTCTTTTCACTTTCCCTCTACATTCAGAAATAAAACCAACTAGGGTTGATGATTGGCTTGCTACCAAAATGGAGAGCCAATCTCCTAGGGTTTTGGTCCTTTTGAGTTGCAAGGAGGAGAATTTTGATATATGTTTTAATAAGCCTAATTGACATAAACCCTAGATCTAGAAATGTGTATTTTGCATAGATGAAAATAGAAATTGACTGAACAAATACATATTTGCAAAATTGTGACAAAGAGTAACTTGTGATTGAAAGTTGAGTCTAAATTGTAAGGAAAAGGGTGTGGGCATCCTAGAATAGGAAGGTTGACTTTTTGGTATCTACAAATCTTAGAAGTTGTGTTATAATCTACATTGTGTTTCCTATAGTTATCTATTGATGAAACCTTTAAATCTGACCTACACACATGAAAAGAGGGGGAAAGGTTGTGTTATATAGGGGATTTCCTAAGTCAAACCTCATTTTGGTGTTTCCACCTCCACATACAACAAATGATGATGATCAAGAGGGTGTGCCTAGGTCGAACAAAGGCCAAAATAATAATTGAATGAAATGACAAATGATAAATGATAATGGTACCTTGGAATGAAACCCTTGTCAAAGTGATGTTCACACCATAACTTACCATCAAAGATTATTTGATGGAATATTGAATTATTTGATAGTCCTAAAAGAGGTTAGTCCATAAAACATAATAGATTGTTGTAGCTAGCATGTAGAGGATAATTGAATACATCTTCATAATTTGATCATAATAGCTCTTTATTCATAATCATCTCATTATAATGTTCAAATGGGAATAAACATTTTTATATATGTATCCCAACTAATATTTTTTATTATAGAGAAATGTGGGGTCATTTTACAACACATAAGGCTAACACCCAAAACATTAAAATTAGAAATAGGTCACCCTTAGGTTAGGGACACCCCCACCCCTAATTGGGTGATTTTGCCCCAAATTTGTTGGGATGTCAAGGATTTTAAATTATTTCTCAATATAGCCTTGAAACAAAAAAATTATTGACGGGAATGGGATGGCGAGCCTGTGCTGTACGCGCCGAGCTAGGGAGACCGTGCCCTAGCTTGACCTAGTGATTCTCTTGCTGTTGCGGGGTGGAGGGGTGTTCTTCGTGGTTCGGGGTTTTGTTTGGGTGCAGTGTGTTGGGCATTTTTTTCCTTTGTCCTTGGTTTGTGGGAGTTTTGGTGATGAGTGAAGCTCTAGCGATTGAGGGAAGGCAGCGATAGGGGTGTTGCTGGGTGTAGTCTCAAGGATCCGTCGCTAGAGGTGAGTGGTGGTGGTGTGGTTTGGGGGACATTAAAGGTTGGCAGGGATAGTGTTAAACCGTTGGGTTTCCTAGGTTGTGGCTGTGCGAGTGGAGCTAGGGCTTTGTGGCTAGCGATGGGTCAAGCTGCGGGGGTGTTTTTTATGCTACTCCTTCTGGGTGGTAATAGTGGGGTGTTATCCCTTGTGTGAGGCCTGCTCTCAAGGCTCTTGAGGGCTTGTTTTCTTGTTAAGAGTCTTTTTTCTTTCCTTCAATGGCGCAAGGGGAGTCATCGGGAGCGAGTCCTAAGATGGATTTCCGCTCTACTTTTGGCTCAAAACCCCTTCCACAGGGATCTCGGCTTTATGACAATAACTTATTTGCTCAAGATCTGGAAAAGAATGAGATGGGACCATCAGGAGGGTTTTGATTCCCAAAGATTAATGGTTGTCTAGAAATATGCACAGAAAGACCGAATGTTGTGATCCCGATGGACTTGCTCACGGAGGATATCGAGTACTACTCACATCATTCTCTGTATTGCAAATTTTTGGGGCTGAAAATTGCATTGCAATTTTTAGAAGCCTAGGCTCAGAGGACTTGGCTACCAGAGGGAGAGATGGAGATTAGGCTTTTAGCTAATAACTATTTTATGGTTACGTTCAATTGCATGGCTGATAGGATCAAGGTGTTTGAAGGAGGCCCTTACTTTTACAATCAGGTGGGCTTGTTTATCAAGCCATGGAATGCTTGCTTCAATCCAGTCAAGGAAATTCCAAGTCGTGTTCCAGTGTGGGTTTGATTGCCAAGGCTCCTAGTCGAGTGTTGGTGGGATGATGTGTTGCATTTACTAGCTTCAAGGCTTGGTAAACCCGTGGGTTCTTCACAACAGACGCAATTTAAAAAGGTAATGACTTTTGCCCGGTTCTGTGTGGAAATTGATTTAAGTAAACCATTGCCCAATGCTTTAGAAGTGTGTGCAGGATCCTACACATGGATCCAATAGCTTGACTATGAGACCCTACCTTTTAGATGTCGTTTGTGTCATGAGTATGGCCACTTACAGCGTAGATGCCCAAAGGCTAAACCTTTGGGGACTAACTCTTCTCAACCTCCCAGTAATCCACCTAGAGTGGATAAGGGCAAGGTTCCTGTTCAAGGTGGTGGTACTGGGGAGGATGGCTTTACTCCTGTTAGATCTTGAAATAGAAATAAGGGGAAAAAAAGGACTGTGACGGAAAGGCAAAATCATGACTCTTTTAATAGGTTTGAAGTTTTGGAGGACCTGAGCCAGCAGGAAGTGAATCTAGGTTTGGTAGATTTGGATCAAGGAATTTTGGGTACTGAACAACAGGGGCAATTAATTGTGTTAGATCAGGAAAACCATAAGGAGCTGAGTCTGGGCTTACAAGGTACTGATTTGGATGGGGGAGGATTTGGACAAGAGGGGATTTTTCTGAGGTCTCCCCTGCTCCGCAGGAAGATGGGTCATTGCAGTTGGAATCTGATTTACAGATGGAGGCTCAAAAGGAACTAGGCAGTGTTGTGGTGAAGGACAGTGAGGATTTGTCTCTTTCCATGTGGAGAACAGGTTTGGAGGTGGGAAAAACCAGTAAACCATCTCCTCATTTGGGCATCTTGCAAAAGGATCTTAAGAAAGCAGGGGCAGAGAAAGTCTCTAAGTTGGGTCGGAAGAAGGACCTGGAGAAGATTAAATTGATAGGGGAAACTTTGGTGGAGTCAAGGTCAGTCAAGACTCTGGATTCTCATTTCTCAAGCCCTTTAAAATGATTTTCCTTTCATGGAATGTTAGGGGCTTGAACAGTGGCCCTCGACAAAAATTTGTTCAGAATTTGGTTAGAGCCTAGTCTCCTGATATCCTCTTTTTGCAGGAGACCAAGCTTTTTGTGGATTGTATGATGGGTTTAATGCCCAAGCTATGGAGGAATGGTGAATGCCAGTGCATTAGTGCTCAGGGATCTTCAGGAGGGGTCGCTTTCTTATGGAACCCTTAGAAGATTTGCCCCCAGTGGTGGGTGTCTTTTAGGTCCTCTATCTCTATGGTGGCCTCTTGTCATGAATCTAGGGATTTGGTCCTTTTTTCCAACATTTACACGCCTGTGGATTTGTCGAGCAAGCAACTCTTGTGGTCAAATATTCATTACGTACGAAGTATGTTTCCTTACCATCCGTGGATTATTGGGGGCGATTTTAATGCTATCACTAAGATTGCGAAGAAATGAGGTGGTACCACGAGGTTGGAGGCTTCAGCGTTGTTGTTCTAGGATAATATTTCTGCTTTGAGTCTCATTGATATCAAGCCCGACAATGGCCAATTCACCTGGAACAATCGGAGGGTTGGTGATAATTGCATTGCTGAACGTCTGGATCGGTTTATGGTTTCTTGCTTTTGGGTTGGCGATAGGTGGACTTCTAGCTCAGAGATTATGGACTAGAGAGGCTCAGACCATTGGCCTATAAAATTATTTGTCCTCTTGGTTGGGCAGCCCCGGCTACCCTCCTTCAGATTTCAGCTTATGTGGCTATGTGATCCTGAACTCCATGGTTATGTTGCTCAATGGTGGAGGGAGGGTCGGCCACCTTTTGGTACGGCAATGTATGTTTTTACTAAGCTCCTTCAATTTGTTAAGTTTAAGCTTAAGCGCTGGAATAGGCAGTGTTTTGGAAATATTTTTTAAGGCCAAGTCTGACACACAAACTAAGTTGGATGGTATTATGAGAGTGATTAGGGAGAATGTGGTGACAATGACTCTAATGCAGGAGTCTAAGGCTTTGAAAGATTTGGAAGAATGGGAATTACGGGAAGATATCTTCTGGAAACAAAAAGCTAGGATCGATTGGCTTCAGGAGGGGGATAAAAATTTTGCTTTCTTCTTCAAATCTGTTAAGGCGAGGCGGCATGGTAATTCTATTCATGTTTTGGTCACGGATAGGGGAGAGACTCTGACTTCTTTTCAAAGCATCTCAGTTGAAGCTGTTCATTATTTTTCTTCCCTTTTCAGAGAGGATTCACAAGGGAGTTCAGTGGAGGAAGCTTAGGTCCTCTCTTGCATCCCTCATCTTGTGTCTAGGGAAATGATGCAGGATATTATGGGTGAGATCACTCTAGAAGAAGTGGAAGGGACGGTGTTCCAGATGAAGAAAGGAAAAGCCCCTGGCCCTAATGGTTTCCCGATCGAATTCTTTCAAGAGTTCTAGGAGATAATCAAATCAAACTTATTAGAGGTGGTCAAAGAGTCGCAGAGAAATAAGCAAATGTTAAAGGCCATGAATTCCACTTTTTTGGCTCTTATTCCCAAGTGTGAGGGGGCCGACAGGTTGAGCCGATTTCAACCTATTTCCCTTTGCAATGTGGTGTATAAGATTATTTTGAAGTTAATTGCTAATAGGCTGAAAAGGTGGTTGCAGTTACTCATTTCTGAGGAGCAAAGTGGTTTCGTGGAGGGTAGACAGATTCTGGATGGTATTGTTATAGCTTCTGAGACCCTCCATTCTATGGCACAATCTAGAGAAAAGACTATGTTTATCAAGCTTGATATGGCGAAGGCGTATGATAGAGTCTGTTGGTATTTCCTTCAGAAGGTCCTGGCTGCGTTCAGATTTGCTGAGGATTGGATTCAATGGGTTATGATTTGTGTCACATCAGTTTCTTTCTCTGTCTTAACTAATGGGGAGCATTCGGAGTTGTTTGGAGCTTCTCGTAGGATAAGGCAAGGTGATCCTATTTCCCCTTACTTGTTTATTTTGTTGGTGGAAGGTTTAGGGTGACTTCTGAGAAGTCAGGTGGAGCTTGGCCTTATTCAGGGTTGGAGGTGGGGAGGTGATTTACCCCCTCAATCCCATTTGCAGTTTGTTGATGATACAGCCTTGATGGGGGTTACCACGACCCGAGAGGCAAGGAATATTTGCAAAGTCTTGGATATCTATTTAATAGCTTCAAGTCAATCAATTAATGAAGATAAGTCTTCCATCTATTTTTTAATACTCCAGACTCTATCCAGAGGAGAATTGCTCTGATTCTTCATTTTCAGATTGGGACTCTTCCTCTATCTTATCTTGGGCTTCCTATGACGGTAGGCAGATTAACAAGGGAGTCATGGCAGCCAATCTTGGACAAATTTCAACTGAAGGTTACTCACTGGACCAACCGATGGTTGTCCTTTGCTAGGCGGGTCCAGTTACTTAAGTTCGTGGTTCAGGCTCTTCCCATTTATCGGTGTATGCTTCAGGTGGCCCCGAAGGGCTTTGTTACAAAATTGGATTCATTAGCAAGACAATTTTTATGGGCTGGCAGTTTGATGTCTTCCAAATGGAGCCTGGTTAGATGGGATATGGTTTGTTGTCCTAAGCAGTTTGGGGGCTTGGGGTTGAGGAAATCTTCTCTGGCTGGGATGGCTTTGGCTGCAAAACTTTATTGGAGATGGTGCATGGAGAAGGATAGGATTTGAGCCAGGATTCTTTCTTATAAGTATCTTCAGGGTATTCCTGGGGAAGATATCCCTCGTTACCCCCTGGTGGGAAAGGGATCAGTTGTGTGGGCTACCCTCAAGAAGGGAGCTGCACTTATCAAAGATGGTCTGTTCTGGATTTGTAGGAAGGGGACAGAGGTTCAGTTTTGGTATGACTCATGGGATGGACATCCTCCCATCCTCTCTCAGTTCCCTGAATTGGAGACCCTGAGTAGAAGATTCAGTGGTGTTGGCTGGACGAGGGTAAGTGATTTTAAGATGCTCTCTTTTCATGGTCAGCTTGGGAGTGCTAGGTGGAAGACTCCTGAGGAGTGGCCAGTGGTTGGTATGGAAGAGGAATGTTTGACTCTGCATAATATTCTCTTGGGTAGGCAGTGCAATCCCCTCAGGGACAAGGATATTCTTGTGTGGTCTCCTAATCTGAAAGGTCACTACATAGTTGCTTCAAGTTATCAGAGGTTGCTTTCTCAAAGGTTGGAGGGGGCGGAAGTTCCTTGGTGGAAGAGGGTGTGGAATAAGTTTTCTTGGCCGAAGTGTAACTACTTTGTTTGGATCTTGGTCTGGAACAAGTGTCTGACTTGGGACAATATCCAAAAGCGGGGGTTTCAGGGCCCGTCGAGGTGTGTGTTGTGTGGAAATAGTGAGGAGGACTCGCCACATCTTTTCTTTTAGTGTCCTTTCACCTTGTTGCTCTGGCATTCTTGGGGGGGTTTGGAATAGTCCTTGTGTTCATGCCTCTTCCTTAGTGGATTTTTGGACTAGCTTGGGCAGACCTCCCTCGATGGCCTCCTTTTTGCAATATGTGTGGCAGATAGGGCCTATTTTCTTATTGTGGCAGGTTTGGCTGGAAAGGAATAGGAGGATTTTCAGAAGCATTTGTAGGTGCAGCAGGTGTGGTTTAGAGTTCTTGGGATGGTTTAGGAGACTATTCAAGCTAAGGGGGTAATGGATTTTCCGTTGGAGAAGAAGGATGCGGATTTGGTGGCCCGGTTGAGTATTCAGGGGTTAACCCCTCTTGCCTCTTATGGCATGAGAGGCAAGCAGGTGAGGCAGTGCATCCAGAGATTGGGGAACCGGCATCCTCCCCCCATGGGAACCTTGAAGGTTAATACTGATGGTTCTTCTAGGGGAAATCCTAGCCCAGTTGGAATTGGTGGGGTTGATAGGGACTCTTTGGGTTTAGTGGTGTTCCTCTTCTCCATCCATAGGGGGACATATACTATCAACCTTATGGAAGGTTGGGTAATTCTTTATGCCTTGGAAAGGACCTATGAGCTTGGGTGGCGTAGGGTTATTTGTGAATCTGATTCTCAGGTTCTAATTAATTTACTTAATCAAGGGAGAACGTCGGATGTGAACTGGCAGTTGGCAGTGATGGTGCAACAGATTTTACAGGTTGGTACTCTTATGGATAGAGTATCCTTTGTCCATATTCCGCGTGAGTGGAATAGGACGACTGATTGTCTGGCCAAGTGGGCCTCTGAGCATCTGGAGGCTTGGAAGATTGATAATTGGGCTCAAATCCCTCAGGAGCTTCGTTTGGACTTGGAGAGGGTTTTGGAAGAGGACAGAAGGGGTACTAATTGATTTGGATTTTGGCTCGATCTGTGTATCTCTTTTTTTGGGCTTTGGCCTCGTGCTTGGTTGTAATGCTGGTTTTTGATCTTCAATAAAGTTTTTACCCTTTTTATTAAAAAAAACAAAAACAAAAAAATTATTAATATAATTAATGTTGTAGGAAAAATATGGTGTCCATGTAGTGTGAAATTGTTAGGGGTGACAATTTACGATGCTACATTTAGCCCCCAATTTAGTGAGAGTATGATCTTACATTCATACTCACACTAAAGGAATAAATTATCTCAATGAAACACTAAAGAGACATGATGACACCAAGTTGAGAGATGTGCAACCCCCAACTTAGGATTCCATCAATCCATAATGTTAAGACAACATGAAGTAGATATAATGCACACAAAAAAAGGTAAGATTCAATCATACATAAAGCACTCAATGAACAATCAATGGAGTACACAAAAGAATGCACAAAGTATGCATAAAAAAAATGTGATGTATACAAGAAATACATAGAAAAAACACAAAATATACAGAGAAAACATGCAAAATACACGAAACAAACACGCCAAGTACATTAAGCAAACACGCAAGAGACACAAGGAAAACACATAATCAACACAATACAAGCAAGAATGCAAACATAATATAAAACATAAAACTTATGGTTAGTATGCTAAAAAGGATTTGAGTCAGTATGATAAAGAGACATTAGTCTAAAAAAATTCCTCAACATCATCCATAAAAAATGTTAGACATGATAGTGCTCTCATAGGACCAACAAGTTACATTATGCTAAATCACATATGATCTATACATAGATCTATTGGATATCATTTTATATTATGCTAAGTGTCCATGCAATATGATGGTTTTCACAAGGCTATTGAAAGTTATGTTATGCTAGTTGACTCATGAAACACATGGATCCACTAGCAAGCAAGGTGTGTTTTTTTAGGTGGTCATGTAAAAATGCTCAAGTTCATAGGCTAGCAAGCTTTATTATGCTAGGTCTACACAAATCACGCTTCAGGAAGTGCATAAAATTTTAATGTCATGGTGGACGAATTTCTAACCACACCTAAGGAGGTACATAAATGTTTAATGTCAAGGTCACAAACAAATGCTTAATGTCATAAGGGATGAATTGATAACCACACCTCAGGGGGCATTATTGTAGTGCCTCTCGTGTCACTGTTACTTTTATGATACTATTTGGATACTGTTTATGTTGATGCATACTTGAGACTATGTTGGTGACTATTTCACCACGTTGTTTGGTTGGTTGACAATTCTTCTTATTGGTCTTGGTTGTCTATGACACTGCTACTATCACTTATGATATGCGGACATATATGTTTGATGTTGTGCTTATACAGTTGTTTACTTATGGTTTAATGATGATGTTCTTTAGAATATGGTTATTGTTTGAGAGTCAAGTGAGAGGGATGGTGTTGCATCACTCATCCATGAGCGCCCTGCTACACTGCAATTCTCTCTCACGGTGTGTTTGACATATGTTGTTTCGACACTTGGTTTTATGCAGGACTGCAAGTACTGGGCACTGGCTTCACCTGCACCATTGGGTCTGAGCATGCCCAACATACCCAATTGATATGATGTGGTTTAGGGAGTTGACAAGAAAGCATCACCATCTGTGTCCATCATCCCGTCATTTTTTGACGATGCTGTCCGTCAATATCCCATTCTGTTATGGTATCATTTTGTTTCATGTCTTTCATTTTAAGTGTTAATTTTAATGTGTTAATTAGTTGGTTTTGATGTGTTATCGTTATTGTTAATTAGTTAATTTAATTTAATGATGGTTATTACTATGGTTGAAATTAATTTAATTAAGCATTAATTTAATTATTAAAGTGATTTGTGAAAACGTCAAGAATTTAAATTAAATATTAAATTAGTTTGTAAATTTTAAATGTTTGTAGATTTAAATAAATATTATTTTTTTAATTCTCGAGATTAAACATTTTTAATTATAAATAGAATAATATTTTAATTACAACATTGTTAAATTTTAAATTAGCGATTAAATAATATTGTTTATTTAATTGTTATTACGGATTTATTCAAAAATAAATATTTTGTTAAATACTATTTTTGAAACGGTTAATATTCAGCTCTCTTGGGTAGGAGGTAAATATGCCTAGTATCTTATTTTTGTGGTGTTTGGAAAATTATTAAATCTGGAAATATTTGAATGCCCTCATTCGCCTGTCATCTTTCATTTCCTTCCTCCAAACACTGGCCTTTGAAACATGAATCTGCCAGCCTGATTGGCTTTAATATTTTCTTTGGAAATTGAAGTTATTTCTTGCGTCACTACTGAGGCTTTCTCTGCCTTTTCGGATCCTTCCATTTCTATAGATTGTTTGTGGAATATATATATATGCTTCAATACAATACTGTTGAATATTAGCAAAGATATTTGTGTATCTTACTGGTTACTAAACTTATATGTTGAATTCCTGCGATAGTTACTAAACTTATATACATATGTTTATTGGTAATATACTTGTTTTTTTTCTATATGTCCCCTTTTAACATGTTAAATTCACATTTTGCATTCTTTTAAATATTTGTTGGAGTATAAATGGAATATATGTTTTTTATATTTCTATTTACAATGTTGTCTTTGAGAATTAAATAAATATTTATAATTGTGTTCTTTTATGTGAAAGGATGAGATAGCGTATGTATATTTATTTATTTAATTATATGTTTGTAGGTGTAAATGTAATTTACATGATTTAAAATAGAAATAGAAACAAAACAACTTTAGTTGTATATATATAGGTATCAAAATATTTAAAGATTTTGTTATTCAGTTCCTTTAAAACATTTTTAAATAATTTCAACATGAATGGAAAGAAATAATGTAATGGATTATTTAATTTTTTGTCTTGTGTGAGGTTATTGTATTGTTCTCCTTTTTATCATTTTATATTATTACTCAAATTAAAGTGAACAAAGTTGGTTTATATTATAACAAGATTATATCAACTTAGTTATCAATTATAAAGAAAATTAGTTTATGAAAATGGATAATTAGGTATTGATAGATTGTCTTGTTTTTAACTTTATATGTAAATGTGTAAAATAGATGTAAGGATTATGAACTTACAATTAAGAGCTTTTAATTGGGAAAAGACTTAAATTAGATATTGTAGATTGTAATTACATAGTTTCTTATCTATTTAAAAGATATCATGATGGAAATGCATTTAATTATAGTTGATTATTTAATTATTCTTTACATTATCTTAAGTAAGATTGGTTTATGTTTATGTTTAAGTGAATGGATATTTATAGTTGACCTTGAACATGTTTAGATAGTTATTTATTTATTTTGAATGCTCTTTGGAATTGATTCCTTATGCATGCTAGCGGTTCCATGTTGATCATATTTTCCTCTTGTTTTATTTCGCTATTGAGGTAATTTTATGTATAGAGATGTTTTGGATATGTTGGGAACCCATAATGCTTAAGTTACTTCCTTTTGATAGTTATGGGTAGTAGGTTGTTAGGCTTCCAAAGGCGATGGGAAACCTTTTTTGTGTTGAATTTTCCATGATTAGACCTTTGTGTTTCCATTGATCATATTCCTATTTTGAGCTCTCGTGGGTGTACCTTGTTCTATGATTTTTTCCTTTGGTTATGACTATGATTGAGAAGGTTCATGCCTCACATATGTTCTTAGTTCGTTGTGGTTTTAGTACTTTTGTGATTTGGTACACCCCTTGAGGTTGAGAAGTTTGTTTTGGTGCTACTAGGGAGAGTGGCTCTTCATGGGGGCCGACGCACAAAGGGGTTGTCAGGGAAACCCATGGAAGAGTTTCCTAAACAAGTGATAATGTAATTAATGAACTAGTGGGTTTGGGTAGTTAAACACTAAACAAGATTAAGTATGTGCCTTACCCATACTGTTAGTGCTTCCACAGGCTAAGGATGAGATGAGAAGACCTGGTTGGTAAGATCACTGCCTTGTCCTCACGAAAGATAAGTGGTTCTGCATGAGTCGCCCTATGGAGTGATGCCTTGAGATAGGCAATTAGGATAACCATAGATGGAGGCATCACCTTGTGATAGGTTGTTTGGATAATCCATGTAAGGCCATACGATGACACTAGATCCTACAGTACCCGTTTATTTTCCTTGTTCGGTTGCCTCTGGGAGTGTTGTTTGTATTTGTTTGATTTTTTTATGTTGGTGTTGTGTTAGCCTTGTTTGCTTGACCTTTGTTTGGATGTGGGTAATTTCTTGTCACCTCCTAGCATGGGGGGTGGACCTTCGGGTCCACGTGGTCAGGTGGAACGTGCTATGCACCCCATTGGGTTCCCAAGCTATGTTTGTGATGCGGAAGCAGATGTAGAGTTTCAGAGCTTCACTTGGTTGAAGACAGTTTCATGCTTTGCACCTTATTCTTCCTTGATGTATTATTCTTGTACTTGATGTACCCTTCCTGTTGATTTAAGGGAAGCATTATGTAATGTAGTATTGTATCCATGATGTGTTGTATTTGTGGAAATATGCTCCACAATTGTAATATTGAACTATGAATTGAAATGTAATAAATGATGTATATCTTTTCATCTCTATTGATCATGGATGGTTGTATGTTATTTTCATGTAATCTTGGATTTATTTCGCTATCGTTTTGGTAAGAGTCTAGGTTTCATAATACCATCCCGTGTACCCCAAAGGATGTAGATGATTTTGTAAATGCATAACTATTTTTTATGTAATATATGTACATATTTATCTTATGCAATGTTTCACTTTCAAAAAAAAAAATTGTGTAGTAATTTGTTAGTTGTAGTTGTCCTTTGGGGTTCGCACAGTGGGGTGTTACAACTATAAACAACACCATCACCAAGGGGGTATGTCAATAAGTCAAATATCACCAGATACCAATGAAATGGATAGGATGATATGCCCCACTTAAAATGTTGGCATACTTTCTATGTTGATATTTTAAGGAAAAGAAGGGGGAAGAGGGGATCTTCAAGGAGAATGCACACCTCCAAAACTAGTTTTTCCTAACCCCAAGTATAAAGGCAAGGAAAACCATGCTAGAGACTATCATGTTGCTACCATATATGAAATATGGTTGCATTAAGATTGTACCACCATGAATGATAATGAGAAAACACGTGGAGCTACAAATACCACATAGTGAGGAGCAAAATAATAGAAGAAAATTTTATTATTTAGAATGAATAGGTGCATCAACACATGGAACAGTGATAGCACCACAATCAAGAAGTTGTATTTTATTATTCAAGGCTTAACATTAATTTGTGGAATGACCATGCACTTGATGATATGCACAAAAAGAGTGATTTTTTTGAAACTTCTTACGTGTTGGAGGAGGAAGAGTAATCAAGTGGGATTTATAAGCCTCGAAAAAATATTCTCTTGCTTAGATAGAGTATAAGGAATAGGATATAATCCTTTCTCTTGTGAAGAAAATCTAGTGTGCTTACCACAAGAAGTTACAAATATAGGAGGATGAGATGTAGACAAAGGATAAGGTTGGAAAATTAAACCTCTTTTAGCAAGATATGGTATAGAATTCACATGATCCTTGACTCCTTATTTCATGTTTTCATTGTATCCAATTTTTAAAATAATTTTAAATCCAATCCCATAATGCATTTTCAACTCAGATGGAGGAGGAGAAGTTTTGTCTAAATTATTATGAGAAGAATTTATTATTTTGCAAGAATGTAAATCCTTTTTAGGTGTTGAAATTTTAGGATTAGATATCGCCAACACACGAGGGACAAAAGCTAAAGATCCCCCATCACCATCATGGGATGATTTTTTGGATTTGTTTGTGTAGAAGAAGATTGAACAAATGAAACGCAAGACTCCTTAGGTTTAGATGGTGAGATTGTATACTCTCCCACAAAGGAGCGTGTAAAATCTAATGAACCCCAATTGTCACCAAAACATTTACTTGAAGATGCAGCATTATTTGGATCATTATCATTGTTTGAAGGAATTATGGTGTTGATATAAGATTGCATTGAATCCTTGGGCCTTGATGGTGAGATTTTATACCATCAATGAAAGTAGGTGTAAAATATAATGAACCTTGATCATCACTAAAGAGCACATTAATAGTATCACCATTATTGGAAGGAAATGGTTCAAATTTTGAAGATGGAATCAAAGTACTAAGAGAGTTAGAAATGTTTTTATGTTCGACTTGTAAATTATAAATTTTTGCATCTACTTTAACTGTGTGTACTTTTTTATTATATTCATACTTCATCTCACGGTGAAGAGTAGACGAAACTTCCTTCATGGTATGAATCCATGGTCCACCAAGAAGAAGATTATATGAAAGAGGTTTAGGCATGACATGGATAAAAATAGGCAAAGTCATGGGTCTTGCCTTAATGGATAGTGTAATTGTACCCAATGATTGCCTACCAACATTACCAAAGCCACAAATAAAAATATTATTAAGTTTCATAAGATATTTATCCATACCTGTCTTATCTAAAAGATCAATGCTACAAACATTAAGACTTGATCCATTATTGATTAAAGGATGCCTAGTTATTTTATCAGTAATGATGACAAAAATCATGAGAGACTCATTTTGATTTTGGACCTCGAGAAGAGGTAATTCATGTTGAGGGAATGTAATATCTAACTTTGTCACCTATAGATAATCAAACAAGGTTGTTAGATCATTTGGTTTGACAGAAGGTGAAATATCAATCTTTTGCAAAGCCTCTGGAGCATCTTGTGGTATGTAGGTGAAGTCTCAATTAAGTCCCAAAGAGAAATCTTGGTTGGACTATTATAAAGTTCTTCAACAAGTCATACTCCTTATCACTATATTGAGGAAGACAAGGTGTGAGAGGGAGATATGGTTGAGGAAATAGAATGGAGGTTGGAATTTGTTTTGGTTGTTTATTATTTTGAGTATTATATGTATGAGTAACTACATATTTAGTTGTTACGATACATTTGGGTGTGTGAGTTATTTTACAAAGTTTAGGATATGACTAGGAGGTTTATATTGGTTCAATGGAGGTCCAATAATGAGGGAAGGCATATTTTTACATTTAGGAACATGGGAAGGAGGATAAATGATAAGATTTGGCTCAAGACATCTCTTGAGATGGGTAAATGGAAACATCTTGAGAAGATACAAATTCTAGGCACAAAACAATGTTTGGTTGTTGTCCCCAAGGGAGAACCAAACAAGTTGGCTAAGATTTTGATCACTCTTGGTGAGGGAAATAATAATTCATTAAAATGCAATGAATTAGGAAAATTAGGACAAAATTGACAATTCACAACAGAATCTGGAAGTTTTAGGACAAACTGCCAAAAACAAGAACCAGATCTAAACAAAGATCATAGACAAGGTTTTGCATAGAAAATTTGATTCCCAACTAACTGGACAGGGGAATGGGCACCATAGAATAGAGGCAATATTTTAACACTTTAAAAGTTTGGAAATCAACTACAAGGTTTGAGGATCTAAGGTTGCACAGGTTCAAGTTTGAAAGAAAATAGATTTTTGAAAATGCATGAAATCCTAATTTATCTATGTAAAGTAAAAACATGCATAAAAAATTATGCTTTTGAAGTAATGAAATATGTTCAAATGACAAGTTTTAGAATTTGAAGTGCTACAACTGAATTCAACTTGAAAATGCTAAAAGATAACATTTTTAAAACTTTTAGAATGAAAAATACTATGCAAATATTTACTTTTTTTATGTTTTCCCCTAAAATGTGCATCCAATTTGACAAATTGAAATAAAATAACAAAGATCTAGGCCCTAAACAAGAAAAATCAGATCTGAAATAATGCAATTAAAACCAAATATTTTTACAAGTTTTATCTAAATTGAATTCACCAAGATCTTTAATGCTTAATGAACAAAGAATGTAAATGCTTAATTTTGAGAATGAAATAAATGAAAATCTACAACAAGACCTTCAAATAACTTAGGTTTTTGATCAATTTTAAGAATTTATGTTATTAAAATAAAAAAATTGCAAGTGTAGGATATGTTGGGTTCACCAACATGTAGATTAGGAAAAGAGATCCTAGATCCAACTAGATTAATAGGATTAACTTCTTTTCACTTGCCCTCTACATTTGAACACAAAAGAAACTGGGGTTGATGATTGGATTGCTGCCACAATGGAGAGTCAATTTCCTAGGGTTTTGGTCCTTTTGAGTTACAAGGAGGAGAATTTTGGCATGTGTTTTAATAAGCCTAATTGATATAAACCCTAGATTTAGAAATGTAATTAATCGTATAGATGAAAAAATTGGTGAAACAAATATAGATCGTAAAAATGGTGACAAAGAGGAACCTGTGACTAAAAGTTGAACCTAAATTGTAGGGACAAGGGAATGGGCACCCTAGACTAGGAAGGTTTCCCTTTTGGGATATGCAAATCTCATATATTATGTTACAATCTACATTGTGTTTCTTTTAGTTGTATGCCGACAAAACCTTTAGATCTGACCTACACACATGAAAAGAATGGAAAATTTTGAGCCATATAGGGGCTTTCCTAAGTCAAACCCCATTTTGGTATTTTCACCTCTACGCATAGAAAATTATGATGATCAAGAGGGTGTACCATAAGTCAGACAAAGGCCAAAAAAATAATTGACTGAAATGACAAATGATAAATGATAATGTTACCTTGGTATGAAATCCTTGTCAAAGTGATGTTCAAACCATAATTTACCACCAATGTTGTTTAATGGATTCTTGAATTTCTTGATAGACCTACAAGAGATTAGTCCATAAAACACAATAGATCATTACAGCTAGCTATAAACACTTCAAATCATCCTGATCGATATTACGCATCTGAATTTGGTTTCTAACACCATTTCCATTTAAATCACCTCTTTTCTAACTATTTAATTAAATAATCTAAATTGTTTAATTAAATTTATCACTTTCTCCTATTAATCAAATGATCAATTTTATTGGATTAATTCATCCCCCTTTCTACTAATTTTCATCTCATTTAATTAGATAATCGAAATTATTTAATTAAAACTCCTATGACTTCTCATTTGATTAAATAACTCTAAATATTTAATTAAATGTCACATTCCTCTAAAAACCCCTAAACCCACCTAAGTTAACTAATCCCTGATTAATTAATTTTATCCACTTTCTAATCCCCATTAGTCCATTCTCCTACTTTTAACTCCACTCAAGGTTAAATAAACCCATGGTTTATCAACTCCCAACTTGCACAACTAATTGATTTTCTCAAATTAATTAAATGCCTATTTTCTCTTACACTTGCATGAGAATATTCCAAAGGAATTTTCCTCCCTCATTTACTCCCTCCATTGAATTTCTTGCCCAAGCCTTGATGGCTCGTACAATCCATCTTGTCTCCCACCTAAGCCTTAAATGGCTCTTACACAAGCATTCACTTCTCTTGCATGCTTTAATATCTTTCACCCATGTCATTAATTATTTTTACACATGTCTTAACTCTATCTTACATTCTCTCTTCCCAAAATGTGCACACACATGTGTGGGAACATATCCCCTCACATCTCTTAGCCTTGTGACACTTGTCACAAGGCTAATCATTCCTTACATCCTTGGATTCATTTGCAACCCTTGATTGGGAAAATGAATCTCAACCCTTGATTCATTATTTTTCCCTATAAATAGAAGGCACTTCTATGTGAAATGGATCCACAATTTGAAAGAAAACTTATGCTACACAATTTCAACCTCACTATCATCCATTTTCATCATTAGAGCTCTAGTCTTGCATCAATTTCATCTTTAATCCAAAATCTTGAAGCTTTTTCAACAAAAGGGATTGGGAAAGGGCCATATTCCACATCAATATGGCACAAATCCCCTTATGGTATGAGGTTTGGGTGTTTAGCAAGGTTCCATTCATGCATGTATTGTTATTTCATGCTTTTGAATTGATTGTTTCCTTTTTTTGAGCTTTCAAAAATTTCATAGCCTAGAGTTTGATTTATCTTAGTTAATATGACTAATGTTCTTGTGTTTTGGTCATGTTGGCTATAGGTTTAGATCATGCTCACATCAACGTAATTCCTTTCGTTGAGGCAATAGTGGGCCATCCGAAAAAAATGAGAAATTTTTAATTTTTTGATCTAAGCAACAATGTTGACATTGAAAAGTGTCAGTCTTTGAACCAATGTAATAGGTACCTTACTTCAAAGAGGGGAAATTTTTAGACACATCAAATCGTCCTGATCAATATTACGCATTTGAATTTGGTTTCTAACACCATTTACTCCTAAATCACCTCTTTTCTAACTATTTAATTAAATAATCTAAATTGTTTAATTAAATTTATCACTTCTCCTATTAATCAAATGATCAATTTTATTGGATCAATGCATCCCCCTTTCTACTAATTTTCATCTCATTTAATTAGCTAATCCAAATTATTTAATTAAAACTCCTATGTCTTCTCATTTGATTAAATAACTCTAGATATTTAATTAAATGTCACATTCTTCTAAAACCCCTAAACCCACCTAATTTAATTAATCCCTGATTAATTAATGTTATCCACTCGCTAATCCCATTACTCCATTCTCCTACTTTTAACTCCACTCAAGGTTAAATAAACCCATGGTTTATTAATTTCCAATTTGCACAACTAATTAATTTTCTCATATTAATTAAATGTCTATTTTGTCTCACACTTGCATAAGAATATTCCACAGGAATATTCCTCCCTCATTTACTCTGTCCATTAAATTTTTTCCCAAGCCTTGATGGCTCTTACAATACATCTTGTCTCCCACCTAAGCCTTAAATGGCTCTTACATGGCCCTTACACAAGTCATCTTGTCTCTTACATGAGCATTGACTTCTCTTACATGCCTTAATATCTTTCACCCATGTCATTAATTCTTCTTACACATGTTTTAACTCCCTCTTACATGCTCTCTTCCCAAAATGTGCACACACATGTGTGGGCACATATCCCCTCACATCTCTTAGCATTGTGACACTTGTCACAAGGCTAATCATTCCTTCCATTCTTGGATTCATTTGCAACCCTTGATTGGGAAAATGAATCTCAACCCTTGATTCATAATTTTTCCTATAAATAAAAGGAACTTCTATGGGAAATGGATCCACAATTTGAAATCAAAATTATGTTACACAATTTCATCCTCACTATCATCCATTTTCATCATTAGAGCTCTAGTCTTGCATCAATTTCATCTTTCATCCACAATATTGAAGCTTGTTCAACAAAAGGGATTGGGAAGGGCCATATTCCACATTAATATGGCACAAATCCCCCTATGGGATGAGGTTTGTGGTTTTTAGCAATGTTTCATTCATGCATGTATTGTTATTTCATGATTTTGCATTGATTGCTTCCTTTTTTGTGCTTTCAAGAATTTCATAGGGAGTTTTATTTATCTTAGTTAATATGACTAATCTTCTTGTGTTTTGGTCATGTTGGCTACAGGTTTAGATCATGATCACATTTCGGCACTAGAAAGAGGGATTAACCATTTCATTTTGACATTTTTTTTATGAATAGGAAGCTATCTATATTAATATAAAGATAATGTTACATATTCACAAAAAAAGGTGGGTGGTAAGAAGGCACACCCCGAGAGTCACATGGGAAACACCCAGAAAAACCAAAAAAATTAAAGTCACATGGGTTGAGCCCAAAAGTCCAAGATTAAAAAACATATAAAAAGGGCCATTAAGTGGCCAAAGCAGTGCCAACAAAGCCAAGAGGGTCTTTTTCATCCAAATTCTTCCCCCATACATCAGCAAGGTCAGTGACGTCAGGAGGAGGACCCCAACCATCGTCAACATATTTTTCCTTCTCTTTATCTTTATCCTCGCGTCGGGGTGAGATTGCAAGCACTAGATACAGAAAGAATTTATAAGAGTTTGGCCAACCAGAGCCAGAAGTATGAGTGTCATCAGAGGGCCACCCGAAACCGCCACCACCACTCCCTGAAGCACTGCTAGAGGGCCACCCCTGGCTAGCCTACAGCGGAGGAGAGCAAGTCCGCTGAGGAGGGAAAGAATCCCGCTGAAGAGGAGGCTGAGAGCGAGGATGCACAGAACCACTCCACTGTCAGCCCCGAGAAGGTGACCATCCACGGGAAGAGGTGAGCGAAGCGGGAACTCAAGCAATAGTACACGGGGCATTGCCCCAGTGGTCCAATAGCACTTGCAGGTGAGCAACCTCAAGTGCAACTTTGTTAGCTTGCACCTAAATTTGTAAGAGCACATTAGAACAAATAATAGCTTTAGCATATAAATAAACATTAATATCTATTTGAGAATGAGCAAATATGCAGGCATTTTTGTATTTCCAGATATTGCAAAGGATTTCCACCCTGAAAGTGTGCCAAAGCTGGCTATACTTGGCAAGAAACCTGAGCGAATCTCCCAGTAGAATAATATGCTAGGAGAAAGGCTCCAGCCTAAAGGGCCGAAAGAAGTCATGAATCCAAGTCCAAAACTGTTGAGCTCTGGGACAAAACCAGAAAAGATGCTTAAAAGTCTCAGCTTTCCCACAAAAAGGGCAACGAGGGTCCTAGACCCCTAGGTGAACAAGTCGAGAACCCATAGGCAAGCCTTGGAAAAGAATACACTAAGAGAAATGGGAAAGTTTTGGCTCAACACTTGCAGACCAAGTAGCAGCAAATCTTGTATGCTAGACATGAGTGGGAGATTGAAGAAGCCACCTCTAGTTCAAACTTTGAATCATAGGAAAGTGTGGTGAGAGCCACCTGTAACCAAGATGAGGCTTGTAATTCTTGAAAGGGGTGTCTCGATACCACTTCTAGTCCTTCCACCAGGGTCTGGTTCCACAAATTCCAACCTTGTGAAGCATCTCAGCAGGAATAGCATTCACCAGACCATCAAAGGTAGCACAATCCTAGTTATGAAGTCTCTACAGGGCTCAAAATTCTTCCCATTGCATGATACGCATTGTGGGTCTATGAAAAATCTGTTGCAAGGTCTAAATACCCTTTTTGTGGAATCTGAGCACCTTAAGCCAAGGCGATTTAGCCAAGGGCAGACCACTACTAGAAAAAAGGGGTGACCACCAAAAATTCTACTGGTTGAGTGAAAGCCCATCATGGAAACCAGAGCTAGCCCAACGAAGCCAAGGCTTAACTTCCTCCTAGGGTATCCAAATGATTTTAGCCACAAAATTCCCCACAATTTGTACTGCTTCCTCCATGACTAGAAGATTCTAAAACCCAATCCCCTTATAGGCGGGTCTATGCGCAGGAAAGCCAGACTGGATGCAATGTTTGAGAAGAATTTTTCAGGCCTTATCGCTAGTAAGGACACGAATTATCCATTTGACACACAAGGCAGTCCCTTATCATTGAGTGGAGAGCAACCCAAGTCCTCCAAAGTCTCTGGGAAGGTAGCAGAATTCCCAAGCAACATGGTGAAACCCTTTGGGGGAATCAGCAGAGGCCCAAAGAAAATATCATAGTAGTTTTTCAAGCTTGCCATAGGCAGCTTTTGACGGGACCCAACAGGAGGAATAATAAGCATGGTTAGCCGCAAGCACCTTGGAGCAAACCTAGAATTTCCCTGCCAGAGAAAGGGGCTTAGTAATCTAGTAAGCAAGTTTTTTCTCAACCCTAGAAAGAACAACTTGCCATAACTCGGTTGGAGACGCATGGAAAGCAAAGGGAATGCCCAGGAATCAAAAAAAATTTGCTGGCCTAATCCACTTCCAATTTTACTGTTGAATCCAAGGAGGAGTGGGCAGAATAGATTGTCTGTAGCAAAAAGTTTTGTGCCACTGAATGGTAGAGCCAGAAGCAAGACAAAAAGTATTAAGGCAATCCAAGGCCACTTTAATATTCTCTTCTTCCTCCAGGAGAGTGAGGAAAGAGTCATCATCAAAATGGCCATTAAGCAGTTGAGCCTGAGAATTAGGCAATGAAATACCCTTGAAACGCTATTGGGAAACTGCATTTTCCAAGAGGTAGCCAAATCCTTAAGCCGCAAGCACATACAGAGAGGGGGCAAGCGGACACCCTTGTCGAATGGAACGAAAGAGTCCAAAGGCAGAAGATTGACAACCATTGATGGTGATACAAGCATAGGCATCCACAAAAAGCATATGAACAGCTTGAATGAAATTAGGCCCAAAACCCAAAGCTTGCAACATAGCAAGAATAAAAGGCCATTCAATGCGGTAATAGGCTTTGGAAAAATCAATTTAAAAAAAAAAGGATTTTTGGTTTGAACATTGGTCCCATTCCATGCCTTCCTAAACAACAATAATATTATCCAGAATGAACCTGGATTTGATGAACCTTGTTTGCTCCAGGCGCACAATTTGAGGCAAAAGATGGTGGATTTTCAAAGCCAAAGCCTTGACAATAATTTTGTAGGAGACATTGAGAAGCATGATAGGCCTCCAATTGCAAATGTCCTCTGAATCCCCAGATTTAGGTATGAATTTTATATTTCCTTTGTTTATTAAGTTACCTAGAGAATTAGCATGAAAAGCCTCTAAGTAAACATGATGCAAATCTTTCCCAACATAGTCCCAAAGGGCCTTATAAAATTCACAAGGGAAACCATCGATCCTTGGGGCTTTGTCATCATCCATGGAATGAACAGCTTCCTTGAGATCATCAATTGTTAACAATTGATCTCAAAAATTTCCCTGAGCTAAGGAAATCCTATTTGGCACAACAGTAAGGCAATCCTGAAGGGCTTGTTGTCACACAGTTGTGGGTTCCTGTGCAGTGAAAACCTACTCATAATGATGCACAAAGGCCTAGAGAATGTTAGGGAGCTCAGAGAGCACCTGAATGCCATCTTTTATTTTTTTAATTCCCAGGGATGAGTACTTGGCACGCAGTGCCAAAAAAAACTCTTTGGAGGCACGATCACCAATTTTCAGCCAATGTAGTCGGGCTTTGATCTACGCACCTCTGGCAGCATAATTTTCTACAACTTGTTTTTTGTGCCTTAATTCCACCGCCCTAACTTGCAACGATGGGGAAAAGGGGTTGGCTACCAAAGCTTCAGTATATGAACACAGGTCAGCAGTGGTAGCCTCATAAGACCACCGATGAAAGATAGCCAGCTGGCGCCCATAAATACACTGAAATCTAGTCGTGTGTGTGATAGCATCATTCCACCAAGTAATCCAGCATGTATGATGAGCTGGTCTGCACTCCAGATTCCACACTCTATAAATGTGGGCCAGGGTAGGCTTGTGATAGAGTAGAGACGTGTTCAAAAAGAATTGTGTTTTACACATACGAGGCTATTGTGTCTCCCATTCAATGTGAAAATAAATGGGGAAGTGGCCAGACATAGTCACATCCACTAATAGCTTAAATGGCAGAGAAGATCTATAAAAAGAGAAAAAAGATTGAGTTGAGATCATGGCACAGTCAAGGCACTTAAATATTCTATCAGAACTAGCCCTAAAATTACACCAAGTGTGCTAGAGAGAATGAGAATGGCGGCGACCAATATTGGGATCAAAAAGTCCCAATTTATTGCACATGTAAAACCACGCCTCATGTTTGCTAGTTTCCCATTTGAATGGTAGAGTGCCATCCTTGTCATACGCCATCTCAACCACATTGAAATCCCCACATAATAACTAGGTAGCAACTGGCAATGAATCAGCAATCCAACGCCAAAGCAAAGATCGCTCCACAACATCATTGGAAGCATAAACATTAATAATCCCAAAGGAATGATTATCAATGTTAAGAAGAATCCAGATGAGTTGATGAGTAGGATTAGACCCGTGGTCAACCACACAAGCATGCCACCATGGGGAAAAAAGGGTGACAGTTCTACCATGCCCAGCCTCATGTATAGTGCAAAACATTTTACTGGTCGGCCAAATGGAATGGCAAATCAAAGCAAGCAAAAATCTAGAAATTTTAACCTCTTGGAGACAAAGCACTATAATACTAGAATATTTTCGCAAAGTATCCCTAACAGAATACCTTTTGGAGAGGTCTGTTAGATCTTGAACGTTCCATGAGAGGAAATTCATGAATGAAACTCCTCCATATTGTCGGAGTCTAGTTCCTCTTCATTCAAGGAAGAGAAACAATTCTACAAAAACTCTAGCAGAACTGGCCCAATCTGAATAGGAGAGGAAAATATATGCTTTTCTTGCACATATTCACCCTCTTCACACGGTGGAGATGGACTATGAGACCACCTTTGAGCTCCCAACATGGGAGGAGAAACACTCAACTGAGCAATCATAACAGTAGCAGGCCGAGGCATTGCCTTTGTCCTAGGCTACACCAAAACATTAGCAGCTCCAACAAGAGTGTTTGTCCCCTTCCTTGAAGGGTTTGAAATGACCTTCGATGGTTCAGAGGCCTTAGAGGCTGACCCAAAACCAATTGACTTATTTTTCTAGTGAAAGACTTTTGTAACAAATTTCCAGGGACATTTTTTCGGAGGAGGAGCCATTGAACAACGTCGTCGAACCGCTAACACCA
Organism: Sequoia sempervirens; assembly: GCA_007258455.2. Lineage (NCBI taxonomy): Eukaryota > Viridiplantae > Streptophyta > Pinopsida > Cupressales > Cupressaceae > Sequoia > Sequoia sempervirens. The sequence goes on along the minus strand of VDFB02000003.1, from coordinate 275,047,333 downwards.
GCATGAACTATTGGGTTAGAGCCAGTTGAAGGCATATTAAAACACAAAAATTGTAATAAATGTAGTTGTACACACAAGAAAAGAGGGGTTTCTTGTGCAAAATGTGGAGTATGACGCAAGAGGGTCCAAGGGCAACCGCAAAAACCACAAAAACTTAGCAGAGCTCATACACCTCCTGTAATCCGAATCTATAATTTTATTTTTATTTTTTATTTTTTTGACATTTTTTTCTTGAGATTCACATTTTTGCAAGTTCCAGAAAACCATATCGCTGTTGACATAACCAGAGCATCGATTTTGCAAACAATTCCATTATTGCAAGGAAATACAACGTCACTTTTGAAAACAATGCCACTATTGAAATAGGGAGTCACTTTTGATATGTTTAACCACTTCTATCTTTTCATTATTATACCAATTTTGCTAAAACATTGTTATTGACCTCCTTGTTTTCTGTGAACTTGCAGGTTTTCACCAAAGTGTTGCTTCTAATATCGCATCACTTTTGTCAATGCAGTGTCACCTTTTTGATCATTGCCCATAGCATAGTGTCACCTTTGCATTTCACCAATGCGTTGCTTTTGCAGAACAGTGTTGCTATTGATGAAACAGAGCCTCCTTTGCTGACAAAGAGTCGCTACTATAGGTTTGGGGTGGAGAATGGAACATTGAAGTTGTTAAGCATTGGAAATTCATTGTAATAGTGTTTTCAAACACTCATGGGGAAATAACCCATCACATGTTATTTTCCTTTCATGTTTTAGGTTCCACTACATTTGGTTTGTGCTTTAAAATTTACCATTGCAATTGTCTTTTCAAAGTTGGTTAAGAATTGAACCCCTCATTTTCTCATTATTGTGATATTTGTTTAAAATTGAATAATACAAACAAATACTTCCATTGGTGCTTAAAATGAAGTATTTTTCAATGTTGGTTAAAATGAATGAGTGTTTTTCGTGCTTGCTATGCAAGTAAACTTCTAGTGTGTATCCTCTCCCCTTGTGCCTCATGCGATCTTGGGTGAAGAGAAACACTTTAATGATACAAAACTTTCTTTTTTGTTGAGTCACCCTAAGAACTTGGTACATATCCTCTTCGCTTGTGCTTCATGTGATCTTGGGTGAAGAGAAATAGCATTTTTCTTATTAAGAGAGGGGATACTAATGAGATACATTCTACAATGGAGAACTCATATATGTGACTCTTGAATAAAAACACGTTTACTGGCAGGCTATATAAAGGTTGTGAACTTGAAATAGTAGTAGCTTCAATCTATAGTGATAACATACCATGCCTAATCCAACTCTAGAGGTCTTATCAGGATAGAAGGGAACAACTGAAGCACCTTAAGTGGCCAATGGATAGTAGTATTCATCTCGGTATTCACAGTGTTGTTGACGTGGATGTTAGTCGCACACCAACAGACAAATAAAATTCTCATAGAAACACTGCAGGAACTTATCTTTCTTGAAAGATTGCACCGAGACAACCTAAATCTTAGGCTAACTCATCTTAATCCCAAGGCTCGTTTATGTCAAGTCTTGACTACACTAGGTTGACTCAAGGTTTGTTGTGAAATTTTGTTACACAAGAGGGGTAAATGGTGTTTCCAGTTTTAGAAGGTATCACATAGATATGAAATAATCCCAGTCTAGTCATTCAACAACTTCATGAAATCAACAAATTTGAAATAATATTTCATGAACTTCAAATAACTTTCATTTATCCAAGTAAATTTAGCTTTAAGCATTCAATAATATCATGGAATCAAAATATTTGCAATAAAACTCCATGCATTCATCACTTTTTTGGAACAATTTTCTGAATTTGAACATCTCTCAAATAAAGCATAAAAAAATTATTAAAAAGTAAAATTTCTCCCAAGTATTATCCACACATGCCTCAATAAATAACCAATCCAAAGCAAACCATTCCATATGTCACCAGATTGCTTCACAGCAGGCACATGCGAGATTTTTAAAGAAAAGGGGGATTATTTGCCACCGGATAGTGTCAGTATGCACCCTTAAATGACACAACACATAATATTATCCAATAGGAACAAACAATTAGCTATGTAAGATTTCATATCAGGAAATAGCTTTCAAATTGGCTCTTATATTGATTAACTTTTAATGAAACATACAAGTTTTTAATCTGGAATGTAACAAAAAATAGGAAAAAGAACAAAACTTGAAAAGTTTTGGTTCTCTGACATCCATAAATTCTAAACTTAACTTGAAATGAAACATCTCCTTGCCTTTATAAGAACAATATGCTCGATAAATTCAATCAACACATTAGAGGGAATCCAAGGGACGAATCACAACAAGGCACATAGAATATGACAACTGGTAGGAGAATTTTTGAATTTCAATAGATGTCAACCTTCTTCAACACTTTAATTTCTTTCAGGACCTCCATCTTTAAAACATAATCAAGACATTAACTTGGAACCAAGTAGATTTGTCAAACAAAATTTAGGAACTTCCTCTACTAGATGTTTAGAATGATCAAGGGGAACCAGATATAGATATCTCAGTCCACCAACACTTTGGTTCCTACACTCAAGTTCTAACTCGGGCTTAAAACATCCAAAAGTAAATCACCCTAGAGCTAGGCACACTATTTCTCCTCATTCATAATACCAAGACTCCCGGTATTTTGACATCTCAAGCTCCTCCTTCACATGGACTCCCAAAGTGTATGGTCCACCCTGGTTATATCACTACTCGCACCCAAATTCTCCTGACAGTCTATACCCAAATACTACATCTCAATTTGTTCCCCCTGCACATAAAAATTCCACATATCAATCCCTTTTTAAAAGCATTCATAAAACCCTCATTAAAATAAAACCATCATTAATAAATCATCATTTTAAATAAATAATAAATAACACTCTTTTAATACATTCTCATGTAATTATCCCTTTAGGTGGGTTACCGTACATTTTGACCTCCTGAGAAAACTTTTACAATCAACCTTAACATTCAACATTGCTACCTGATACCTGGTACCCAACAACTTCAGCTTTTACCGAAATAAAAAAAATTGGATCCTAGTTTCCACCAGAACCTTCACATTTCCCTATACTTTCACTCCCAGACTACAACACTTACCAAACCTTACATTAACATTCCAACCAATTTGGCCTTCCGGTACCCAGTACATTCAAGTTCATGAATTACTCCAAAGACTTCCTTTTAACATGGGCTTCTGGTGATCCTTTTTCCAACTGGCACTTTCCATAAGCATTATTTTTTCACTTGGGTCCCCAAGCCTTACAGTCTTGGGGCATGTTGTGAGACCACACAACAGGTGTGTCACTAAAAACCTTTGTGTAGTGGCCAAACCTTGTTTTCTGAAACATTCTTTGAAAGTGGTGCATCAGAATTTACTTGTGAGAAGTTACTTACCAAGTCCAATTTATGGTTGAGGCATAGAGCTTAAGATTTCATTCTCTTGTACAAAATCTTGAGGGGTTGATATCCCTCCATGTGTTCCCTCCATAATTTTCATGTGAAATCATCCCTTTGGGGCATGAGGTAGGCCCACCTCAAAGAATGTACCTACTCTCTAGGTTGTAAAGATTGTCTTTTGTGAACTTTCCAAGTGAATCTTATGAAGAAGATTTTCAAAATATCTCCATTACCTTGAACATCAAACACATTGCTTGGATTCAAAACATTTTATACAAACATTGAACATTGGCATTAATACTTCAAACCCTTTGGACTTAAGTGTGGATATCTTTATTAAACCCTATATTATTGCATGCCCTTAAGGATATCGTGTTTTTTATCAAAACAATATCTTTGAGGCTTCATAATTTTTGGGTCGCATCTCAATCCATATTTATTCCAAAGTAAACCTAGGGAACTATGACTTAAACTTATATATTTTCACATATTTGAACTTTTTGGAATGATGGTTGTTGAAAGTTATAGACATTTAGTTTGAAAACTTAATCAAGACATTGGATGTGGTAAAAGAAATTCAGTAATCAAGAATTAAATCAATTGAACCCCACATATGTTCTTGTTTATCTTTTTTCTTATGTTCAAAACATATGGTCCTTCAAGAAAAAATTGATCTTTTTGGTTTGAAATACTCATATGGAAGAGCATGTTCTTCAACACCTTGGTGTTTCAAACAAGTCCCTCTTAGGTTCATTTTAGGATCAAATCAATCTTTCCATCTGTCATTCCATCTCACAAACAAATTTAGAACTTTGGATACACCAACCTCCTAGACTTGGGTAATCATCAAATCAAACCAAATCACCTTGTTTGACTAAGTGTGTGGGAGTGCATCCTTTTTCATACACTTAGTTAAATTAGCAAGAAATCCTTTATGAACAAATTTATCCTAAGGTCACAAGTCTATCTTAGGGTTCATGAGTTCATTATCAATCCTTAAACATCAAAACATCAAACCCAAAGTCTAGTGTTGTTCAAAGTTAGAAATTTCATCATCCATATCACTCCCACTTTCATCTTCCATATCATCATTGATCCTAAAAACATCTTAGAGGCTCTCTTTTACCTAGATTTGAATCAAACCAAGAATTTTTTACGATACTCCCTAAGGTTGATCCCCCAAATTTATGGTAAAAACAAAATCACAATACAAGGACATGGAATAAAACAGAGATTTATCTACCATGAGTACTTCAAACCAACCCGAATTGGGTCCAAGAGCTTCCAAAAATCCTCTACCACAATCAACTCAACAACTCTGCAATGTCCAAGAAGGGAGTCCATTTGAAATAGAGGATGTTACCAACAATCCTCATGAGATGACTATAGATGAATTGCTTGAACTATCACAAAACCCCAAAACTCATCACCTTGCCAATACCATTAAGTTGAACCCTACGTACCCAATACATGTTGGCTTTGGAAAAATGAGCTAAACTCCCTTCTACCTTTGATTTTGACACCATTAGAGAATAACCTTTGGGGAACAAGACATCTATTCCTCAAAAATTCACCATGCAACCATTAGTTCAAAATGTGGTTCAATCTATTACCCAACCATCATCATCACATAGGCCAAGTCAACCCTTGACAACTAAGATGGGTTCATTACTTCATGTAATTCAAGGGTACTCACTTGTTAACAATAAAAACTTAGGAACTAGCACCAACTTGGTTACCACAAACACCATCCCTCAAATCCCTCAACATCCACACATGCCACTCACATTCCATAACACCACCATGCCACCAAATTTCCATGCTACACCATCATCTCAACTCATTACCTATACCCAAGTTACTCAAGGATATGTTCCTTTCATTCCACAAGATCAAACAAGTCAACCACCTCAAGTATATTTATTTGGACAAGTGAACACCATAACCCATGGTTTATCTTCATTCACAGAAGGGCAGGCATCACAAACGAGTCCACAAGTCCCTCTCATCACTTTGTCATGCATGTTAACCCAATATCCAACCAATCCATGCACTATATTGACCCAAAACACAACAAATCAAATCAATCCATCCAACACATTGGTTCCAAATCAAACAAATCCATTCAATTCGTCAATCACAACAAATCTGATCAATCCTTCAAACATAGTCCCAAATATGAGTATGCCACTAACTTTTCAAAACAAAGTGGAATCCTATCAGATATCTCAAACATTGGTCCCCCACACAATGCAAAGTCAAATGGGACCCCAAACATACACTCTTCCATCCCAAACCCAAATTTTGCAAGGGATGATATCACAAAACCAAGGGTGGAATATGTCAAATCCAAATCAACCATCCACCACCCAACCTCTAAACACACAACACCCACCCCAACAAGCCCTCAACCCATCATCACAAACCACTTACCAAAATACACCATCCCAACCTCAAAATCAAAATATTGTAAATCAATATAGTATAACTTTGCAAGCATAACACACCTACCAACAAGCATTGCAACAACAAGAAGCACAAAAAGAAAGACTACAAGCCCAAGCACAAGCTCAATCCTTGCAACAGTATTAAGCACATCAAGCAACACAACAAGCACAAGCACAATCCCAAGCATAATCTCAAGCCTAGAAATAGTAACAAGCACAACAAGGAGTTCAACAAACCTATCAACAAGCCTTACAACAACAACAAGCCTTGATAGCACAACAAAAAAAACAAGCCCAACAACAGCAACAATCCTATCAAAAAGAATTTCTTGCACAACAACAAGGCTTCCAATAACCTTACACAAGCACACAATAAAACATCTTGAATCCAAATACACAAGGAGCATATGTCACCCCATCACTGTCACCATTCATACCACAATATCAAGCTAACGGGTTCCACATACACCATACAACACATTTAACGCATCCAACATTCCACCATGCAATACATATGCTCCAACCCAAGGTGATCTTTCCATGCAAGTCAAAATGCTTTCTCAACAAATACAAGATATTCAAGTGAGAAATACAAAGAGATCAATTGTCCAACGTGACTTGTGTCCCCATCCTTTTCATAAAAACATTGCAATGATACCATTCCCACCTGGATTTGAAATGCCTAAATTTGAAAAATTACAAAGGGTGTGGAAATCGTAAAGACCACATCAAGGAATTATATGTGTATTACATAGAAGTAGCCTATAACGATTCCTATTTAATGCGAATTTTTCCACGAAGCTTGGTAGGCCCAAAAATTGAATGGTTCTACCGTTTACCTCTTGGATTCCAAACGTTCCAAGAGATCATAGATCAATTTGTAAATCACTTCTCCTTCAACCTTTAGTTTGGAGGAATTGTACACCCTAAAACAAAACAAGGGTGAAACATTTGCAAATTACTTATAATGATGGAGGTACAAAGCTAGTAAGAGAAAATGGCCTATTCCTGAGGAACAATATATAGGAATCATTATTGCTAACCTTGATGGGGATCTATCCTTTTGATTAAAGATACAATGTGTCATGTCATATGATCAACTCATCCCTAAGGCTCTTAACATAGAGAGATCCCTTATAGAGCACAAAAACACACAAACATACAAGAATAATTGACCATCATCTAGCTCTAATGACAAGCCATGATTTTGGGCTAAAAACAAAAATGTCACTAATGATGGTGTTGTTGATGCGAAAATGGTCATAGGTTCCCCACCACAAACAAACACCCAACCAATGAACACATGACAAAAAATGCAACAAATAAATGTGCAACCACAAACAATCAGCCAATGATCAATGCTACAAACACCCAACATAGACCACAAAGAACAAATAGTGCTCCTAAGCGAAAATTCACTCCCTTAGGGGAACCTATGGAAGATGTGTTGAAAAAGGTTGATGTAGACTATCCTTATCACACTCCCAAATTTCTCCAACTATCAAGAGCCACAAATCAAACCTCCTAATTATAAGGAAGATCATTATTTTGTGAATTTCACCAATACAAAGGTCACAATGCACAAAGTTGTTTTAGACCCAAACATCTTATTCAAGATCTTATTGAATAAGGAAACCTTCAGGTTTATAAAAAATCAGGGAATCAAGACCTATAAATTTATAAATCCCCTATATGCTTGATCATGGAAAAGAAAAAGATTCAGGGAAGGAATCAAGTTCTAATAACATAAACCCTACCCATGATACCATGATATCACACATTTATGTTGCTCATCCATCACAAGTAGAGGAATTAGACAAGCATCAAGAAACATTCCTAAAACAAATTCAAGATCAATCAACAATTTCTAGCAATTTTTCATATCAAAATGGTGTCAAGTATCTTTCAAATAGCCACATTACCCTTTTGTATGACTTCATAATTGACCTCGTTGAGGAGATTCCAAGGAAACAAGAAGTTTTTTGTGCTCCATCCATAGACCTTACAGCTTGTGAAGCTACATCATCTACCCAAGGGTCATGTCAAGAAGATATTCTGGAGGATAACAAAATTTGCTTCAAAAATCAAGATATGGTTTCCCCATGACATTGTCACGATCTACATAAATATGTAAGTGATGTTTGCCAAACCGCAAGTCATGCTAAAAAGATCAACTCCCCAAAGAATTATCATGACTTAATGAGAATTCTCTAATCCTTCCATAATTTCAAGGACACACCAGATTCCACCAATGAGATGCTTTCTTTGGAGGGACATATAGACATTCTTCATACAAAACAAGAGTCTCTTGCTCTTGATATTCCTACACAAGAGCAAGTGACAGTCGAGATTCTTGATTATTACATTGATTGTGCATCATTGACATCAACACCAACATCTTTTGAATTAGCACCAACATATTTTGAAGTAGAATCAACAAATAAAGATGTCACATAATCAAAGCAAATGGTTAATATTCCTAAACAACGGGAACCCATAACCATATCATAAGTTCATGACAAGTCATATTCAATGGCTATGGAACAGAGGATCTATTATCAATGCAAAGGGTTAGGTATTGTCAATACCTTCACAACGTCGGGGGAAATTTTGTCTAATGCAAGCTTCAACATAGGAGGCACAAAGGATCCTTATGATGAAAATGCTATCAACACTACAACTAGTCATATCATGAATCATCATCCACCCATCATCTCATACATAAAATGGGACCAATGAAAGAAGAAAGATTCCTATCAAAGCAAGGAGAAGATCACCAAAGAAAGTGAAATAGTAAAGCAAAAAGGAAAAAATAAATACCAATGGATACCAAAGAATACAAAATAAAGTCATCCCAATCATACTCCATTAGTCAAAGAAACTATGGGGAAAAGTCAAAAAGGGAAAGGAATCCATCAAAGATGTCCTCAAATACAAAAGCAGGCTTCTCAAGTAAGGAACAAAGTATATCAAGCAATTGGTCCTAATTCCACTCAAAGCTCCATTTACACTCATCATTGCTCATATTCCCAAGTTTGGAGAGTCAAAGGTTCCAAACCATCGACCAATCCATCTCATATTCCTTCATACATGACACCGTACACTCCATCCATGATATCCAATTCTCACATTGACCGTGTGTTGGAAGCTACCCTTCATCATAAGGATTCTAAAGGCACTTTATCATGATGTGCACACATAGACAAGGTTAATTTTGGTACTGATAAGGTAGATCAGAGTTCTTTAAAGTTGCATTGAAGTGCTCGTATCTTAGAAAAGTAGCTTCTTCAAGTAGGATATCATTGGCACGCTATGACAATGGCCTCTACATCAATAACACCAATTGCTTCAACATGAGGGTAAAACTTTCCAAAAAATAAAAAAAATCAAGAAAATAGTAAAAATAAAAATCGTCCTCCTGTAAAAACCGCATTGGTGACGCATTGGGAAAGTACTATGATAAAAACCTATAAAATAGGCGTCATGAATAGAATCAAGTGTCATATGGACCTTTTCAAGTGAAGTAATTTTATCTCCTTCATGAAAAATCTAGTATTCCCTCCATTTATCCAAACCATCTTTATCTAGATCTTCCAACATATCTTGATCTTGATAAAGGTTTGACGTATACTTTGACTTTACTCATGACAAATAATTTTGACATGGTCTTTACCATACATCCCATTTTGTCCTATTACATGTCAAAACTCTTTGCACGGTTTTCCAACCAACATCTTGATTTTTCTATTGAACTATGAAGCATTACTAGACACTAGGGGTAGGTTATTGTACTCTTGTTTTTGAATAATTCTTGATCTATGTCTTATATCTCATAAAATTGATATCGGCATCATGATCTAGGTATCATTTAAATAATAAAAATCCCAAAAACATTCATAAAATCTTAGAAAACGCAAAAACATTTGAAAACTTGAAAATCAAAACATTTGTAAAACAACCCAAAATCCAAAAATAACCTCAAAACATTGTGAAAACACCAAAAACATTGAAATATTCCAAAAAAATCCAAACCACCCATCCCATTTCACTTTCACTCACAATAAACTTCCATTCATAATAAAATGTTCATTATTTTCAACCTTTGGTGAAACAAATAGAAGCAAGTGTGGCACTTTGTAAAGTGTAGGCGTAAACATAGAAGTCTTGAGTCTACATCATTAGATAAACAAGTTGGTTAACTTTTTGTATTAATGTCCCATCATCCAGTTAGTTTCTAAATCATCTGATCAACATGTCCTAGGATGCATCCTTCTGACAATGGACATTAACATTAGGCATCACCATAGTTTTAGTCTTTGCTAGAGGTATGAAGAACACTGACTTTTTTGTTCACTTGATCTTTTCTTTTGATTTATCTTATTGTGCTCATTCCAATGACATCTCAATGATGTCTATCAAAATGATTTAGAGAAAAAGGAATGGGGAATTGATCATTATCTTTCATTTTTTGTGATTGTTGGATGTTCTTGTAATATAACCTTGGCAAATACTTGTTTTGTTAGGTGTGTATGGAAGGTTTTTTGGGAAACTTATTGACTATTACATTGTTAGGTTTTGCCTCTCTTTGTTTTGGTCTGAGATGTTTGAAACTTTTGAAGTACATCCTAGCAAGGTTTTTGTATGTCAGGTGTGAACAAGAATACTCCTATATGTTTGTAGATTCAAAGTCCATCACACTAGATACAACGCCATCTTGGTTATCCATACCTTGATGCATTGTGTCTATGTGTTTTATCAAAAATAATGAATAATATGTCGTTAGTATCCCAATCATATGAAATAAGAAAATCATCTCTCTCGTCACCATATCTAATAAAGTCTCGAATAATCATAGACTTTTTGGACTTCTGAATCAATCTCAAAATCAATGGTTAATCAATATCCATCTCATTCTTCTACTCCTATCCATCTCATTCTTTTATTCTTATCTTCTTTACAAACATTTCTATCTAGGTATCAAATTTGTTTGATATATCAAAATATACATGAGGTTATCCATGGTTGATGACTATCTATGCATTGTAAAAATTGTCTACATCAAGTGTCTGATCTTCCTAAAGAATTATTTTGTGTCCTTTGATCAGCAGAACCACTCCTCTCACATCTTTATTGTGAGCTCGACCTAAAAATTGAAATTCCCATCCAATCTCTTGAGGGGGCAGTGTAGAAACATAATTTCTTTCATTGGGGAAACAATGGGGCATCCAAAAAATTGAGAAATTTTTAATTTTTTGATCTAGTCAGAAGTGTTGATATTGGAAAGCATCAGTCGTTGAACCAATGTAATAGGTACCTTTCTTCAAAGAGGGGAAAAATGTAGACACTTCAAATCATCCTTATCAATATTACACATCTGAATTTGGTTTCTAACACCATTTCCTCCTAAATCACTTATTTTCTAACTATTTAATTAAATAATCTAAATTATTTAATTAAATTTATTACTTTCTCCTATTAATCAAATAATCAATTTTATTGGATTAATGCATCCCCCTTTCTACTAATTTTCATCTCATTTAATTAGATAATCCAAATTATTTAATTAAAACTCCTATGTCTTCTCATTTGTTTAAATAACTCTAAATATTTAATTAAATCTCACATTCCTCTAAAAACCCCTAAACCCACCTAAGTTAATTAATCTCTGATTAATTAATCTTATCCACTTGTTAATTCCCATTAGTCCATTCTCCTACTTTTAACTCCACTCAAGGTTAAATAAACCCATGGTTTATTAACTCCTAACTCGCACAACTAATTAATTTTCTCATATTAATTAAATGCCTATTTTCTCTCACACTTGCATGAAAATATTCCACAAGAATATTCCTCCCTCATTTACGCCCTCCATTTATTTTCTTTTACAAGCCTTTATGGCTCTTATAAGACATCTTATCTCCCACATAAGCCTTAAATGGCTCTTACATGGCTCTTACACAAGCCATCTTGTCTCTCACATGAGCATTCACTTCTCTTACATGCCTTAATTTCTTTCACCCACAAGTCATTAATTCTTCTTACACGTGTCTTAACTCCCTCTTACATGTTCTCTTCCCAAAATGTGCACACACATGTGTGGGCACATATCCCCTCACATCTCTTAGCCAATTTTGTCACAAGGCTAATCATTCCTTTCATCCTTGGATTCATTTGCAATCCTTGATTGGGAAAATGAATCTCAACCCTTGATTCATAATTTTTCCTATAAATAGAAAGCACTTCTATGGGAAATGGATCCACAATTTGAAATCAAACTTATGCTACACAATCCTCAATATCATCCATTTTCATCATTGGAGCTCTAGTCTTGCATCCATTTCATCTTTCATCCACAATATTGAAGCTTGTTCAACAAAATGGATTGGGAAAGGGCCATATTCCACATCAATATGTTGCCAATACCCCTATGGGATGAGGTTTTGGGTGTTTAGAAAAGTTTCATTCATGCATGTATTGTTATTTCATGCTTTTGTATTGATTGTTTCCTTGTTTTGTGCTTTCAAGAATTTCATAGGGAGTTTGATTTATCTTAGTTAATATGACTAATCTTCTTGTGTTTTGGTCATGTTGGCTACAGGTTTAGATCATGCTCACACTAGCATGTAGAGGATAACTCAATACATCTTCACAATTTGATCATAATATCTCTTGATTCATACCATATCCTTTTAATGTTCAAATGAGAATAAAACTTAATTATATATGTATCCCAACTAATATATTTTTATTATACATCAACCTAGGGTCATTTTACAACACACAAGGCCAAAACCCAAAACATTAAAATTAGAAATACGTCACCCTTAGGTCAAGGGAACCCACACTCCTGACTAGGTGATTTTGCCCCAAATTTTTTGAGATGTCATGGATTTTAAATTATTTTCTCAATATTTCTCTGAAACAAATAAATCATTTTACAACACACAAGGCCAAAACCCAAAACATTAAAATTAGAAATACGTCACCCTTAGGTCAAGGGAACCCACACCCCTAACTAGGTGATTTTGCCCCAAATTCTTTGAGATTTCATGGATTTTAAATTATTTTCTCAATATTTCTCTAAAACAAATAAATTATTAATATAATTAATTTTGTAGGAAAAATAGGGTGTCTATGTAGTGTGAAATTGTCAAGGTTACAATTTACGATGCTACAGTGATATATGTTGAGATGGATACTATTTGAAGGTTTCAACAGGAATTTCAAGGATCCTTTACCTAAATATGGATATGATTTCATGATGTCCCTATAGATTATAATGTCCTTGGAGAGAGTCATTGTGGCTTGGTGTATCTTGGAGGAGCAATTTCATTACAACTCTTAATCTACTTGGTAGATAATCATCTAATAGGTGTTGCCCATTTTATTTTATATGAATTATGTCCTTCTTTGTCTTCTCATGGATATGGTTTTTGATCTATTCTTTCTAGTTTTGGAGGGTTCATTTGACGATTATTTTGCATTTTTATCTCCTTGTGCATATGAATTTTTTTATGATTTAATTGATGAGGATTTTTGGAAATGTTATTGGGCTTATTCATAGTTTTGGAATGAATTTGAGTTTGATCTTCTTTTCTTAGATATTATTACATCCATGTTGGTTATCTAAGATACATATGTTTTATTTGATCTATGAAATTGAACAATGTAATGTTGTTAAGGATTTTTAGTTGGGTTATGAAGGAGATCTTATTTGACACAACTTAGCACTTTGAGGTGTTGGTTGAAAATCATGTTATGTGATATGATTTATATTTTTTATCTCTTTGTTCTATGGCTACTTCTAGGACATTAATTTTCACTTGGATTGGTGTGGTTGACTTGGGAGAGTTATAGTGACTTGTGAGAGAGTATACAATAATTTTGGTTACATGTGTAGATCATTGTGATAGTTCTTTTTTACTAGATGGTTTGGTTATGAGCTACAACTTGGTATAAGTGTTGATTGGTACACTTGGAATGCCTTGATCTACTTTCATATTTATCATTACCCATGTATTGGAAGTTCCTAGATGTGTATGTTCTTCATTGACAGGTTTTATAGATGGAGCATGTGATTAAGGTTTATGAGTTGGATATGTTGTTGGCATGAATTCTACTAATGTTTTTGGATACCTTTGTAGGTATGAACAATTATATGTATTATCATTTTTTTATGGTTATTATTTTGAGTGATGTGGCATTTTTCTTTTATAGCAATTTGGATTCTTTATTATCACTTGGATTTGGTTCTTGTGTTCTTTAGATTAGTGCATCTTCAATTTTTCTTTCTCTTTTTCTTCCATAGGTAGCATGTTAGATGATGAGAGGGGTTATTTCTTTATATGGTGGTCACATTGGATGTTTCTACAAGTATCTTGATGTAGCACAAGAGCATGCTAGATATTCATCTGGTTTTATGGATGGCTATGATGATTTATTATATTGATTGGCCTTTATGCAATGTATACAACAAGTAGGAGAATGTTATGAAAAGGGTGTTGTACACCTTGCATAAGAAAAGAGTTATTTTAATTGTGTAAAATAGATATTTATTTATGGAAAATTTTTATTGGTGTTTAGCCACATTAAATATTTATTTAAGTTCACTTATTAATTTATGTGTGACATTGGTTAGATATTTTATGTGTTGTTTTCACTTGGAAAAAATATTTAATACTAGGAAAACTTAGTACCAAAAAATCAATATTGGGGTCAATGGTTTGCACTCATGATTTTTAAGCATATTGTTTTACCTTACCACTAGGTTGTATTATGTGAGTTTGATTCTATAAAAGGAAACACATTTTTAGTGGTTGGTGTTGGCTTGTTAACTAGTTGGTTGTTTGTCTTGGTTATCATTGTTTGAGCTCTCTTGTAGAGTGCATATGTGAAGCGTGACGTGGGATGTGTTATTTTATGGTTACATATTATTCTTGGACACATGTAGGATGCATTGGAAGAGCTTGATGTTTTGTAAGTATCCATAGAGACTCTATAAGTGTATTATAATATAATTTCATTGTTGAATAATACATTAAGTGTGAATGCTTTTGAAGGTTGTTTTTTTCTCTCTTAATGGTTTTTCCAAGTATATCTTATGTACTCTTATGGTATGTATTTTATCTTTTCATTATGGTTATTTTTGTAAGCTTATAGGTATGCTTTCCTCTTATAGTGTTATATATTAAATGGTTTGATCAACTTATTAATTTCCTAATGCTAAGCCATCATGAATGTTTGATAAAGAATGGTTAAAATTAGACAAGAAAGAATGGGGAACCATTTAGTTGTGCCTTAAGAATTCTATCCTCTTGAATGTCTCTGAGAAGACTTATGCATAATATTTATGGAAGAAGATACATGATACCTATCAAACTAAAAGTATAACAAATAAACTATATCTCAAAAGATAGTTATATTCTTTGAAAATGTGGTGATTCAATTGTAGATCATTTGAATGATTTTAATTTGATTTGGATTCAACTTGTTTCTATAGATGTTAAGTTGGAAGAAGAAGATAAATGTATCTTTTTATTTTCTATTTACTCAAATATTGGTGGTCTTGTAGAGATCAAGATTTAAGTCTCATTTCTACTTTTCTTTTAGAGGAATTGAGAATAAAATCCATGAATTATGGCTTAAATTATTCATGCATTTTTGGGGAAGGCTCAAGGATAAAGGTGAGTCAAAATGGGATAAAACAAAAGATAGATCCAAATCAAAATAATGGTCAAAAACCTAAGAGAAGAGTAGAGCGAAGTGTTGAAACTATAGGAAGAGAGGGTATGTGTAATTCCCTCCCCAAGATTAAGCTAATATAATACTACAAGGTAACTAAATAAGAGAAGTAAATAATAAAATAGAATAATTAAAGATAAACTACTAAATTTATAAGTTGTCTAATGTTATGGATTAATAGAAATAATGATGAAGTCTTGTACGCTCCAAAAGAATATTTTTCAGGTTAGATACTTTTTCTGCTAATCAAACAATTAAATTTATAAGAGGGAATAATAATAATAAATAATAATGATAATATGACTAATGAATTTCACAATCATTACTTTATGATGATTCTGATAATGTGCATGTGCCCAATGTTAATATAAACAAAACGAATGACTTTTTCATTTTTTTTTAAATCAAACATTGCTATTCCAACTTTACACTAATTTTCAACATCATTTGTATTCATTTAAACTACACATAAACATGGAACATATTTTGATAAGGTTAGTATTAAATCTCCACAATAACATTAACTTAACCCCCAAAAGATATTATTACCATTAAGTCGGAATTAAATAAGACATCTAAAATTTTTAGTGAATGTAAAATCAAGATTACATAAAAGTTGAGATATATAATAGAATCAAATACTAAAGCTGCATCGTAAGTGGTAAATCAACCTCAAACTATTTACCTTTCCAAATGAGCTATTTAATGCCTAATCATTAGAAATGAAGACAATAATTTAAACAATACTTTAAACCAATATTACAAGCATAAACATAAAAGAAATAAGCTAAAAAGAACTATACCATCCAATATTGGACACACTAATGTTATAGGACTAATAACTCAACAACTTGAGATTGATTATGTGTATTTGCAGTATACACACACAACTAAACATATACACATAATTCATGACTATTTAGTTCATTAACATTTGTTAGTAACTATACTTTAATGGATTTAGAAGCTTTAACGTTATAATTCACAAATTAAACCTTATTTCTTTACTTCATAACTCTACCCAAATTATTATTCTTCTTACAAAAATTCTTAGGTGATTTCAATTACCAACTTTTCTTATAATACCTAGACTCTTCTATAATAAGTTGTTTGAATCACTTTGATATAAATTAAAATATTCTTATTCTTGGATTAAATGGGGATATTGTTCATCCACTAATAAACCAAATAAATAATTAAACTCTCTAACAAGAACACAATCCTGAAAATAAGAAGATAAATAAAATCAACAATTTGGAACCAATTTTTCTAAGCACTATACAATTAAGGCTCTTAATGGATAACTAGAAACTAATTTTTTTTTAAAAACTAACTTAAGAATCCATGTAAGGGTTTTTTTTCTCATGTTTCTATATTTCTCATTGAAAAGTTCCTTCAGATATTTCTCTTTCCTACATGATACCCTAACTTGGTTTCACTTGAATTTTTTTTTTCCAGATTATTGTTTTAGTTTCAAAGTAGGATACAATAATCTTTTAATCATAAATTCTATTTAGTTTACTAGGTTTCTCTGATTTTTTAGTATGTTTTACAAATATTAGAATTCTAGAAACCCTTTAAATTTTATAATATAACTCTTTTTCTTTCATTCTGTGTGAACAGATTTGTAGGACTGTTTTGTAACAGATTTTTATTGCGAATAATGAAGTCAATGTTTTCTTAATAAATCATAATTGGTGATCTGGGTTAATACAATTTTTAAATATGTTTTTTCTCATATTAATAATAGAAAAACCCATTAAATTATATATTTTAATAGCATGTTTATCATATTTTATGATCAAATACATGAAACTACTTTTAAATGAATTATTGTTTGGCATAGGGGCAACAATATTGTTACCTCAAAAAAAACCAACATGTTTCTCTCTTGAAATCCATTGGCTGAAAATTCCAAGATATTCTTTCTTATTCAACACATGTACCTGAAATAAAAACATCCAAAAAGAAGAAAAATAATATGGGTCAATGGGCTCTCCACCCAACCATAGGATTGAGACTCAATCCACCCCCGAGCTAGGGTCACATAGCACTTCCACAAAACATTTTACATATAGGATCCACAACCAAAGTGTCACATATAACATCCACATTACTACACTTTCCACATTAAAGTCACTAATCACAAGGATTCCTAGACAAGTTTACACTTTACATACTTTGCATATAACATCTTACATTCATATTTCTTTATTTTAACACACAAAAAGGGTATAAATAAAATTAAACTGAGCAAGGTGGAAGACTCAACCAATGCAAACCCCAACACACTACTTATAGCCAAACAAGCAATTCAACATCAAATTTCACATAGATTTTTTTATAAGCAAGATCAATATGACAACAAACTCATTACAAATCAACAAAGATAGATAACTAAAAGGTTAGACCTCACCAAGAAAGTTTTATATCCAACTTGTGGAAAACTCTCTCCAAGCACTCTCTTTCATTGCTCCTTCCTCTTCACAAACATGGAAATAACTCAAAAATAAAGAATGAAAACCAAACATGAACTCAAAAACAATCCAAAAAGCAAAAGAGAGAATAAATGGAAGGGGAGAAGGCAACCTCTTTTTCAACTTCCTAACAACCCTTTCAACTCCAATTTTCGTCACTTTTCATAAGTGAGTAGTTAGAGTGGGTTTTAGACTTTATTAAAGGGGTTTTATGGAATAAAAATACCCCTATCCCATAAACCTATCACCGAGGAAATTTTTTAAATAATTAAGACCACATAAGGACTTCATAAAACATAAAATAAGTGACCATACTAATAAAGCGACTCACTGGACTAATAAAATGCCTCTCACATACACACAGCCCATACCACACAAAACAAGGTTAAATCACATGCCCATGAAAAGACTAATATTTCACAAGGATACAATAAATGAAGTATCTATGTGACCCCCTTATCAACGTTAGTCAATTTTTACCTGTCTGCTCAACCAAAAAAAGTGTGTTAGTATTACTCATGATTAATAAAATTAAAACAAATGACTTGTGAATTAAAAATTCCAAGAATAATAATCAACCAGAAAATTAGATCCACTAATATACAGAGTAACACTCCTTACTCATATGCTAGTTGTGAGATGAGGATTCGTAACTTTGGGTCGATTATACTTGATTCATGATGAATCGAAGCATAATTTTCCCAATTAAACCTACATCTACCAAACAATATCATTCAAATTGAAAAGTTAAACTAAGCATTTAAATTGAAACCGAAAGTTACAAACTACAAGAATAGCTAAATTCCTACTCTAACCCATTTGAAACTTATCCCGTTTTGGAATTGGTGTCGTGTTGATGTGAAACGATGACCCTTTCCCAATCCTATGATTAGTGAGTCTATTTCAGTTGATTCTATGGAAGAGAATCGATGAAACCATTGTGATTGATGTATGAAAACCTAGTTTATGCTAAAAATGAACATGATGCAACTTAAGTTACCATGATTTTATGCTAAGAATGAACTAATTATGTTATTGCTAAGCTAATCTAAGCTAATTTTAAGCTAAAAGATGAAAACTCTAATTTATAAACAAACTAAGATGGATGCATGGAAGCCATTAATGGATGCTCTAAGCTATTATGAAATTAGAATTAACTAAAACAAGCTAAAAGCAAGTTAAAAATGAGTGTGGATGCAAGTGAATTAAACAGCATGACTTTGCAATTGAAAGATGGATGATATTCAACAGCATAAGTTTGCTCTGAAAAGGATGGATCCATTTGTTTCCAAATAGTGTCCTATTTATAGGAAAGCAAATGAGAAATGGAGGGTTGAGATTGAAAAGATTAATCAACATTCCAAGATGAAGGAGATGAGAGGCATGGATCATGGATTCTCATCAACGGATGAGAATGCATAATGAGATTTAATCAATGGTTCACACTTGCCTCAAACAAACATACTTTTGACCTACACACACAAGTCAAAGGTGACTTGTTCAAAAGGTTAAAGGTTAAAACTTGCTTAAGAATCCAAGTGAAAATATCCCTTTTTCAAATGATGGAGGAATAAGAACATTCCTTAAAATATTCCTTTGGGTGAGGAAAAAGGCATTTTGCAAATTAAAAGAAAACTTTAATTGTGAAAAAAGGGAGATAATGAATATTCCCTTTTTAGAGGAAAATTAGTTTAATTGCTAATTAAACAAGGTTTAATCATGCAATTAGGGGATTTGGAGGAATAAGGTGATATTTATTAAATTAAATGATTTAATAAATGGGGAGAAGAGAGAGATGATATTTAATTAAATAACTTAGGGTTATTTAATTAAATAAGATGACTTAGGGAATTAAATTAAATGTTTTGATTTATTTAATTTAATAGGATAAAATGTTAGCATGAAAAGGGATAAATTAACCCAATTAAATTAATTAGGTTAATGGATGAAAATGATGCAATTAATTAATTATCTAGGTTAATCTAATTAATCAAGTGAAAAGAAGATAGGTTTAAAGAGGAAATGATGTTAGTAAATCTGTTTCGAGTGTATGATAGCAGTTAGGACATTTTTTAGTGTCTACATTTTGCCCCTCTTTGAAGCAAGGTACCTACTACTTTGGTTCAAAGAATAACGCTCTTCAAATTAAAACTATTGCTTAAATCAAAAAAAAATCTATTTTTTAGATGCCCCAGTGGAAGGATAAAGCTGATTCCCTACCCCCTCAAGATATCGGGCAAAATTTTTGGGTTGATTTCTCCGTAAAGGTGAAAAACTGCCCTGAGGGTCCAGAAAGGCTCTGAGATGCAAGAATTATGCCAAAAATGCAAAAAACAATGCAAAATAAGGTCCAAATTGCAAAATTGGTGAAAATGATGATAAACCCTATCTTTCAAGGTTAAATTAGGGTAAAAAACCGTAATTTTCTAGCTTAAATAGGCCAAGAAGGGTCTCTTTCAATTCATTTGTGCATTCACACTTAAGAGATTCTTGCTATTTCGAGCTCTGACCCTCCAATGAAATGGCATGTCGAGAGCTTCCTAGGCACATCTCCGATCGAGTTCAAGAGTTCCAGCGGCTTCCAGGCGCAGGACCACCAGTATGTAACTCCAAACTTGATTTGAATTTTGAATTTTTGATGCATTATTATGCTTTAAAATTTAAACTTTGGCAGTGTCACTATATAGTGATGGCCAAATTGAAATCAATGACGCTAAATCAATTTATAGCGATGCATATGTATATGGTGATGCTAGTTGCAATTTAAAATTAAGGTTTCTAATTTTAAATCCTGATGCATGCTTATATAGCAACAATTCAGTCGATTTAGAAATTAGGGTTAGGGGTAGCCAAAGGTTAAATAGCAATGCCAATGTATCTGGCAACACATGTTACGATTTGCGATTAAAATGCTTTTGGGCATCACAATTTGAAATTTGAATATAGCGACATTATTGAAAACAACGACACTTTTGTAATCTATGAGATGTAAATTCCAAATTGAAATTTTCTTAATTTTCTACCACCGTGTGCTTCATGGATGTAAGAGGTTATTCCACCACTAATGTCATGGGAGCACAAGCCCACCGTGTTGGAGAGACTTGGTGATTTTTCAGAGTTGTGCCAGGAGCATCTGGGAGAGATCGGCTTCTAGTATGTAGTGTATGCACCCATGATCCAGACACACTTAGCGATGATGATTGCTTTGTGCAAGAGATGGCACAATGAGACCTCATCGTTCCACCTTCTGACAGGCAAAGCGATGATGACCTTGGAGGATGTTTGGCGGATCCTTCGTTTATCGATTCATGGCGACCATGTGATATGTTGGATTTGATTCCTACCTTGAGGTTATGGAGATGGATCAAATTTTTTTGTCTACATCACAGATCAACCTTGATTCATATAGAGGTCACGTTTTGACCTTTTGGTTGATCATTGTAACCATTATTTCTAGTTTGGTTGCCCCAGACATACATAGTAGAGGATACAAACCAGGATGGCGCTTGGCATCGCATCACATGTTGTACAAGAGGACACTCTTTGCGTGGGGGCCCATGATGTTGGCCTCCCTATATCACGATTTACATGATTTTGTGTACTATGATGGGAGAGTCATTGGTGTAGAGGTGACTCTACTACACATTTGGGCATGGGAGCACATTGTTGTGCTCTGACCTATTATTAAGATGGAAGATGTGGAGCCAGATGATCCTATCATTTGGAGGTACAAAGGTGCCATTACCCTGAGGCACACCGGACAGATTGGGCTCTTGTATTGGTGATGGTTGATTAATGACATGACAATTTTTCGCTAGCACCCGTGGCTTTAGATGCCACCATGGTTTGATGATATCCAATAGTTGCATTTTTCCAAGAAGACCTGATATATGCAAGGTCGCGAGCACACCATTATTGAAAGATATTTACTAGACAGGGTGGCTCGACAGTTTGAAGAGATTCAGGACAAGCCATATGATGGTTACAAAGCCATTTTTATGAGGTTCCCACATGGGGACCAACTATTCCAACTCCTAAGGAAATCAAGAGCTTTAGACAGTTGGTGGCTCGAACCTAGGCCTATGATCAGGGACAAGTGGTAGCATAGACTACGCTTGCATACGATGCTTGGTTTGTTCCTCTCAGATCGCTGATAGATCCAGCAGGTGCTCCTCCCCAAGGGAGACTCAGAGGCAGGGGACGAGAGGTAGAGGACAGGGTGGCCAAGATGGCCAGGATGGTTAGGTTTCGAGGGCTCGGCAGTTGTACAACAACCTCCTTAGTAGCCTCCAGTGGTACAACATGGACCACAGCAGCAGGGAGCACCACCACTACCACCAACAGATGCTAGAGATGCACAAATTTAGCAGTTGTAGCAACAGGTGCAAACATTAACTGGTCAGCGAGATCAGGCCCACAAGTAGATTTTGGGTATTACTACTAAGTGAGACCAGGCACGACAATAGGTGGTTTCCCTCATGGTCGAGAGAGATTAGGCGTTAAAATGGGTATAGGTCATGACTAGAGAGAGAGACCAGGAGGTTTCTCAGCGCTAGCAGATTGAGGCTACAATGGTGGCTAGTCATGGTTGGATAGTTTCAGTGAGGTTATACCGAGAGGTAGTTACAGAGGTTGTATATTATAGATAGCATTATCATTGTGATGTACTAGCAGCATTGAGACAGCCTGATTTTTCACAGTGCAGTGATGCATAGCCACAAGCAGAGGATCAGCCTGAGAGGCAAGCTAGAGAGGGTAGTAGCCATC
Organism: Sequoia sempervirens; assembly: GCA_007258455.2. Taxonomy (NCBI): domain Eukaryota; kingdom Viridiplantae; phylum Streptophyta; class Pinopsida; order Cupressales; family Cupressaceae; genus Sequoia; species Sequoia sempervirens. Next base: position 275,024,479 of record VDFB02000003.1, on the reverse strand, counting down.
AGGGCTAGCTTTTGATGTACAGACACTTTTTTATTTTGTTGCCCCATTCTTTATCACAGATATGCATTAATGGGATCCTTTTTGATAGCCTCATGGATATTGTACTTATCATTGATATACATACACTGGTCCAGATTTTGTACCATGACATTTATTTTTTGATATATATTGATACGGATACGGATGATTCATGTTGTGATGTCTTCATCTTATTTCATGTATGGATGGCTATGATATGGATGCTTATGCTTTATCATGTATAGATGCATTTTATTCATAACTATGTGATATGTGATGATCATGATATGGATGGATGCAATGTTATGTTCTTTTTTGACATCTTTTCACGATATGTTATGGATGGATGATTATGATATACAAATGTTATGGATGAAAATGATGTGGATGCATTTCTTTTTTTATTTTCTATGCAAATTTATGATGATGATGTATGCATGTGGATGTATGGATGCAAATTCCTCTGATATGCAACGATTTAAGATGCTTAGAATAACAAATTTATATTATTCATCACAACTCAAATCAGAATGTAGAATGTATGATGTGAATATGTAATGATTATGTTGATGGATGCTTTATGATTATGCTATGATTATGAGATGCATATATGTTGATGGTTTTTGGATGTAGGATGGATGCATTGATGATGTTTTTTGTTGACTGTCATGATACCAAGTTAGCACGAAGAGAAGATAGAAGAATAAAGAATGAATGACTATTGATTTTGATAATTTCTTCAAAAGATCCAACAAGTCTATGATCCATCGATACTTTATTAGAAATGGAGACAAGACAATGCAAAATGAGGATGAATGCAAGATGATGAGTTGCTCACACTTTGGGATTGGGATTTCTATCGTTCCTTATTGTTTGATATAACACATAGACATGATGCATCAAGGTATTGATAACCAGGATGATGTATCTAGTGTAATGGAATTTGACTTGACAAATAGATAGGATAGTTCTTGTTCACACCTTGACATACGTAAACCTTGTTGGAATGCAAGTTAGAAGCTTAGAACACATTGGACCAAAGCATATGCAATAGTCAACAACATTCCCTAAATGAACTTCCTACACACAACTAAGCAAGAATGTGCTAAGATTATTTTACAAGAGTACCCACAAGCACAACAAAAGAAAGATAATGATCAATGACCAATTCCTTTCTCTCTAAATCATGTTGATAGACATCATTGAGAGGTCCTCATAATGGGTCATTAAGATAAATCATAAGAAAAAATCAAAGACAAATAGTCAGTGTTATCTATATCTCTTGCCTAGTTTAAGTTTAGCTAAGGTGATGTTTGATATGGATGTCCATCGTAGGAAGGATACATCCTAGGACATGTTGATCAAATGTTGTTTGATGTTAGGATGATGATGCTAAGATGAGCCATTTATATAAACTCACTGATGTATTTACCTATGATTTATACTTCGGATTTTGGCCATTAGGTTCTCACTTTATGACTTGCTATGTTTGTTTTCCATTTGTTTCACCAAAGGTTGAAGGTGACAATCGATTTATTATGGGTGAAATTTTATTGTGGGTGAAAGCAAGATGGGATGGATGGTTTTGGATTTTTTGGAATATTTCAATGTTTTTGGTCCTTTTTTGGAAAGTTTATGCGAATGTTTTTGTTTTTTATTATTATTAGGTTGTTTAGGGTTTTGAACGTTTTCTATTATTTTTTGTGTTTTCCATTTTCCCATTTTTTGTGTTTTCAGGAATATTTGAATGTTTTTGGGGTTTTCGAAGAGATATTTGGATGTTTTTGTGATTTTCTAAATATTTGGATGTTTTGGGTTTTCAAAGAGATATTTGGTTGTTTTTGTGATTTTTTGAATATTTGGATGTTTTGGGTTATCGAAGAGTGTTAACCAAGAACCTAACCTAAAGACCTATCCTAGGGGCTTTCGAGGTTGATCAAAGATAAGCCTTGCCTACGATATACACGTAGAGACCACGTAGTTCAACTGACTCGACCCATTTACAAGATGAAGATATCAACAGATGAAAGATGTTAACTTAATATGATAGACGACTAAAGGACTAACCTAGGGTGTCTTGAGGGCAAACAAATGATGGCCTTTCCTACGTTAAAGCTTAGAGATGACGTAGTTCGACAAGGGAACTCTGTTTTTGGATTTTTGATGTTTGACCTTTTTAGGGATTTTGATGTTTTTTGGATGTTTTGGATTTTTGTCTTTACAATTTTCTGAATATTTTTGGATTTTAGTTGTACAAGATTTTGTAAATGTTTTTGGATTTTCTGAGAGAAGATTTTATGAATGTTTTTAGCTTTTTCGAGGTAATATTTTATGAATGTTTTTGGATTTTTGAGATAAGATTTTCGATGACCACAAGATATATACAAGAACTTGATATGACACATAACGAAATGCCCCCAGTGTGACATGTTAGACTACTTCAATAAAGGTAGGATAGACTGACATTTGGAATATGCCAAGTAGTGCTAAAGGGTTCATGATACCTCACAGTGCCAAGCTATGATAAGGATGTGGATGATGGATAAATGGTGGTGAAAAGAATGATAGGAAAAAAGATTCAAAGAATAGACAGAGATGCTTTATTTAGGCAAGGTGCCTATTTGCCAAGTTTTCACCAAGGTACTTTCCCAAAGTTCCACCGAAGTGGTTTTCACTAGAGGATAATTTTTCTCTTTACTTTTTCAATCCTTTTTCGCATTTTTTGGATTTTGATTATTTTATGATTTTTTTGTATTTTTTGATTTTATACCCTTCAAGACTAGGCATAAAACATTTTGAGATGCAAGCTATTAGTTGGCTCCTACAAGGGTTCACCTTTAGGGGTTGATAGTTGGTATGCTCCTTATCCATAGCTTGTGATGAAAAAGGGACCCAACCAGTTAGGTTCAAACTTTCCTTTGTTGTCTTGATCTGGAAGGCTCTTTTGATTCTGCTTTAAAGCAACATCTCCGACTTGGAATGACCAACATTTGATTCCCTTGTTATAGCTTTGTTTCAATCAGTTTGATATACCTGCAAGTGATTGAGGGCATCAAGATGACGTTCATCCAAGAATTCTAGCTCATTCAGTCGGGATACTCTATATTCTTCCTCAATAATCAGGTTCTACAGTGATACTCATAATGATGGGAGCTCAACCTCAATAGGTAAGATGGCTTCTAAACCCGAAAGAGAGGGGTTGTACCTATAGGTGTGCAGATACTAGTTCAATAAGCCCAGAGAGTGGGATTTAACTATAAATTCAAGTCACAACCAGCTTCATTAACTGTTTTCTTCAAGATTTTTAGGATAGTTTTGTTTGTAGCCTCAGCTTGACCATTACCTTGCGGATAGTATGGGGTAGAGAATCAGCATTGGATATTGAATCTTTGGCACAAATCTTTTACATCCTGATTTTTAAAGGGGATTCCATTATCTGAGATGAGAGTTTGAGGAACACCATAACGGAAAATTAGGTAATTTAGGATAAACTTGGCTATTTGTTTCCCCGTTATGTAGGTCATAGGAATGGCTTCTACCCACTTAGTAAAGTACTCAATGGAGGTTATGATAAACTTGTGGACATTGGATGAAGTTGGAGTGATTTTTCCTATGAGGTCAAGTCCCCACTGTGAAAAAGGCCATGGTGTGATCATAGGCTACAATTCTTGAGCTGGAGCATGAATCAGGTCCCCATGTTGTTGAAACTGGGTGCACTTTCGTACATACTGATGAGCTTCTTTTTCCATGGTTGGCCAATAGTACCTCATCCTTAACAATTTCTTAGCTAATGTCATACCACTAGAATGGGACCCACATATGCCATTGTGTACTTTTGTTAAAGTAGTCAAGGCATCCTCTTGGTTAAGACATCGTAGTAATGTCCCTTCGATGCTTCGACAGTAAAGGGTATCACCTAGGATCATGAATCAAGATGCCTTTTTAACAAAGGTCTTTTTAAGGTTTGAGGTGATATTGGATGGGATGGTTCCTCTACTTAGGTAAATGAATATTTCATGATACCATGGGGATCCAAGACCAACAATGACACACGTGAATTCAGATTCAGGGATTTTGAAAGTTGGTACAAGAAATTTTTCTACCAAGAATTCAAATTGGAGGACGTTGTTTGGCATGTCTAACAGTGATCCAATTGTTGCCATGGCATCTGCTACTCTATTGTTCATGCGAGGAATTTTCTCAAAAGTTATGTCTATAAAGAGATCCTTGATATTATCCACCATTATCTCATAAGGAGTGAGCTTGTCATCTTTAGTTTGATAGTCGTCATTGACTTGGTTGATAACCAGCTGTGAGTCTCCATAGACTTTCATCTCTTGAATCTACCACTGAACTGTTATCCTTAGACTTGTGATTAGGACTTCGTACTCAGTAATGTTATCAATAAATGGGAATGATAGCCTATATGACTTTGGGATACTATCACCTTAAGGGTTGATAAAAAGAATTTTTACTCTGGATCCATGTTGGGTGAATAATCCATCAAAATACATCTTCCACTAAGTTGTGAGATTGATAAGGAACACCGATTCGTTAGGGAACTCGGATATCAGATCGTTCTCAGCATAGATAGGTACTTTTGCTAGTTGGTATGCGATTACTTTTCCTTCGATTTCTTTGCACTCCACAAACTCTATGTCAAATTCTATTAAGATCATCACCCATTTAGCCATTTGTCTTGTAAGAGTTGCTTTGGATAATAGGTATTCCAATGGATCGATTTTTGCAATAAGCTTGATTTGCTGTGACAACATATAGTGCCTAATTTTTTGTGATGCAAAAGCTACTGCTAGGCATGCCTTCTCAATGGGTGAATAGTTCATCTCATAGCCCACCAAGGTTTTTTTGATGTAGTAGATGGCTCTTTCCTTTCCATTTTCATCATATTGTGCTAAAAGAGATCCTAATGTTGTTGGTGTTGTTGAGATATACAGGATCAATGGCTTGTTTGATATTGGTTGCATGAGCACTAGAGGTATTAGTAGATAATATTTGATCTACTAGCAAGCTTTATCACACTTGTCATCCCATTTATAAGTCATCCCTTTATGAAGAAGATTCGAGAATAGGTGGATTTTATCTGATAGTTGTGCTATAAACCTTCTAATGGAGTGTAGTCTTCCTTGTAACCCTCTCAGTTGCTTTAATTTTTGCGGGGGTTCCATGTCTAGGATGGATTTTTCCTTTGTTGGATCAATTTCTATCCCTCTTTGTGAAATGATTAACCCCAAAAGTTTCCCTAATGTGACCCCAAAGACACTTTTTAGGATTCATCCTTACTTTGTATTCTTCAAGCCTATCAAATATGGGTCCTAAGACTTTTATTTTCTCACTTATCTCCTTTGATTTTTCCAAAATATCATCCACATAATCTTTGAATATTTTGTGGATCATGTCATGAAAGATGAGGGTCATTGCTCTTTGATAGGTTGCTCTCGCATTATTTAACCTAAATGGCATCACATTCCAACAATAGGTTCCCCATGGACAAGTGAATGTAGTTTTATGTTGATCTTCCTTGGCGAATATGATTTGATTATAGCCTAAAAAACCATCCATAAGTGATAGCATTTCATGCCCAACTATTAATTCCACAATGAGATCAATGTTAGGAAGAGGGAAATCATCCTTCAAACATGCCTTATTCAAATCTTTGAAATCATTGCAAATTTTGATGCCCCCAGTGGGTTTGGAGACTGGTACCAAGTTTGAAACCCACTCTGGATAATCTATCAATCAGATGAATCCAACATCAATAAGCTTTTGTAATTCTAGTTTAACCAAGAGTGCAATCTGAGGATGCATCTTCCTTAATTTTTGCTTAACTGGTTTGGCTTCAAGATAGACTGCTAGGTGATGCACAATAACGTCAGGATCAAGACCTGGCATATTTGTGTATGACCATGCAAAGTTGGCTCTTCACTCTTTGAGGAATGTTGCTAAGTTCTTTTGTTCTTCATCCAACAATAATTCAGCATAGAAAGTGATCTTAGGTGCTTCTTTGGTTCCCACGTTTACTGGTGTGGCTTTTTCTGCTAGTACTATTGACTTCTCTGGATGCATTGCACTAAGGGGAAGATTGAATCCCTCATCCTTGGGTGCCTCAGAAATGTTTTCACCATCGGTTGCGTCCTTTTTTTTTACTATTTTAGGATCATAGAGTGTCACTAAGTGGTTTTCACTCAAGGATCTACATGTTAATTGCATTTCATTAATTTTGTGACTAAAGGATTCAATCGTCTCCCCATAGTATGACCCTATGTCAAGCTCTATGTCAAAGCCTACTTTGTGATCTTCCCATGATAAGTTGTCATGGAGTCCCATGAATTTTGAGATTTCTCCATCATTTTTGAATAAATCTAGAATCAATGGTCCTTGTTAGTCCATTTCAATGTGTTGTGGGTATACTAGGTGTATTTCAGTTAGTTGGTTGATAGGGACAAAGGATGTTATGGATATCATAAAGAGGGTGTTGTTCTCAAATAGGTCAACAACATCAAGGGGAAAGCCATCTAAGGTTGTATCACATGATGTAGGTGACCAAGAGGAAGCCTCGGCTCGTTTAGTGGAAATACCTTTTCCAATAAGTGTGACCTTGCGAGTAGTACAACCCAAGCCAATAATCTTTAACCGTTTCTCAGGATCGATGGGTTCTAACAAACCGTTGTCATTCTGTCCTAGTTTCTCATTATCGTTATATCCCTAATTCTGCATGAGTTGTAGGCCTTTGTTATCATCTTCCATGGGAAGAACAGGGACAGGTCATTCATCTTGATAGAGGAATTTAGAGATATCTTCCTCATTGACATCTTGATTCAAATCACCCCACTTGGTGAAGGTAGTAGCTACCATCTTGATTGTTTCAGGTTCTTTGATGCTAGATGTGGGTTTCCCATGTGACTGAGAAGAAATAGGTAACTCTCCTAAGACAAATGTGTCTTTCAATAGTTTATAGTTTCCACAACCATCATCCTGGATCATTGCTTTGATGTCGAGTATACTCTACATAATGGGAATTTTTGATGTTGAGGTAGAGGCTAGGGATGATGGGTCAACAAATGAGCTTGATGGGGTATGCCCTTCATCATTTTTGGGTATTTGGGGTATCTTATAGAACTAGGATTCAATACTTTTTCAATAGTAAAAAGGCTCAGGATCTCCATGGATAGTGATTTCTCTACCTTCGAAAGGAAATTTCACACACTGATGATAGGTTGAGGCTACAAATTTTAGGGCATGGATCCATGGTCGGCCAAGTAAGATGTTATAGGGAAGATCAAGATCAAGCACTTGGCATGTAGTCTCTGCAATAAGAGGTTCCACTTGAATGGGAAGTGCAATGATTCCTTGTGATACCCATTCTTGGTCATCATATGCTCTAATAGTGGTACTTTTTATTTTCTCAATAGTATCTTCTAAATAGCCTATATTTTTTATCAACTACAGGGTACAAATGTTCAAACCAGCACCTCCATCTACCAAGACTCTTTTGACCTTTTTTTATGAATGACAACCTCAAGGTGTAAAGCACGGTTATGAGATGGTTGTGATGGTAGGTCTTGCTTGGAGAAGGTGAGAAGATGGTTGGTGATGTGACCTACCATAGCTTAAAATTGATCAGTATCAATATTCTTGGGAACGGATGACTCATACAAGGCTTTTTCTAATATTTCCCTATGTGCAGGGGATAACCTTAAGAGTTCTAAAATAGATATTTGTGCGGGAGTCTGCTTAAGCTGATTTAGAAGATTTCACTTGCTAGGATTAGATGTGTGCAAACTAGGTTGTGTCCTAGATTGAGATGGGACTCCTTGAATGGTTATTTTTCCATGTCGTGTGGTGACTCCACATTCCTTACTAGCTCCTTTGATGGTAACAACGATGATAACACTATCGTAGGAGGAAACTACATTGGAATAGGTATGTTGCACATTGGTGTAATCCTTAGCTTTTTTCTTGTTGTTTGCTTTGTTATGATCTAGCATAGGGTTCTTGTATATCTTAAGGTCCTAATTCACAGCTAGTACCTCAACAGATATGGTATCATTTTCTATAAGATCTTGGATGATGTTCTTAAGTTTCATGCAATTTTCTATTTTATGTCCTTTGATTTTGTGAAAGTCATAGAGATTGCACTTGTTGTACCAGGATGGTTTCTCTTGTGGTTCTTGATAGTTCTCAAAGTTGGGAAGTGTTATCAAATTTGACTCTACCAAATTCTTCATGATTGTTTCGATAGGTTCCGCTAATTGTGTGTACTTCCATTTGGGATAAATGTTCATGTTAGAAGTTTTCCTTTGTTGCATGTTGGTGTTATTGATCTGGTTGTTCTAAGGAGGTATTGTTTGTTGTATCATTGGTTGAATATTGGAAAATTGATTGTTGTTGGGTCTAGGAGCACTCAATATGACCTTAGCATCTACCACACCGTCATTTGTTACATTTTTGTTCTTTTCCCAAACATGAGGTTTCTCATTTGAACTAGTTGAAGGATGATTGTCTTTGTAAGCTTGAGTATTTCCTTGTGAGATTAGAGCTCTTTCGATGTTAAGGTCTCTAGGGACAAGTTCATCATATGATGTGATGCATTCCATTTTCAAGTGGAATGATAGATTTGGATCTAGATTGGCTATTATAATTCCCACTTGTTCATCAAGAAGCGGCCACTTGCTTTTACTAGCTCTTTGTCTCCATCATTGTAAGAAATTAGTGAAATTTTCTCCCTGATTTTTTCTAAGAGTGTATAATTCTTCTAGACCGACGTCCATGTCAAGATTGAAGGAGTAGTGATCAATGAATTTATCAGTGATTTCTTAAAAAAAATTGATACCAAGAGGAAAATGAGAAAATCAATCCATAGCACGACCTGTTAAACTTCAAGGGAAGAGGCACATTAGATATGAATCATGTAAGCCACCTCCATGCACATGACATTAAATTCTTTGATATGGTACACAGGAATTCCTCTCCCTTTATATTTGTCAAATTTGGGGATTTCAAAACCAGGAGGGAATGGTATCATTGCTATGTTTCGGTCAAATGGATAAGGACACAAGTTCTGTGTATGGGGCTTCTTTACCTTTCCCATGCAAAGGTCCTGCATTTCTTGTGAGAGTACCTTCAATTGTGATGCTAAATTGTCTTGTGGGCTGGGTGGAGGAACATATGGTGGGATGATGGATGAGTTATATGGGGTGTATGGTGGTGTGAGATTCTGTGAAGATGATGGGGATATTAATCTATATGTTCCTAATGCATTTGGATTGACGATGTTCAAGTGAGGATAATAAGAACCTTGTTGTTGTTGTTGTGCATATTTTTGAGCTAGTAAGGATTTTTGTTGAGCTTCTTATTGTTGTTGTGCAAATAAAGTTTCTTGTTGTGCTGCTAAGGCTACTTGTTCTTGTTGTTGTTGTTGTGCTAAGGTTGCTTGTTGTTCTTGATGTTGTTGTTGTGCTAAGGTTGCTTGTTGAGCTTGATATTGTTGTTGTGCTAAGGCTACTTGTTGAGCTACTAAGGCTACTTGTTGTTTTTTTTGTTAGACGGCTTGTTGATAGGCTTGTTTTGCTTGTTGTAAAGCTAAGGAATGTGCTTGCAATATGGGATCAGGTGGTTGTTGAGACATCTATGAAGGATTATGGATGTTTATGTTTTGAGTGGGTAATGGATTGCTGATGAGAGGTGGAGGGTTCCCTTGGTTCACATTCCTTGTAAGATGGTAGAATGAGGTGGAGGAATGTATGTTTGAGGTCCTAATTGATTTGGCATAGTAAAGGGGACTACGAGAAAAGATGAGGATTATGTCATTAAATTTTGCTATGGAAATGACACACTAGGACCTTGAGTCCATTGATTGAAAATATTTCCTTGTCCCATGTTTTGAGGATTGCCTTGTGCCAAAGATGTAAATAAGGGATTTGTGATCAAGGTACTTCCTGGATTGACAAAACTTGTAACCAAGGGATTATTTTGATGTGGATTGATAGTGTATGATGTGGAAATGGTAGATGTCATGGATTAACCCACTGGAGGGTTGGATAAAGATGTTCCTATTTGTGTTAAGGGTTGGATTTGTGATATGGTATTGCCATGCCCTTGTATGTTGTTTTGAGATACTTGGTCTATACTGCTTTGCGTGATGGTGGGCACACTTGTGGTATTCATAGGTTTGGATGAAGAAGGGTGTCCCCAAAATGTCGAATTGGTTGTGGAATAATGAAGTTCAAGCAGTGTGTGTAGTTGTTTTAGAGCTTCGGGAATAGGAGGAGCACAAAAAGTAGGTGTCCAAGTGGTTGTTGGAGGTGGAGGATTAGTGTCAAGGGTACCCACAAGTGTACTACTTTCAAATGGTGAAGTGTGACCAAAGTCTTTAGCAAGGTTGGTTGCAAGACTAGGAAAAGATGTTTGATTTTTCCCTAGCAATGGTGTTGTGAAACCTTGTGTTAAATTTTGTGCTACGAATGTCAGGGAGATAGGAGATACATTTTCAAAGGCTTGATGTTCCATAATTTCCTCCCTGGTAAGCTCAAATGGATTATTCACGATGCCTTCAATCTCATATGGTCCTAAATGAGATGATGGTTGTTTTGATGGGGTAATGTGACTTCTAGGATCAAATTCTAAAGGATTTGGATCACTTGAGGTAAATGTAACTTTGGTTTTCTCCATGATTCTCTTGTGTTGTGATCTTGTTTTTACCATAAATTTTGTGTCACCTATAGGAGAGTTTTGTTGAGTTTTGTAATGTTTGAACTCTCTAGTTGACTCAAATCTAGGTAAAGGGGACACTCTAAGTCTTTTTGGAGCATGATGATGATGGGGGATGAATAGATGAGTGATGTGGGAAGTGATCTTTGAAAACATTTTGGGACAACACTTCTGACTTAAGTTTGATGTTTTGATGTTGGGATAAAGGATGTTTATGAACTTGTAAATCTTTAGGGTAGACTCATGACCTTCAAGATAGACTAGTTCAAAGATGATAACTAACTTGTCTAAATGCATGGAAAAAGATGCATTTCACATACAAAATAGGCAAGTTAGATAGTTGATTTGATTGATGTTTAAGTGACAAAGTGTTGGTGTACTTGAAATTTTGCAAAGTTGGATGAAGTGAAAGATGAATTTTGATGAAGGGGTGAGTAAAATGTTTGACCCAATGTTGACTTTAAAGTGACCCTTTGTTTTTACAAGACCAAGGTAGTGATAATGATGCTAGACCTCTAAAATTTTCAAATCCTAAAGAACCAATGTTGATTTAGATGAGAGGATGAATGGGGATGTTTAGACCTATTTGGATCCTCCTATCTTGAGCATAAAATTTTCTTAAGAAGCGGTAGTGATTGCAGTAAAGTATTGAAGCCCACTTCCTAAAAAATTGTGCACTACGATATCTATGTTTGTACTGATGGGATGGAGATCCTCCCCTATGGCTTTTGATTGTGTGATGGATCATTTAGAAGATTTCGGTATCATGAAAAAAGATCAGGATTTGGACTCCAAAAGAATGCATATAATTTTGGACTATATCTTGAAGCATGTCTATAAAATTTTACTATTAACCTATCTCTATTCTTGTGAAGTGCTAAAACGTGTTTCTTGAGAGCTTTTGGAGTGAGATGCCTAAGTCTAAAATGATGACCTGTAGACCTTACCTTAGGGATCCTAATTTTGTGTGAGATCATTTAGAAATAGTTCAAGTTTATGAAAGAAACGAAGATATTTATTGCCATGCGGGAGGTGGTAATGTGGGCCTTCTAGCCTCAATATCATCTTCTTCCTCTTCTTCATCTAAAATAGTTGTTGCATTTCTCCACTGGGTATTTGTTTCTTTTGTTTCAAAAGTGAAGTTTCTCAAACTGCTAATGAGATCGGTTTGTTCTTTGTTAATGAGTTCAAATTTTGGCTAAATTATAGCACCTGGAAGATCAAGTTGTTCAATAGGAGCAATCGGTCTCCAAATAGTCATGTGGGGTTCATTTTTCAATTTATCTTGCTTAAGTAGATTGATTTTACAAACACTTGTCTTGATTATGTTTCCAAACTAGATGTTTATGTCAAAAACATCATAACTTTCACAATGTCCATTTCGTGAAAATTATGAGATTAAATCCATAATTACCTATGTTGTCTTTGGGAAAATATGGATTTGAGATTAATGTCAAGATATTTAGAAATTGCAAAGGATAAATCCTTGGGACAAGCAGTAATATCAAGGCTAGCTCAAGACTTCCATATTTAAGCCAAAGTGTTTTGAAATTTTGAGGATGGTAGTGAATTTTTGTTTTTGTATCATTTTGAAACCAAGAAAAGTGTTAAACTAACTCACAATCATTACAACCCTAGGTTCAAAATGGCTATATTTGTTGAGTCCCCACTTGGATTTCTCCAAACACTAAACAATGTGAACAATTACAGATTTGGTGACATTGGCTCCCCTCCACGGCACACACTTCTCGAGACCACCAAATCTCAAAATCCTTAAAATTTGGAGATCAAGAGGATTTTTTTTGTTTCTATAATTGAATAGTATGAATGTGGGGTGGCTTCAGATTGACCGTTCTTACACCAACAAATATTAAGGATTTTTGCCTTCTAAACAAGGGTTTGTAATAAGTGCTTCCAATGTAGGGGGTGCAATGATAAACTCCGTCAAGAGGTCTCCCAACCCTTAGAACAAGGGATTTATGCATCATAAAGATACTGGGGGAGAGCTATCATCTACTGCTTCCTATTGATCACAATTTTCATTACAACCACATATTTATATCGTAGTTTGGAAGAGCTTGGCATTAGCTCTTTACCGCTTAGGTCATTCCCTTGGGGTGAGTACTTTTTCCCACCAAGGTAGGCCCTCTAAAGATAAACAATAGCGAGGAAGTACATTCGTAGTTCGATCATCTTCATTCATAGGAACAAAGAGAGAACACATGCTATGCCTTTTTCTCACACTCGCAAGGGGGTTTAGTTTTAATCCAGATTGAAAGTGTTACCAATTTTTCACTACAACTCAAATTGGAAAAGTTGATTAAATTAAGTTCATTTTAAGGTGAAAAAATTCAATTCATTTTTGCATTTTCTCTAACCATTGCATTAATTTGAGTTTAAAAGAATTGTTCAGTTAAAATGTGCAATGTCTTTTCAGTTAAAGAGAGCATTCAGTTTTCCATTCAATGTTTACAGCATAGAAAAGATTGCATGAGATACAAAGAATAATGCTTTCATTCTGTATTAATTTATCCATTCCATAATGTTTCATACATTTTTTCAAAAGAGATATATAGAATTGGACAAGAATGCATAAATGTTGTTTTCATATTTATTGGAATGAAAAGAAAGATGAAGTGTCCCACACAAGCAGTGGGAATAGTTGAGTCAACATAACACAAGGAATGTACTATGCTACTAAAGATAAAAGAAAGAAAGGAACACATAAGAAGAAACATAGCCATCATTACCTGAGGTGTCTTCAAGTTGGCTTCGTTGTTGCTTATCCCTCCTTGCTCCTAATCTCCAAGTGAACCTACAAATGATTGAGAAAGCTTTGTTAGAGCTCTAGTTATGAATCCTCCTATATGATCTATCAACAACAATATAGTACATTGCTTGTGGCACATTGAATCAGTTGAGCAAGTATCAGAAGTGTGCAAGGGAACACAAAATATGAGACATCACAAGAATATTGAACTTATTTGTTTTTTATCTAGCATGTTTTTTCACTATGTAGATATCGGAAAAGTCATGTTGCTGATCTATTTTGAAGACATAATAGCATGTGGTGTGAAAATAGGCTCCCACAAGGGTTGAGCCCAGCATGCTGCCCCTTGACTGCAAGAGGGGCTTCAAGAAAAATAAATACATCAATAGCGCTCAAAATGAAGCATCCAGCTAAAGGAGAAGTCCACAAAAGCAATACAAGAGAGGTTGATTCATTACCCATACATGACCATCAAATTCAAAATGCAAAGTGAAAATTAAGATCACAGATAAAGAAGGAATATTTCTTGAATGCTCAAAAATATGTGAAATAGAAATTGATTGCACAATTTTCCATTAGATATTTCCATTTGCATACAAATAGTTCATGTAAAAGTGCTACTACAACATTACATTACTGCTATGTTTCATTAACATGATGTTCACATTGATAGGGCAACAAGTGATACATTGTCATAGAGTGATAATGAACAGGCATACACAATGTCATTTTACAAATCAAGAGTAGCAACTGAAGGAATTGGAGAAGCTTCAAGACATCATCATCAAAGTGTTACTTATTTCAAAATATTCTATGCACTAAGGATCAAGACTCATATCAACTATAGCTATCCAAGGGAAGATAAAAATGCATGAAGAGTGCAAAGAAACCTTGTTTCTATCAAGCAATGGAGGTACAATGCATTCTGAAGGATACAATGTGTGTACATGGAATAGCATTGAGAAAGTGAAATGGAGCATGGAATTCAAGGAAAGCTTCATTATTGTAATGGTTTATGCTCACAGAATGGCAAGGAAGTGGTAAGGGTGAAAAGTTTGAGTATATTTTCTAAATGCAAAAGAGTATCAACCTACAACATCAAAGCTTCAAAATGCCTGAAAATGGATGGATACAAACAACAATGGGAGTGTCATGACCTACAGATGCATCATACTGGCTGAATACAAGCATTGCAAGAAGTGAATGAACATAATAGAGGAATCATCATTAAATCTACCATTCCTCAGGCAATACATTTGGGTGTAAGTAGAGAATTTTTTTGTGTTTGTTTCATAGAACAAGGAAAGTGCAAATACCATGGCAGCCATGTGAAACTATGAATAAGAAAATGCAGATGGAGAGTACCCAATGAGTTCCCTTGAAAGGAAAACCCCTATTGGACCAGCATTGTGTTTCTAGAAACAAAGAACAAAAGCAAGCTATAGTTGTATACATGAAGAAAATGAAACCATTTTGTTTTTAGAACAATGAGCAAGTGCTAATAATGAAGCTAGGGTTTTGAAATAAAATTGAAACAATAATGATTTTCCATTCAAAAATGTGAAACCCTGAAAGTCTAAATCCTCAGCCTTGCTTGGAGAAGCATTTGTTTGGGTTTTCATTCAAAAGATGGGAGAACAATGTTACATTATGCATATTCAGAAAATGAAAAAGAGATCTAAGATGCATCAAAACCTAGTTGGTGCTCTCATGGTCGTGGCCTGAGAAAAGAATTTATCTTCATAGAAACACAAACCCACTTGGGGTTTGTTCCAAAAGTTCAAATGTAGAAGATATTAAGGGAGTTTGAGCTAGTGCAAGTGTTGAACCATAAAAAATGAAAGCAATGAAGTAAATGGCCACAACCATTGAGGGGTTTCAAACCCAGAAAATACTAAAACAAAATGAAAAGAATCATTCTCTCTATGAGTTTCATTGATTTTTACATCATGGGTTGAGCCCAGAATCAACCATTTTTGCAGAAAAAGAGGAAATGAAAAATGTATGGCCATGCCCAATATGAAAGGAAACACATATTCTCATTCATTCTTCCCACAGCAAAGGGAAAACTCTAGTATTTTGTTCAAAGAATGCTTGAATCGAGCTTATTGAAAAGGGAAATGCACAAGATTGAAAGCATAGAAACTAACCCAGTTTTTGTGTGAAGAAACCATCAAAGCCCGTGGGTGTGTCTTGCAAATACCCCAGATGGAGGCATCAATGGCGGTCCAAGACAAAGAGAATAATCAACAGAAAAAGAAAATCATGAAAGATGAGTTAGAAAGCTACAAAGGCCATGGCCTGGAGGTCTCAAAACCCTGCGAAATGAAGTGGAAATGCCACAGAATGATGAAAGAAAAACTTACCATTGAGTTGCAGAGGGGATTCAACACTAGGCAGTCAAGAAATCTACATAAAAATTCTCAAACCCTATTTTCCATGGCGGCTCGAGCAGAGCATGTTTCCTCCAAATTCGGCCAATGCAAATGATGAGTAAAATTAGGGATTGGTGTTAGTTTTGATGTTAGGTTTTCCTTCATGCCCTAATTCGAATGTGGGTTTTTATCATATTCTTTTAAAAATAAAATGCCTCTATTAATGCCTTGTTGCAAATTTCATGCCTAGGTCGAACCATGCCTTAGGCTATTTTCCTTGATTTTTAAAGAAAATCAAATAACCTCATATCTTGCTTTTATGATTTTATGAGAAAATCATATGCACTTTGGTCCCTTCTTACTAGGTTGAGCCATTCATATGCCTTAGTGTTTTTATGGTTTATAGCCCATGGTCACATTTTTATGACTTTTATAGAAAAATAAAATACAATAGGATCATTTGCATATTATTTTGATTCTTTGCAAAATATCAATTTTTTTCCAAACTACAAAAATCAGAATAATTAGAGTCAATATTGTATCAAATCAGATGTAATAGGGAGCTTTCTCTATTGATTTTTTAAACTGCAATGATGTAAAACAACATTAAGGTAATGTTTCTATAAATTACCTTGATGTTTGCTATTGTTTTAAATGTAGTTAATGTACTTGAGTCCTCATTGAAAACTTCTATTTCTGAGTTGAGTTCTTGGGTGAATTTGGAAAGGGGCAAGCAAACTAAACTTTCTAATTTCAGTATTGAGCAGTTTGGACCTGATTTGTGGATTTTTTGGATCAACCTCTTGGAGACAAAATTTTTTTGTTTTCCTCATGTAGTTTGGAGCAATTTTGAACACTATTTTTTGGGCTTTTCTAAGGATCTCAAAAATAGATCAAAATCGCTATTTCTGAGATGTAGCTGAGTTGATTTTATCTATTTTTGTTATTGGAGACACTTGGAAGATATAAGTTTGGAGAAAATTTTGATTTTCTCAGTTCAGATTGTCATTTCTTGCTCTCCTACTTAGTCAGAGATTCTTGTAAAAAATTTCTTGTACTCAGATTTTGAGCTTAACACTCCTTCATTTTCAATAAAATAGCAGGATTTTACTCCCCATTGTCTTGTCTCAAATTTATAGTACCAATTTGATGTTAACTGTGATTCAAAATACAAAATCCTCTTTATGTCTTGTTACTGTGAGTTTACATATAGGAGTCTCATATAATTCAAGTTGTATTATCTGTTCTGTTTAGTGAACCTTCATGCAAAACACTATTGGATTATATGTTTTTAAGGTGGGATTGTGAGAATCAAAGTTTTAGAGAGATTGTTGAGAATAAAAAGTTATCATAATCTTTAAATTGTTGGTGAATCATCTTAGGTTTTAGGATCTCAGTTTTAGTTTTTTCCTTCTAACCCTTTCCTCTGAAAGTCTTCTAGATTAGGTGATTTACTAGGGGAACCAGCCCGCTCTAGAGATTCATTCTCACTTATAGATTACCCACAATCTGAGATTGTTTCCATGTTACAACGGGATAGGAAAGTCTAACTTAGCTAAGGGTGCAATCCCCGTTGTCAACAGAAAGATGTAGGTGATTTTTAAAAGTGTTAAGGAATGTTTCTATTTCTCAAGATCACCAAATAGCACGAGAGAATTGCATGTGCATCCACTAACAACATTGAAAATCATAAAACATAGCAAACAGTTATAAATTTTAACCCCTCAAAGCAGTGATGAGTTCTTTTTAAGCACCAAATGAAATATGAAGTTGCCTTGTTCAATTTTAAGCCCAAAGTAAAATGATGTGAAGGTTCAAGTTTATCCAACTTTGAGCGTTCATTTTAAACCCAAAAACAATGACGAGGGTTCAATTTTAGCCAACTTTTAAAATGAGTTTTAAGCCCAATTGAAAGCTAGTTGGTCCTAAGATTGTAATTTTTAAAACCCAATGGAAATTTAGTGGTCCTAAAACATAAACCAAAGCAACATATGGTGGGTTACAATTTCCCCACAAGTGTCAAAACACTATTACAATAACTACAACTAAGAAAAAATGAAATTAAAATTTTCAAAAAAAAAAAATTTGGTTTTTTCTATGTTGTAGTAAATCACGTTTTCAGAGGCCTTCGGAGTGGAATTTGGGGTTGAAACTTGTGTCGGTTTCAAAAAATGGGCATGTCATAGGCATACTTTTTAGGGACTGAATTAGTACTCTTGGAGAGCTTTCTGACAATGCAAACATATTTGAATTTCGACCACCAAATAGAAAGTTATGACCACAACAAGTTGGGGTAAAAAATTTCCTAGCTTTTCTTCAAATCTCCAAAACCAGGTAGTCTAAAAACCATAAGCAAGAATTCAGTGACATGTTAGCATTAGATAAAGTTAAAAAATTAAATCACATGTTGAAAAAAATAGTCGTTAAACTTCTTACCATAATTGGGTGTCGTTGCACACAATAGTGTCGCGATTTTTCATATGGGTGTCGCTCTAGTGAAAACAGGCGTCGCTTTGTAGTAGAAAAAATGAGCACGATAGTGTCGAGATTTGGTCTAGCATCACTTCTCACAGTGGCGTTATGGTTTGAAATTTATCGGCATCGCTCTGGTGAAGTTTGGGCGTTGTCATTTGAACTTTTCGATACCTTTGGATTAAATCAACGTTGCCAAATTTAAATCAACATTGGTGCATTAATTCAGCGTCGTGATTTCAAATTGTGATGGCGTCGCTATATGGCGACGCTCTTTAAATAGCATTTTTTTTTTAGTTTAGGTGTCACCGTATCCTGCAAATTAGCAAACAAATGGAATTCGAGCTAAAAAATAGTTAACGGTTTTCCCTCCTTCTAGTGCCAGAATGTGAGAGGAGGATGTAAGATTTGATGAAAAACAAATCTATTAAGCCCAAGAAACCTGCATGCAAAAAACCTGTCACAAGGAAGAAATATGCAGGAAACAAAACAAGGGTTTTGCTCTGACAATATGAAGAGTTTATTATCAGAGAAAAAATGAATCAAGAAGTAAATACAATACAATAGATCAATCCTTATAAAGGAGATCAACACCAAAAGGAAAACCTAACCCTAAGGTGAGTGCATTTAATAATTAATATTAATTATTAAATGACTAATATATGTGCATAAAGTGAAATCTTAAGAGGAGAGTAAAGTTAATTAATTACTTTACTCTAACACCCCCCCTTAAGATGAGCTACAATGCAGCTACAAACAATGCAGAAGAAAGCAAAGGAACTACAATGCAACAAAGGGTCCCGGCAACATGGCCTGATCAGGTACCCGAAACAACAAAATCTCTATAAAGCAGAGTAAAGGAGAAAACCTAGTGGGAAAAAACTCCTCTCCAAAAAGAGATAAAGAAACATGCTGAAAAGAAAACATGAAGGAAGGAAGGCCTCACTGAGACCCCCCAAGGACAACTTCCTTCACCCCAAGCATGGAGCGCAACTGAAGATAGCGCAGAGATGCCAAAGGTTTAGTGAAGATGTCTGCAACCTGCTCCTCTGTAGGAATGTACTCCAAGATGAGAGAACCATCCTGAATCAACTGCCTGATGAAGTGCATGTGGATTTCAATGTGCTTTGTCCGCTGATGCTCCACTGGGTTGTGAAAATGTGAATGGCACTCTGATTGTCACACCAAAGAATAGTGGGACTATCGGAGGAAACCCAAACTCTGTCATCAACTGCCAAAGCCATAAAACCTCTTGATTGGCTAACACTGCTGCACGGTACTCAGCCTCTGTAGATGATAATGCAATAGCAGACTGCTTCTTGCAAGACCATGTGATAGGACCAGAACCAAGGCAAAAAAAACAAAGCCCGATCGTTGACATCACCAGCCCAATCGGAGTCAGTGAAGCCAATGATGTGAGGGGATCCTGAAGTGTAGTGAATGCCATAATGAGTGGTGCCCCGAATGTACCTCAAAATACATTTGGCTGCTTTCCAATGGCTCTCATGAGGATCATGGGAAAACTGAGAGACAAGGCCAACCGCAAAGGAAAGATCAGGACGAGAATGTGTCAGGTACAACAAACTGCCAACCAACTGTCTGTATAAAGTGGGGTCTACTGAAGGAGTAGAGCAAGTGGAAGAAAAAACAACACCTGACTGAAATGGAGTGGGGGCAGACTTGCAATCAAGCATGCCAAATCATTGAAGCATATCAAGAGCATACTTCTCCTGAAATATGGAAATCCCATCCAAAGACTGAATAACCTGAAGACCCAGAAAGAAGTGCAAGAGACCAAGATTTGTCATCTCAAACTGCTCCATCAAAGCTCTCTGAACACTCTGAATCATGGAGGATGAGCTACCTGTAAGGATGAGATCATCTACATATAGCACAAGAATCAAAAGATCACCCTCCTGATGCTGAATATACACTGTGTGATCAGAATGACAGCGTGTGAAGTGAGAGGAAAGCAAGAAAGAGTCCATCTTCTCATACCAAGCCCGAGGGGCTTGTTTGAGACCATACAATGAACGCCCAAGTCTGCAAACCAAAGAAGTGTCTTGCATAAATCCCTGAGGCTGCTCCATATAGATCTCCTCATGTAGGTCTCCATGCAAGAAGGCACTCTTCACATCCATCTGAAATAATGTCCATCCCTGTGAAGCTGTAAGTGAAAGTACAAGGCGTATAGAGTTCATCTTGGCGACAGGAGCAAAGGTCTCGGAGTAGTCAATACCCTCTACCGAAGAAAACCCCTTCGCAACAAGACGTGCCTTATACTTATCAATAGAACCATCTGTAGCATACTTGGTACGATACACCCACTTGCACCGAACCAACTTTCTTCCCTTAGGAAGAGGACAGAGATCCCAAGGATGATTCTTCATCAAAGAAGAATACTCCTCATCCATAGCCCTATCCCACTCAAGGTGACCTGTCGCCTCTGAAAACTTTTGAGGATCATCCGAAATGGCATGACTCAAAAGACTAGAACCAGATGTCTGAGCACGAGTATGACGAGTATCTGAAGGATCACCTGCCAAAGAACCAGCTACATCAATAGTGACACGGGCCCACCTAGGAAAAGATGGAGCAACTGGTGGTGGTGGAGATGGTGGATCATCATCTACATCATCCTCAAGAGATAAGTAATCCTCAAGAGATGAAGAGGGAGGAGTAGACAATGAGGGAGAAGCTGGTGATGGAGAATCCATCTGAGGATAGCGCTCATCAAACTGGACATCCCGCTGAAACAAGACCTCTCTAGAATCAGGATCAAACAACCTGTACGCCTTAACATCCTCATAGTAGCCAACAAATATGAGTGGTCGGCTCTTCCTCTCCATGGCTTTCTGCTGAGCATCAAGAATAAATGCCCAAGCCTCACTACCAAAAACTCAGAATGTAGAAACATCAGGCTTGACATGGGTCCAAGCCTCCTCAGGAGTCATATGTCGCAATGCCTTATGAGGCATCCGATTTTGAATATAATTGGTACAATTGACTGCCTCAGCCCAGAATGAAGAACTCATAGCTCGAGACTGTATCATACAATTTTCCATCTCCCATAAGGTTCTATTCTTTCTCTCAGCAACACCATTTTGCTGAGGGGTGTAAGGGACTGTAAACTGATGCTGTAAACCATGCTCAGTGCAAAAATCTGTAAAAGCCTGATTAACATATTCCCCCCCATTATCTATGCGTATCCTCCTGATAGAAAGTCCAGATTGCTTCTCCACAAATGTCTTAAAAGTCCTAAATGAGCCAAAGACATTAGACTTGTACTTAAGAAAGTACACCCATGTATGTCTGGAGAAGTCATCAATAAAAGTGAGCACATAGCGGGCCCCTAAAAAGGAAGGAGTCAGAAAGGACATAAGATCGCTGTGTACCAACTCTAGGGCTGCCCTAGCACAAGTGGCTCAACCCTTAGGAAAAGGATCGTGATGATGTTTTCCAAGGACACATCCACGACATACACCATCAGTACAAGAAATCTGTGGAAGCCCAATCACAAGTGCCTGAGTACTCATCTGTTGTAGATATCTGTAATTGACATGGCCAAAATACTCATGCCAAAGCCTGCTCACTGAATCTGCATGTGCTATAAGAGAGGAACCAATAGTGTCTGAACTCTCAAAGCCATCAAATATGTATAAGCGTGATGCAGAATCCACACTCCCAGTAGCCACAACCAAGTCAGGATCATGAAGGTCTCGAATAACCACATCATGTGGTGAGAACTCAACTGTCTTACCAGAGCCAGAGTGGCAAATCTGATAAACGGATAGAAGGTTTGTCAAAATGTCAGGAACCAGAAGCACATCCTATAGACAACCACCATCCAATGAAATAGTACTGAAACCCTGAACTAAAAGTTGTGTTGAGTCACCCACTACAATATGTCTAGTGCCTGTAGGGGCAAGAGCGGTGACCAAATCCTATGTGTGTGTCATATGGTGAGAGGCCCCAGAATCTAGAATCCAAGTGGATTATGAGGACAATGCTCATGCAGAAAGAGCATGACCTTTCCCTGTGGGCTGTGAAGGAGACTGAGGTACACTGATATTATGCTACTGCATGGCTTCCTCCAAAGCCTCTAAACATTTCCAACACCTGGAAACTAGATGTCCTTCCTTGCCACAAAAACTGCAAGGATCACCAGATTTCTTCTTAGTCTTGGAGGAAGACTCACCAGACTTTGAAGATTTTCCCTGTTTAGAATTGGACTGTGGTTTTGAATCAGACTTAGGTGGTGGCTTGGAGGGATTCTCACTAGTCCTTGAATCTTGCTTAGGCTTCGATTTCTGCTTTTGTTTTCCTTTGGAGGACTAAGCTACCAATGCTTGGTTCTGTGAACCTAAAAGTGAATCCAACTGCTTGATCTTAGCTTGCTCACAAGTCAGACGATCACAAAAGACCTCAAAAGAAGGAATGACATGTCGAGCACCCAAGGCATCCATGGTGGAATAAAAGGTCGAAGAGAAGATCTGAAATGGACCCCGAAGCTTGGAGAGAATTAGGAAGATGCACTCTGTATCAGTCTTAACTTTTCCACAACCCTGCAAGATAGATCTTTGTTGTTTGAACTTCATCAGAAAGTCCTCAATGGAGGGAAACGAATCAGGTACCAAAGAAGTTAACTCGGCCTCAAGCTACAAATCTCTGAACTGATTGACAGTACCAAAAAATCCATCAAACTTGGTCCAAATGGCTCGAGGAGTGAGACAACCCTCGAGATGAAACAGGAGACTGTCAAAAATGTGTAAAGCCATCAATCCCATAGCCTGATCCATATTGTTCCTGTGCTGCATAACCTCAAAGGCGCGAGTCAACTGAGGCTGAACCTCATCCAAACAAGACCATAACCCTCAAGACTGGAGTAGAGTCATCATGCGACCCTTCCAAGTGTGATAATTATGCAGTGTGAGAGGTTCAATAGATCTTTCAGCCATCCTGTGAACTGTGCCTCAACTGCTCTAAAATTTTATTATTATTATTAAGTGGTCTTTCAGAACTAGACAGAAGATGCAAAAGGGGTTTTTTTGTTTTGTTTTGGTGTTTGTAGATTCTGGTTTTCTGATGTAAATGACAGAAAGCAAGAAAAAACACCCCCCCACAATGCAAAAATCCAATCCCTATTACAAACTAAAAGCCATAAAATAATAGAAAGCAATAGATGATTGAGACAAATCTCTGTGTACCTGAATAATTTACTGATGAAATAGACTGCAGATCTGGATAGCAATCGCAGGTAAAAAAAATTTCAAGTCAAAGTACGGCGTCCGGGGGGGTTTGAAGTTCTGCCTTTTCAGATCTGCCAATGCAGACATCAGCTCATGCACGGCGTTCAGAGGAATAAGGTGCAAGACTGGTAAACGATACCAGGAAGGACACCACTGTGAACAACACAGAGGACACCCAAAAAAAATGCCAGATCTGATGCATGCGCTTGTAAAAACCGCTTAAAAAAAAATTGATTTCTTTTTTGACAAAAAATATCGTTGGGCAAGGAATACCAAATCTGAAAACTACACCTAGAACCTCTCAAATTAGCTGAAGAATCCCAAATTTCTTCTGTCAAACCCTTGCTCCCTTTTTTCTTCAAACATGAACAAGCTACAGCAGATCCAGCTCTGATACCATGTAAGATTTGATGAAAAACAAATCTATTAAGCCCAAGAAACCTGCATGCAAAAACCTGTCACAAGGAAGAAATCTGTAGGAAACAAAACAAGGGTTTTGCTCTGACAATATGAAGAGTTTATTATCAGAGAAAAAATGAATCAAGAAGTAAATACAATAAAAGAGATCAATCCTTATAAAGGAGATCAACACCGAAAGGAAAACCTAACCCTAAGGTGAGTGCATTTAATAATTAATATTAATTATTAAATGACTAATATATGTGCATAAAGTGAAATCTTAAGAGGAGAGTAAAGTTAATTAATTACTTTACTCTAACAGAGGATTCATAATTTTGGGTCAATTATGCTTGATTCATGATGAATCGAAGCATAATTTTCCCAATTAAATCTACATCTACCAAACAAGATCATTCAAATTGAAAAGTTAAACTAAGCATTTAAATTGAAACTGAAAGTTACAAACTACAAGAACAGTTAAATTCCTACTCTAACCCATTTGAAACTTATCTCGTTTTGGAAGTGGTGTCATGTTGATGTGAAACGATGACCCTTTCCCAATCCCATGATTAGTGAGCCTATTTCAATCAATTCTATGGAAGAGAATCGATGAAACCATTGTGATTGATGTATGAAAACCTAGTTTATGCTAAAAATGAACATGATGCAAGCTAAGTTACTGTAATTTTATGCTAAGAATGAACTAATTATGCTATTTCTAAGCTAATTCTAAGCTAAAAGATGAAAACCCTAATTTATAAACAAACTAAGATGGATGCATGGAATCCATTAATGGATGCTCTAAGCTATTATGCAATTATAATTAACTAAAACAAGCTAAAAAGTGAGTTAAATATGAGTGTGGATGCAAGTGAATTCAACAGCATTACTTTGCAATTGAAAGATGGATGATATTCAATATCATAAGTTTGCTATGAAAAAGATGGATCCATTTGTCTCTAAATAGTGTCCTATTTATAGGAAAGCAAATGAGAAATGGAGGGTTGAGATTGAAAAGATTAATCAAAGGTCCAAGATGAAGGAGATGAGAGGCATGGATCATGGATTCTAATCAACAGATAAGAATGCATGATGAGATTTAATCAAGGGTTCACACTTGCCTCAAACAAACACGCTTTTGACCTGCACACACAGGTCAAAGGTGACTTGTTCAAAAGGTTAAAGGTTAAAACTTGCTTAAGAAGCCAAGTGAAAATATCCCTTTTTCAAATGATGGAGGAATAAGAACATTCCTTAGAATATTCCTTTGGGTGAGGAAAAAGAAATTTTACAAATTAAAAGAAAACTTTAATTGTGCATAAAAAAGATAAGGAATATTCCAAGGGAATATTCCCTTTTTAGAGGAAAATTAGTTTAATTGCTAATTAAACAAGCTTTAATCATGCAATTAGGGGATTTGGAGGAATAAGGTGATATTTATTAAATTAAATGATTTAATAAATGGGGAGAAGAGAGAGATGATATTTAATTAAATAGCTTAGGGTTATTTAATTAAATAAGATGACTTGGGGAATTAATTTAAATGTTTTGATTTATTTAATTTAATAGGATGAAATGTTAGCGTGAAAAGGGATGAATTAACCCGATTAAATTAATTAGGTTAATGGATGAAAATGATGCAATTAATTAATTAGTTAGGCTAATCTAATTAGTCAAGTGAAAAGAAGATTGGTTTAAAGAGGAAATGATGTTAGTAAATTTGTTTCGAGTGTATGATATTGATTAGGACATTTTTCAATGTCTACACTACCTGTTATAGAGTCAAGGAACAATTGAGTGAATGCTATTTCTTATCGAAATATCACCACTGATGTCAATAGAATATTTAACTTATAATGCATGCCACTATAAGTAACATTGAATATCAATAATTATCTTCATAATCACACCCACTCACATCTATAATATGTAATCACATAACATAATGTAATCCACTTAATATACATAATAATATTACCAATAATTGAGCATCTTGATCCTATCATGGTCTAAAATTGGCTCAAAGAAAAGGGTATAGGAAGATCTGGTTGGAGGATGACTCTCTGAACATTATCAATAATTCGAAGAATGTCTCTCCTCCATCTTGTAAAATTGAGGCCTTGATCAGGGATTCTATTGATATTATTAAATCCTTTGATAATGTTTATATCTCCCACATTTTGAGAGAGGGAAATATGTTAGCTGATTTCTTTGCTAACTTTGCAGTTAAAGATAGCAAGGTGTGGGATTTAAATGATCCTATCCCATTTGATGCTACGGCTATAATTATTAATGAAGGCCAATCCTATGTTGATCATTTTGTTCATTAAGGCGTGCATGTCCTTACTCACGTGGTTGAATGATATAAGTAAGGATGTTAAAGCTATGATTTTGAGGGATGGCTATCACAAGGCGCGGAGTTCAATTTCATTATGGAATTTATGTCATGTGGTTGGCTTCGCACAGATTGTGGGTGTTAATTTCCTTAGTTTCCAGAGTCTTCTATTGGATATTTTGGCTCTAGGTGGTGTCTGTTATTTTTTCCTAAGTTTCTTGTCATGTGCTTGGTCTCTATTTTCTAGTGTCAAGGGTGGGGAAAGAAATCGTGTCGAGCCTAAATCCTGTGATACTGCTAAGCAAAGAAAGGAGGTGTGGGAGATTTTAGAAAAGGGTGGTTTAACACCATATATGGAGAAACTGCATGGCAACAACCCCCAAGTTACCGATTTGGTTGTTGAAGGGTGGAAAGAGAGATCCCTGAATTTGGGTGGTAGGGAAATTGTGGTGGATGAAGAATTCATAGCCCAAATTACAGGCTTGGCTATTCAGGGTATGAAGGTGTTCAGAGATAAGAAAGAGTCACAAGTTGTGATGTCTCTTTTCTTCAAAAAGAATGAGGTTGTTGACTTGAAGCCCATGAAGAGTGGTGGGTACCTGAGGAGTTCCTTGAAAGCCCTATGGCGGTATGTTACCTTGGAAGGAAGGTACATGGCTATTAACAATTACCATTTTCTTTTGCTTAACCATTTTCGGCAAAAGAAATGGGTGTCCTTTCCCTACTATTTGTTGATGTCGATGGACTCAAGGATTAAAGATCATAGGAAAAACCCCCAAAAATCTTGTCCTACACTCGAGATTGATTCTCCTAATTTATGAACATGTCAAAGCTCATGATGTGCATAAAACCTTTGTGTCTCTGATGGATAATCCTGATAAAACTAGGGAGGGCTATGAGATGGAGTCAGGTGAGGAAAGGGCTTCTAAGAAACCGAAGAAGAGGAGGCTTATTTTAAACAAAGAATCTGAGTCTGATAGGGATGATGATGTTGATTATGTCCTGAATTCGTACGCCTCTTTGGAGGAGGGCCCCATTTCCCCTATTTAGGGTAAATCTGGGAAAAGGAAGATGGATGAGAAGGCAGGATATACGACATGCAGTGATGAAATGGTGGTGATTGTTCCTTCTAAGGGGGGTAAAGATAAAAATTAGCTTTATAGGGAAGCTTCTTCTCCTCCCCCTACGTCTATATTTATGCGGAAGCCTATGGACGGGTGCCAGAAGAGAAGGGTGTTGAATGCAGGTCAACTCTTGGAGAATATTTTCCCTCTTTCCCTGGCTGGTGGTATCTATGGTAAGGATGTCCTGAGCACTGACATTGGGTTGCATAAGCAAGAGCAGGAAAGAGCTATGGCTGGTGGACTCGTTGTGGGAACCATTAAAGAGGATGCAGATAGGATTTTGAAAAGGAAGGTTATTGCGAAGGAAATCACCAGTTCCATTCGTCGGATGAAATCTCCTATCCCTGTTGGTAAAGGTAAGGAAGTTTCTGCTGAAAAGGTTCATATGAGTTTTTTGGATGAGGACGTTGTTGTGGGAAAACATATTGAAATTTTTGATAGGGAGGATCTTTCTGATGTGTTGGGTTTGGCCCGTGACAGTGTTAATGTGATTTTTAAACTTTTTAAATGGTTCTTTCATGAGATCAATAGGACCAATGTTCATATTAGAGGTGTTTCTAGAAAGTCTGAGGACCCTTCTGTCCAAAGCCAAATTGATAATTTAATGGATGGTCTCAATACTATTGCTAATACTTTGGCAGAGGAGACCATCAATTTGAAATAGAACATGGAGGGAAGAATGTTATCCCTTGAGGATAAAATTGATAAGATATGGAATGTTGTGATGAAGGGAGGAGATGCCCCTAAGGTCCTGGCTATGTCATACCCTGCTATTTCCCCTATGACTATTGTTAACAATAGTAAGGAGAATGTGTCTACTGATGTTATTGTTGTTGGGGGTAAGCTAATGGTTGAGGATTATGCTGCTGACAAGGGTGTTGCTAAAGGTTCTATTTTGAGTAGTGAGGTAAAAACTGGTGAGTCGGGGGTCAGGACAAGAAACAGAATGAAAAATCAGGTTGGGGCCTTGAATATTGAGGTTTCTGATACTGTGGTTAAGGGGTAGAAGTTGGATGCTAGTGAAATGGAAGTTGTTGAAACTCTGAACAATATGTAGTGTTGCTTGCTGGTTTCCTTCTTTTTGGCTATTTTTTGGATGACGGTTTGCTAATGTTGGGTTGATTGTTGTTTAATGTTGTTATCTTTTTTTATCAACTACTTTATTTTGTAAAGGGTTTTGGCCCCTTCAAAACCCATTTTTTACCTTTAATCAAAACTGGGCATCTTGATCATTGCATATTTATATATACAAAGAATGGAACTCATCTGACTATCACAAGAATTCACAAGAACCATTAGATAGTATTAATCAAGACTATGAACATCTTCATGGTGTAGCAACAACCATCACTCATGTTTACTATCCAACATCAAGAACATATAATATAGCATATAGACCATCAACAACTAATAGGATCAACAAGGCCACAAGGGATAGATCTTACATTCTCCCCCCAAGATTGGGCTTCCTCCTAGAAGTCCCTAAAAGTGAAGGTAAACAAAAGCAGCAAGCACTTGTAAATAATATCTTATGCAAAATTTTAATAGAAAATTTTATCTTCCAAAGTATTCTAAAATATTAGGCAACTTTGCAATTTAAATGTCTACTCGAAAGACTATCCATCCATGATACACAACAATATTATAGATATCCATTTCACATTACTTTATCTATCACTTATAAGGTTACTAAGCACTACACTATACATATACATTTTCACTTCAACCATCATTACTTTGAAAAATTGGCCAATTATTTCACAACATAATGAATTTACATCTTAAGCAATCATTCATTTCCTTTTATCACGACAATTCCAACAGTTAATGCATAACATCACATATTGGTTTACAACACTCACACCATCAAAAAAACACTGACATATCCCATGGTTCAGGGAATGGGATTTATGAGGAGGAACGGTTCCAAATTCCATATCACTAATCACACACTAGGGGAGAATGGACTATGACCGTCTCATACCGGTCCCATTCACATCCCCATCCTCACAAGATAAATTCCCTAGCGCATCTGCACCCCTATACGACTTGTCAGGGATCCCTCTTGGATATAGCAATTTACATAATTCACATCATGACACATATGCTAGTAGTTCAAAGAGGACTCAAACTTAAGAAGATATAGATAAGATTTCAAAATTTACAACAAAATCTCAAGAAATAAAGAAGAAGAAAATAAATAAATCAAATACAAAGGAACCATCTCAATCCAAATAAAAACTATTTAAACCAAATTAAGTCCTTGAGGTAGAAAGGACCACACAAATTAAGTATCCAAAAATATAATACTATTGGCAAAAACAATAAAAGAATCTTCAAAATAAAACACATTTCACAAAAATTGGCACATTACATGCACTATGTGACTTTTTCAAGCCACTCAAGGGGTGGAGGGGAATGGTGGTTCTCAAACTACATAGCCAAAAAAACATAGTGGTCTCACACCACTTATAAGAACATGGTGGTCTCAAACCACAAAATAATCATATAGTAACCAAGCATAGTCCCACACAACCCGAGACATGCCAAACAAATAGCCATAAACATTTATATCTAAAGTAGACTGAAAAATAAGTCATTTGTACATTGAATCTTCCCCAAGAGAACATCATTCACCAACACATATCTTTGTAATCATCCCTGTAGTTCTATCATAATCACTATAAATCCTGTAACTTAAATGACATAATTTTTTTTGTCACAAGCCCTATTTTTTTTCATTTTATGTTCTTTCAGCAAATACTGGATGATAAGAACTAAACACTTGCATTCTTCTCCCTCTGTATCCAACACTGCTCAAGATCATGATCGGTTAAAGAATTACATGTATGTGAATAAACCAATACTAATACCACAAGATAACTGCATCTAATACTCATACCTCTAAATATCCAATCTTTGTAACATTTATAGCCTAAGTGGAGCTCATCCAAATTTTGGCACACTATATCCATCCTCAACCCATGGGGTACACTCAAGGAAAAAGGTTTTTCACTATGGACCAACAAATGCAGTCCTTAAAGGGGGAGCCAATTCAACTCAACATTCCAAGGGAGAACCAAATTCTTGGCATCTATCCATTGGCTAGCATAGGGACGCATCATGAGTCACAATGTTCCCATGTTCCAAAGAATGAAGGGACTCTCTCAACCCCAAATGAAGGAGGCTCTCGGTCCTCAAGCGAGATCAGCTCCTTAGGCACACCCAAACCCCCATTACACAACAAGACTCCACACTGAACCAAAAAACATAACAAAACATGCAATATCATCACACATAATTTAACATGAGGGTATATGCAAGTAGATCATCCCAAATTTCCATGACACCCTTATCCCAAGTTGGATACCTAATATCCCAAACTTGAGTCACAAACATAACATTCACTAGTTTCTCACAACACATATTATAATGCGCTTTCATAACTTTAGATGCACTTTAAAAAAAACAACTCTTAGCCACTTTGAAACACATAAAGACCACTTAGCACTATCAAAGCATGAACTAGTTTACATTCGAAACAATTACCAACACCCAATTACATCACTATCACATTGGATTTCCAAGAAGGAATTTCACATAATTCTCAATCATAAACAGGACTCTCAAAACAAACATTAGAACAATAATTAATTTCACCATAGATCAATACACAATATACCACTAAGGTTAAACTCCTTGTTTACAACATGATTCAACTTATAGTCCCATTGCACCAAATTTAAGCATCATCATTAAAAATAAGATAATCACTAATAATTGAGGCTAATTTATCTCATTTCCAATCTTCTACTTGAGAAATAAGATAATATTTTGCAATACTAAAACATCAAATCTTTTGAATGGGAAAAATTTTAAACAATCAACATTAATATTTTCAAATTCTAGGCATGTCCTCAACATATGAATAACGTTGAACTAAATTCATAGCAAAAGATCACACTTGTCAAAAATCATCAACTCAACTAGATAGTTTTCATAATTAAATTGTAACACAATAACAAAATCTAGAGTAAGCAGCATTCTTAATAATCAACCCATGTTTTATGGTGGATAGCTAGATTATATTGAATTTGTAATGCACAACCAAGAGAGCATCCAATTATGATGGCCCACTTTACTACAAAAATCGTTAAATAATTGTTCAAGGAAATGACTCTACATAGTTAGCATTCATCTCTATTATGAAGCAAGTTAAAGTGATGAACATAAGTAGCTTTAATTAACCACCTCCAAAATGAAATATCCCATAAACAAGACTACTAATTCTTTGAAAGAAAAAATCAATTTCATATAAATATCTTTCCTTCTTATATCACTTATCTAATTAGGGTTACACAAATTCAAGAATAACTATAATCAACCAAGAATCCAAATAAAGAGAAACATTGAAAATGAACAATTAGAATTAACATCAAAAATTCTTCAAATAAACTTTTCATAAGCTTAAGTGATTCAAAGAACTTTCCCTCCTAAAGCAAAACAACTTCTCCTAACATGAACAAGAAGACAATAATCACAACAATATTTTTGGGAATCTAAGACGTTTGAATTCAAAGATGAGAGAAAATAACCTCAAGTTTTTTTTAACTAGTTATAATTGATGTGCTACTTTTAACCTTTTATTGCAATATTGAGGACAAGATCACTTAACTACTTCTCCCCACAATATCAGAAAATCAACTTTACTCACTAACTAAGACATTACACACATTTGGAAAACAACATGATAAGAAAAAATTATTTCCCTTCCATTGCAAATGTGTTGAGAAACTAAAAGGTGGCATTTACATCTAATTTAAAGAATTCAATACAGCTTCTGTCTATTATGAAAAAACATCAAACGAATGGTGTAGCTCTATCTTTAACTGATCAAATCTATCTATTTACCCATTTGTATTATTACTACTTTTTCCCCAAAGCTCCCAAAGTGTAGCAACTTGGTGCTCTGATACCTATGTAATTCCCTCTCCAAGATTAAGCTAATACAATACTACAAGGTAACTAAATAAGAGAAGTAAATAATAAAATAGAATAATTAAAGATAAACTACTAAATTTGTAACTTGTCTAATGTTATGGATTAATAGAAATAATGAGAAGTCTTGTACACTCCAAAAGAATATTTTTCAAGTTAGATACTTTCTCTGCTAATCCAACAATTAAATTTACAAGAGGGAATAATATAAAATAAATAATAATGATAATATCACTAAGGAATTTCACAATCATTACTTTATGATGATTCTGATAATGTACACACCCAATGTTAATATAAACAAAACAAATGACTTTTCATTTTTTTAAATCAAACATTGCTATTCCAACTTTACACAAATTGTCAACATCATTTGTATTCATTTAAACTACACATAAACATAGAACATATTTTGATAAGGTTAGTATTAAATCTCCACAATAACATTAACTTAACCCCCAAAAGATATTGTTACCATTAGGTCAGAATTAAATAGGACATCTAAAATTGTTAGTGAATGTAAAATCAAGATTACATAAAATTTGAGATATGTAATAGAATCAAATACTAAAGATGCATCATAAGTGGTGAATCAACCTCAAACTACTTACCTTTCCTAGTGAGCTATTTAATGCCTAATCATTATAAATGAAGACAATAATTTAAACAATACTTTAAACCAATATTACAAGCATAAACATACAAGAAATAAGCTAACAAGAACTATACCATCCAATATTGAACACACTAACGTTATAGGACTAATAACTTAACAACTTGAGATTGATTATGTATATTTGTAGTATACACATACAACTAAACATATACATATAATTCATGACTATTTAGTTTGTTAACATTTGTTAGTAAATGTACTTTAATGGATTTAGAAGCTTTAACGTTATAATTCACAAATTAAACCTTATTTCTTTACTTCATAACTCTACCCAAATTATTATTCTTCTTACAAAAAATCTTAAGTGATTTCAATTACCAACTTTGCTTACTATACCTAGAATCTTCTATGATAAGTTGTTTGAATCACTTTGATATAAACTAAAATACTCTTATTCTTGGATTAAATGGAGATATTGTTCATCCACTAATAAACCAAATAAATAATTAAACTCTCTAACAAGAACACAATCCTAAAATAATAAGATAAATAAAATCAACAATTTGGAACCAATTTTTTTAAGCACTATACAATTAAGGCTCTTAATGGATAACTAGAAACTAATTTTAAAAAAACTAACTTAAGAATCCATGTAAGGGTTTTTTTTCTCATGTTTATATCTTTCTCATTGAAAAGTTCCTTCAGATATTTATCTTTCCTACATGATACCATAACTTGGTTTCACTCAATTTGTTTTTTTTTTCAATTTATTGTTTTAGTTTCAAAGTAGGAGATGGTAATGCTTTAATAATAAATTATCTTTGGTTTATTTTTGGATATGTTTTATAAATATTGGATTTCTAGAAACCCTTTAAATTTTATCATCTAACTCTTTGTCTTTTATTCTATGTGAACATATTTGTAGGAATTTTTAATGACAGGTTTTTATTGTGAATAAGGATGTCAATGTTTTCTTAATAAATCATAATTGGTGACCTAGGTTAATACAATTTTTGAATATGCTTTTTTTAGATTAATAATAGAAAAATCTATTAAATTATATGTTTTAATATCATGTTTATCAGCTTTTATTATCAAATACATGAAACTACTTTTAAATGAATTATTGTTTGGCATAGGGGCAGCTATATGTTAAACAGGCGCAAGACAACTAAGAGGGGGGGTGAATTAGTTGTCACACGAATTCAACCTTAAAAATTTATCACTTATCAAATCTTCAACCACACTATTTTTTATTAAATATAAGCATGAAACATAAATAACAAAAAGTAAATCAACACAATAAACACTAGATTTTTACATGGAAAACTCAATAAGGGAAAAACCACAGTGAGGGTTAACTCACACTATATAGTATTTTCAAAAGAGGCTCACTGCCAAAAGAAGGACTCACTATCCAAGTACAAAGGCTCACTGACTACAAAAAGGACTCACTGTCCAACAAGGAGGCTCACTTCCTACACAAGATTATATAAAAATAGAATGAGGCTTTATAGCCCAAAAATGAACTGGAAAGATGCACCTATCATGTGTTGATACAGTTTCGGTGATGCTCACAACTATTTCCTTTTTTATTACACCTTCTCACTCATTACTCGCTTAATATTTCTTCTGTTTCTTTTCTATTTTCTACACAAACTTACTTCTCTTCACTACTCACACATACCTTTTCACACAATAAAACTATTTGCCATACACACACAAACACACACACACACACACACACACACACACACACACACACACATATATATATATGATCTACATCGCAAGCATCAATTAGGTCGGCCTAATTAGATGTAATTCATTATAAGAGATATCACCTATCGGCTCCACAAAATATTTTCAAAATGAAATTTTACCGTTAGCACGATACATTGTGTCAGCCCAAACCACAAAATAGCTCACACTTAATTTTTTCATATCATATCAAAATTTTCTTAACAAGTCAGCCAGGAATAGTCTTCAACACAACCAACAAAATAATGTCACTTCATTATATGAGCACGAAAACATGAAATATCTTTATCATGCATGCCTTTAACATCCATAAGTAGTTTCCCAAAACCGCAATCAACAATTGTCAACTGTGGAGAAATGCGGACTAGAATACCAAAGGGGCAACAAAAAATACAAGATCAACCACCAAAGAAGATAAGACAGTTATATGCACCGGTTTACAGTACTGGACCAAACTACCAACATGGTGACATCAATGACAACATATAGATAACTTACTCATTTTTCCAACACAATATTGTTACCTCAACAAAACCAACATGTTTCTCTGTTGAAATCCATTGGCTGAAAATTCCAAGATATTCTTTCTTATTCAATGCATGTACCTAAAATACAAAGATCCACAAAGAAGAAAAATAATATGGGTCAATGGGATCTCCACCCAACCATAGGATTGAGAATCAATCCACCCCCAAGCTAGGGTCACATAGCACTTCCAAAAAATATTTTCCATATAGGATCCACAACCAAAGTGTCACATATAACATCCACATTACTAAACTTTCCACATTAAAGCCACTAATCACAAGGATTCTTGGACAAGTTTACACTTTACATACTTTTCATATCACATCTTAGATTCATATTTCTTTATTTTAACACACAAAAAATGTATAAATGAAATTAAACTAAGCAAGGTGGAAGACTCAACCAGTGCAAACCCCAACACACTACTTGCAGCCAAACAAGAGATTCAACATCAAATTTCACATAGATTTCTTTATAAGCAAGATCAATATGACAACAAACTCATTACAAATCAACAAAGATAGATAACTAAAAGGTTAGACCTTACCAAGAAAGTTTTATATCCAACTTGTGGAAAACTCTCTCCAAGCACTCTCTTTCATTGCTCCTTCCTCTTCACAAACATGGTAAGAACTCAAAAATAAAGAATGAAAACCAAACATGAACTCAAGAACAATCCAAAAAGTAAAAGAGAGAACCCCCTCCTCCACACAAATAGAGAGAATAAATGGAAGGGGAAAAGGAAACCTATTTTTCAACTTCCCAACAACCCTTTCAACTCCAATTTTTGTCACTTTTCATAAGTGAATAATTAGAGTGGGTTTTAGACTTTATTAAAGGGGTTTTATGGAATAAAAATACCCCTACCCCATAAACATATCACCTTGGAAACTTTTTAAACAATTAAGACCACATAAGGACTTCATAAAACATAAAATAAGTGACCATAATAATAAAGCGACTCACAGGACTAATAAAATGACTCTCACATACACACAACCCATACCACACAAAACAAGGTTAAATCACATTCCCATGAAAATACTAATATTTCACACAAGGATACAATAAAGGAAGTAGCTATGTGACCCCCTTATCAACATTGGCCAATTTTTACCTGTTTGCTCAACAACAAAAAAGTGTGTTAATATTAATCGTGATTAATAATAATTAAAACAAATGACTTATGAATTAAAAATTACAATAATAATAATCAAATAGAAAATTAGATCCACTAATCTACACAGTAACACTCCTTACTCGTATGTTACCTGTTATAGAGTCAAGGAAAAATTAAGTGAATGTTATATGTTTTTAAAATATCACCATTGATGTCAATAGAATATTTAACTTATAATGAATACCACTATAAGTAACATTAAATATCAAAAATTATCTTCATAATCACACCCAATCACATCTATAGTATGTAATCACCTAACATAATGTAATGCACATAATATACATAATAATATTACCAATAAATGCGCATCTTGATCATTGCATATTTACGTAGAGAAAGAATGGAACTTATCTGACTATCACAAGAATTCACAAGAACCTTTAGATTGGATTAATCAATACTATGAACAACTTCATGGTGTAGCAACAACCATCACTCAAGTTTACTATCCAACATAAAGAACTAATCTGGAGGATCTTCGTCAAAAATTGAAGTTTCTCTTTTATCTTTAGAATCAGCATCATCAGAAAGAGGGTGAAATTCTGACTCCAACGCAACTCGAACGGAGTCAAACGGAGCTATGGAGCCCAAGATATGCTCAGTCAAACTTTGGTCAACCTTGGAGCCAGGTCAAAGAAAAAAAGGGCCAAAAATTGACATCGTCAAAAGTGATCAAAATTGACGTCAATGAGAAGATCTTTTCGCAAGCTTTCTGATGACGTTCGTTTCACAGAAAACGGAGTCCGTTTGCATGAGATATAAGTAATCAAAGTTGGGTTGACTTTGCTGACATCAGCATGGTACAGTCAACAGTCTAGTCAGCCGACACGTCATCATCCATGTCAGCTTCATAGTTAGCATGGTACAGTCAGCAGTATTGGCCATGCCATCGTCCACATCAGCTTCACAGTCAACATCAGCAGCCACGTCATTGTCATCATTGGCCTCTCTATTTCCTCCAGCGGGTTCAAGGTTCGTTTGTTTGTTAAAAAGTATGTTAGGGGGATTTGAACCCCTAACCCTCCATTCGCTACAAATCCAAACAGCCACTATACAACGTGCCGGTCTATTAACTATATATAGCGACCAGTTAGTTTTGTTGTAAAGTGGTTGGAAATTGATTTAAAAAATAGGCGGATGGGATTCGACCCTCCAACCACCGGCCACCCAAAATTATAGGCTACCAACAGACCACCAAAATTTCTTAACATACATATGGCATTGGTTGATTTTGTTGAGTATTTGTCAACCGAATGCCTTAAAATTAAACAAAATCCCTCCAAATTTTAAAATAATAATCCTTTCTAAGGATTAGTTGTAACCTATGAAACAAGAAAAGCCCAAAAAAGATAAAATGAAGGGCTTAAATAATTTAAAGAGATTAATTAGGATTATTAATAAATCCTAAAATGTAAATAAGGGAAATTAGTGGAGATTTTATGTAAAATTGGGAGATAAGGTGATATTTGTAAATCATTTGGTTATCAACCAAATTGAGTAAAAATTTTATATAAAAGGGGGGGTTTAGAGGCTTAGGGGGATTATCAAATTTATTCAGAATTACTCAGGTGTTGGAGATAGAGCATCTTGGAGAGATAGTTTTGTTGTTCATGTATGTCAGGGGAATGCCGAAATTTCGTCATGCTTGAAGGGAAGGGCTTGCAAATTGATGTAATGCCAAATTTTTGAAGATTTCAATCAGATCGGTCTACTCGTTGGAGAGGGGCCTGGAGACGTAGTCGTTCTTACGACAAACTCCGTTATCAAGTTGTTTGTGTTCTCTCTTTCTTATGTCTCTTTCTGAATTCTGTCTTTTTGTCAATTCCATTAGTTTAATTATGTTGTGGTGTTGATTTCATTTTAGTAATTTGGAGATTGGAATTGTAATCGTTATGCATTCTTTAAGCAATCGTCTTAGATCCTAAAATCAGATCAAGAACATAGAATATAGCATATAAACCATCAACAACTAATAGGATCAACAAGGCCACAAGGGATAGGTTCTTAAAGCATGTGAAGAATTAATGAAATAAAAATAAATATTTAGATTCCTTAGCCAAAGTTTCTAAGTAATTGGTAAATAAATTGGAGGATGGAGGCACTAGAAGTTGGAGGATAATTATCATCCTCTTTTCAATCACTAGTGACAAGGTTGCAAAATATTTTAACAATAAAACTATTTATGCCAAAATGACTAAATCCAAGATCTATTCCTAGGTGGCAGTGCTAACTATATCATGTCATCTATGATCAAGGTGGTGGTGATCTATAACAATGACTAAATACGCAACAACAAGGACTTAGTCCTTAATTTTTATGTTGTGATTGGATGTGTTTGTTCCCAATCACAATTATTGGTCATTTATGAGTGGATGTGTTTGTTCCCAATCAAATTTGTTGGTACTTATGATTGGATGTGTATGTCCCTAATCATAATTGTTGTGAGAAAAAGTGTGTGTCCATATTCATAAATAGTGATGGATATATGTGTTTTTCCCTATCCAAATTTATTGTATGACCTTTGATAGATGTGCTAGTCACTATCCTTGGTTCCATTGGTAGATATGTTTTATTCCATATTTGGATAAAATTCCAATATGGTCAATCCTATTGAAGAAGCCTAGTAAGGCTAGTTCCACTATTACTTTTCATTATTAGATGTGTATGTCCTACTCATACCTTATGTTTTTTATGAACTACTAAATGTGGTCATCAAGTATTTCTAGTCGACGTATCTCGATTTGGAGAATGACGTAATATGGGGGGTGTTAGGAATATCACATCATTAGGTGTCTTAGTACATTTGTTATGCTTCATTATAATATCATGTGAAGGTTAATATAATATTTCAATATTTGGTTGTACAAGTGTTTGTAGGGATTTAATTTGTTAGAACAACTCTTTCATGTAAGGGATTTGTTATAGGAGCTCTCTTATAATATAGGAGATGCCTATCCTATAAATATGTAATATGCATTGAATCAAAGGAATTAGAAAGATAATATTATTTGTATACAAACATTTTCTCCTTAAATTCTAATAATATTTATATAAAATATTCAAAAGATTACATTTAAAAGGGTAACATTTGGTTTGTAAGTTCAAGAAATCTTTGTAAGGACTCAACCAATCTCCTAGGATGTGGTACCAATAGTTTGATTCTTGTGCATTAAGTTTGGGATTTTGAAATCCAAATCAGTTTATTGCATCTACTATAAGATGGATGGTGATCCTATTCTCATTATTGTGTTATATGCTAATTGTTTTTCAAGAACAAGAAAAAGTTTGATTTGTGATTTGAAGTCTCAACTTTTAGCATAGTTTGAGATGGACCTAGGGGAAACTAGGTAAATCTTGGGGATGTAGATTAGAAGAGATAGAGTAAATAAAAAAAATTGTTTGGTCCATAGTAAATATGTGAACTCAGTGTTGAATAGGTTTAACATGTCAAATTATAGTCTAGTATGTGTTCCTGTTATGATGGGGACAAACTTATCTATTGAGTCGTGTTTGATTTCTCCTAGTGAGATAGAGGCTATGAGCATAGC
This sequence comes from Sequoia sempervirens, assembly GCA_007258455.2. NCBI lineage: Eukaryota > Viridiplantae > Streptophyta > Pinopsida > Cupressales > Cupressaceae > Sequoia > Sequoia sempervirens. Next base: position 274,984,375 of record VDFB02000003.1, on the reverse strand, counting down.
ACAATATGCTAGTGTAATAAAGAGTTTGTTATATGTTATGGTTTGAACAAGACTACACATTACTTAAGTAGTGGGAATCCTAAGTTGATCGTTTCCCTGAGACTTCACCCTTCTATTTTCCTAAAGGAAATCACTTGATTATTATTCCTTTAAAATGGTCTTAGTGTTATATTTTTGGAAAAAAATCCTTAATTTCAAAACTTGTGTCCCTCCCTCAAGTGGTTGTCACAACCCTTTTGGATTTTGATAAGGTTGTCATAACCTTTTCGGCAACCGAAGGTACTATTAACACCTCTTCACCTTGTGAACATTTTGAAGTCTATGTTGAGTCTTGTTCAATTTATTGGATTTTCTGATGTTTATGAATTGATCTTTGAAATAAATTATTTTCAAGTAGGATCTGGTGATCTTCCAAAGTTTCAAAAATCATGTTGACCTTCGATGAGGTTTTCACAACCTTGTCAGGAGCTAACGAGGTTCTCAAAACCATGTCAAAACTCGAAGCATTATTCAAAAATTCCTATGAAGAAAATGGTGAAGAATCTTGAAGGACCCAATTGACTACAAAGTTGTCATTGCTTGTATCTCAACCTAACAATTGAAATGTAAAGTGCCTACACAAGTGTTTGGAAAATTTTATAGGTTTCAAAAGCTATATTGATACTCAACAAGGTTATCACAACCAAGTCAATAGCTGAAAATCAATTCATAACCTTAAATCTAATGGTGAAATATTTTGATGGTGTTTCATTGGTGGAATGGGAGCCTTTTTATGACTAAGTTTAATATTAGTAGCCATTTCAAATTGTTTCAAAATCAATGTTGGGAATCAATGAGCTTTTAGAAACCATCCAAACCCCCAACAAACAAATATGAAAAGGTTTGAACTTCGAATAAAATTAAGTATCAACATTATGGAAGGATCATGAATGTGTCAAAATTAATGACACCATTTATGCATTCCCAAATCCTGAGGGCATTAATTGTTGGTATATAAAGCTAAACTAAATCACTCACACTATAATTTTAACGAGAAGTTATCAAAAAATTGATGGTAGTGGGAGAATAAAATTGTAGAGTGCATCTAAAGGGTAATGTAGAAGAGATCTCAAGTCCCATACAAAGTAGAAGAATCTTTCCAAGAGTAAAGGTACACCTTTTCTTATGCTTTTTTGAGTGTCAAGGAAAAAAAATTGTGAGTAATTTAGTTTCATAAGTAATTGTGTGGTACACAATTGATCACTAGAAATTAAGGTTCCCCCAAATCTATTTGGTTGTATTTTGAAAGAATTTATCCATATTTACTAAAGTTTATCTTTAGTCAAGATGAAGTATAAATATCTTGGGTATGAAAATTTGTTTGGTCTTGAAAGTACGCTACCAAAAATTGGTGATACTAAACTAGGGCATGTAAACCTGGATGATTTTTGGCAAAGAATGGGTAATAAAAATAGTTCACCGCTCACATATAAGTTGATAGACAAGAGATTTTTGCAAGCAGTTGATTTTCTTATAGTGATGCAATGCACAAATTTGGTGTTGAAATGCATTAGCAATTATAATCCTCAAACTTGTGAAGTGACAACAGAAGATAATAAAATAATTTAAAAAATAGATGGAGAATCCTTCACCACACTTCTCAAATTAACTTAGAGGGAGGTATTTGTAGATCTTGATACAAAATATACTTATCAATGTTTCACTTAAATAAGAGCCAATGTTGGAATACAATTTCTAGGAATTGATTAGCTATTCATAAAAGGGAAAATCCCAATTGCCTAAAATCTTGCATAGGTCTCATTTCACCAACAAAATTTCTAACATTATAGTGTTACTACATAGATTGGTAGGAAATGAAAATGCACACAATTTTGAAGAGTGGATGTACTTATTTATTATTGTGATCATTCATGGAGAATAATTTATTTATTGGGGTAGTATCATCAATGATAAAATTCACAGGAAAATAACTCATTTTCAAGTTAATAAATCTTTGTCAGTATGAGAGTATGACCTAGCCTAGTTACCATTGGAAACTTTGATGAAATAACTCAAATCAATGAGCACTACCCACATAGTTGGAGAAAATCTATGGAAATTTCAGAAGGATAAATGATGCATTTGCAATGTGAATAGTCTGGGAACTTCAAGGTGACATAAGTATGAGGATATCTCAATAAGTTGATCAACTAATCACTACTTATGGAAGCTTCTTCATCTAGTTTGAAAATTAACCTACATTATAATTGGAGGCTTTGATGGATTCTCATTCAAATTCCATATGTATGAAAGTGATAAGTTTTTTTTTATTGAAGTATGCAAGTAGATTAGTGAGATGAATAAAATGTGTCAAGAAAGAAAAAAGGTAGGTGTTCCTTTTTTTATTGGTTTATCTCATTACCAATGTAAGTTCTTTTTTGATGCACTAAACTTAGAGAGAGATTTAGCTAAGTATTCAATACACTTATTTGAGATGTGTTTTCCATTTGATAGTAAATATTATGTTAAGAACAATCTGCAACGTGGACTTGGATATCACCATGTTCCCAAAATAAAAGACTATTGAGATGATTGTAAGAATGAGTTTAAAATCTAAAGGATGGATTGGATAAGTTTGTTCTTAAAAAAATCAAAAATTTAAATTTAAATTGGGATATCCAAAGTATATAAGACGATAAATATAACCTAGTCAATCTCGTATATTCTAATCACATTCAAATGTAGCCAACTTTTCCCATCATTTGGGATATTAGGGAGGTGAGGACTCTAGAAGAAATTTTAGTAGTAGTGCTCAAAAGGATCAAAGAATGGATGTTAAAAAAGACTGTTGATAATTCAAGCACCAGAATTTCATAAACAAAAGGAGTTGTAAAGAAAGAGGATGACAAGAAGGCAAGGTCTTATTATTCTCAACCAACTTTATCATCATTTAATCCTCAAGTCATAGGTGGATACAGAGGAAATTATGGTGAAGACCCTTCCAATAGGATGAATCCAAGAAGAACATGTAAGGGTGTGATGAAGAGTAAAGATAAGAAAGAAAAAAGAAAAGGAGGAAATGGATACCATCCCTAAGGAGACCAAAGAAGAAAATGTTGTCCATATCTCTTAATATACCTCTTAGGTAAGTACTTCTTCTTCTTCTTCCCACTCACCACCATGTGGAATCTTCCCCATTTAGCTCAGAATCCACTTGCTTGACCAAATCCATCACCCTCATCTTTGCCTGATATTTCATCTTTCAATAAAGAGAGACCTAAATTCATGACTCCCCCTCTTGTAAATTCATTATAGTTTTCCCCTGATAATATTGGAACCCATTTAGGTAATCCTTTTGTTACACCCTCCTCTTAGTTGCAATAAACATTATCAAAGAAGAGAAAGGTAATGGAGTTAATTCTTCTAGATTTAGATGTTGTTGCTAACTTACTACAAAGGACACCTCAACCCAAAAATCCTAAAACAACATCTAGATTGTTAAGATGCTTCTTCATGACACGTGTTTATTGAAATTACTCGTCCCCCTACTCAAAAGAGTGTTGATGAAGTGATAAAAATTGGTTTCAATATTACAAGGGTGAAATCACAATACTGTGCCTCACTTTTTTCCCAAGATGGACATTTACATCAATATTTTTAGTTGAATCTTCATCTTTTAAAACCTATAGCAGCTAAACCATTAATAATTTGAAAATGATATCAACTAGTGATTTGTAGCAATTTGTGTGTAGATTCTAAATATATTTTTTTTATTTTTCTTAAAATAAATCATGAATCTTTCAACATCTCCTTTAATAACTAGTTTGAAATAGAAAACAATATTTTTAGAGAGTAACATTTGTGTCATACAACATAAATTTTTTTTTCTATAAAGGATTAAATTCTAATTTTTGAAATATTGATTCTCAACATCAATATCTAGGGAAAGAATTTTTTCATAATTTTTTGTTGCATATTTTTTTTAAACTAGTTTTTTGAAGTCATTGTAACTATAATTTGGACATGTATGTGTGTCATACAACCTAACTTGTTGTGTATATATTGAAATCCAATTTTTTCTTTTTGGGTGAAATAAGGACATCAATTCCTAGGGAAAGGGTATTTTTTGAATTTTTTTACAATGGTTTACTATTTTTCCACCTCTGTGCAACAAAGAGATTGATGTTTAGAAAAAAAACCTATGTTTAGTAAAAATTGCAAATTAAATACATGATAAAATGAAAATATATCAAAATTATACTTGTTGGAAAGCTCGTTTTGAGGGCTAAAATCTTGAAAAATATAGTTTTTAAATGACATTATTTAATCCCTCAAAATGTAAAGAAAAAAAAAATTTTAACCAACATTTTGATATTTGCAAAGGAGACTCCATTGTGGGTATGATTTAATATTAGAGGGGTTCTATCCAAGGGTGTTTGATCTAAGGGGCTCTTATCTATCCCTCTTAAATTAAAACCATTTATATGGAGCCTCTTAAGACTTAAATCATTATTTTTTCTAAAAACAATGATTTCACGAAAAAATCAGCACGTCCCAAAAGTGAGACACACTATTGTGGCAGCACCGACAAAGGTAAATTTGGTACCTTCATCATGTGATGGGGACAAACAAAAATTTCAAGTATCATCTACCAAATTGGTGGAAAGGACAAAAAAGGATAAGCAATCCAAATATGAACTAAAGAAATAGTTAAAAAAAAAATTGTCTTAAGTCAATTATAGATACCTTAGCCCAACCAATAGATCAAATAAATTCTTCCTTTGATCATAACTCAATAGGTTGAAAAGAAGTTATTGAGAAGATTCATAAATATAAATCTTATGGCAAGGTGATTGAAGACTAGGTGAATGAAGTTATAATTAAAGGATTCAAATTTATTGAAGAATCCAAGAAGTTGTATGATGAAGTTGACATCATAAGGAAATAAGTTGATAATGAGATCAGAGTGACAAAGAAAGAAGAAATAGTTTGGGTATGAGTTGACTAGAATCTCAAGTAAATTATGGCTAGCATGGGACCTAATAAGTTGGTTGTTGAGCATATTCTCCCAAACATTGATGATAGTATATGTTTTCTCTCAAAAAGGAGTATCCAATGGAAGTTGGTAGCCCTTAAGAAAAATGTCCAACAACAAACCAAATTGTTAAAGGAGTGTGACTAGATTAAATTAAATATCCAAATCGATTTTTTTTCCACCAACTCAAATATTTGAATAAAATATTGTTAGATTCACAAGACAACTAAGAGGGGGGAGTGAAACAATTGTATACTTAAAAGTGTTCAATCCCTCATTAACATTCAAACCCTTATTAGCTCTTAAACCCTTATCATGCATTAGCAAAATGTAAACACATGAAATAGTAATGAAAAACATAAAAACACTAGATTTATGAGGAAAACCCAAGAAGGGAAAAACCACGATGAAGATTAGCTCACATATATATGAATTGCAACATCGAATATAATAAGGCTTACTGCCAAGGGATCACTGCCCAAAAAAAGAAGGGCTCACTGCCAAAAAGACTCACTATCTAGAAGAAAAAAGAGTAGAAGAAGACTATTACAAAGATATTCACTATCTCTAGGCAATAGGATAAATCTACCACTAAAAATTTATGCCATCTGCAACCTTTGGTTCATTGCCTCTGGACAGCAACTTCAAGAACACTAAAAATGTAAACCCTTATGCTCACTACATCGAAGTCATAGGCATTAAGCTTGCACTTAGATAACCTCACTTAATCAAATACACATATTTCACACACCTTCTACAAATCCACACTCATCTCCAACAATTTACCTTATATTTATACCATCAACAACCTAAACAATCTCAATTAGGTTGGTTTTAATGAAACATATGCACCTAAAACATGCAACACCAAAATAGGTCAGTACCAAACACCTCTGTAGTGGAAAGAAGTGAAGGAAAACCACACTGATTGTTAACTAGGACCCAATTATACATCATCACGCTACTCAACACATCCACAATCCATGAGGTACCTCTATAAATAGCGCTAGCCCACCAAGTCGGCCAAACTTGAACTAACACCACAAGCAACCACATACACGCTTCTCTAGGTCACGCAGACCACACAACAACACTTCAAAAAATCCACACATCTCAAAATATTCGAACATCATTGGAATATTTTGCAACTCTACCACAACCACCTAAAACTGAGAACACCATCATTTTGTGCAACTAGACACACTACCACATAACACAACTTACTAACCAACCTTGCGGAACACCTCAACACCTAAAACCTCAAGGGAAGGAAGTTACAAAAAATATAAGCATGTTCCCAAATCCACAAGACAAGAAACCTTACTACAAATAAATGTGAAGCAATCTCATTTCTCCCAGATAACATTCTATATAGATAGTCAAACTTTCAAACACAACTTTCACTGTCGTATGATCTAGAACTTGAAACTTTGGATATAAAACCTCTGAACACCTTTGATAATCATATCCAAACAACACAAGAACATCTTCAACCATGAAGAAATGTAGATCATAACATTGAACACACCTCTATCACACTACACACTCTTTTATTCAAATTTTCTCAAAAGCACTTGGAGACCAAGTGAACTTACTACAACTGCAACCCTTATCCATCAATACATCAATAACAACACTGATGACAACACCAAAACACCTTCTTATCAAACCACAACACATCCATACTAGCACAAGCACTTGACAACACCAACTATCTCCATACTATTGACATCAATGACCAACACCTACAACTATTGACATCAATGACAATACCAGTAGCATACTTGCAACAATCTCCCCCTTTGTCATTGATGGCAATACTAGGTCTCTAAAAAACCATCAACAACAAAAGAAACCAACAACTTTGTAATAGGTAGTGTTGGAATTTTGTCTTGTCATTGATGTCAACAAATGTTTGTTGTTGCATTGATGGCAATAGGTCTATGAGGATATTGTAGGATTTCTATAGAGATGCTTTGATTGATTGCATTATGTTTTCATTAGTAGTATCACTGATTTCAACCTTTAGTATTGCTTTGATAAGCATGTGTTGGTAATGTTCAACCTCTTGTGTGGCTGAGATGATGTGGAAGTGTTCCAAGTGATGAGAATGAGTTTGTGGTGCTTGGTTTCTAAGTGCTTCTAAGAAAAATTGGATAAAAGAGGAAACAGTGTGGTGAAGAGTGTTCAGTGTGACAGAGTGGTGTTCAATGTTTTGCTCCACATTTCTTCATGGTTGTCAATTTGTCTATGGAGTTTAGATATGTCGACCAAAGGTGTTCAGAGATGTTATATCCAAAGTTTTAGGTTTTGGATAATTGTGTAGAGAAAGTTGTGTTCACCAGTGTGTGAACCATGTAAGCAATGTTGTCTGGGAGAAATGGTTTTGCTCCACATTTCTCTATAGTTTGGTTTCTAGTCTTACGGATATGAAATTGTGCTTATATTCCTCATAATCTTCAATCTGATTTATTTATGTTTTGGTGCTTTACAAGGTTGGATTCAGGTGTTGTAGTGTGTGGAGGTTAGCTAGTTGTAAAGAATGAATATGTTCTTCTAGTGTATGATGTTACAATGAAGTTGTTGGATTCCACGGTATTGATGGAATATTCTAGATTATGTTTAAGTTTTATATCTGGTTCACGATTTATCTTTGGATCAAAGGAAGTGTGTACTTAATTGTTTAATGGTGTTAACACAGGTTTGGCCAAACCTAGGTATTTACACTAATTACGTCTATGTGCTTCGATGTTTGTGAAAATGTGGCATGGTGTGTATGAGTGTATTTGGGTCCAAGTTGAGGTTTTTTGTGGTTCACCTTCATTCATTTCCACCACGAGAATGTTTTGGTGCCAACCTAATTTGAATTTGCACATTTGAGGTGCATAGTCGACCTTGTGAATTATTTTCAAGGTTGAAGATGGTATATATAAGTCTTGAGTTGATGGAAGATGTATGAGTTATGTGTGTTGAGATTTGAAGTGTGAAAGTGTGAAATGTAGTGTGAGCTTTAATTCCTAAGACTATTGGAAGCAGTGAGCAGAAGGTGTCTACATTCTACAGAGAGAGTGTGAATGTTCTGGTGAACTAGTGGTGGATATTTTTGTTGCTCTAAGATGGATTTCTCATTGTAACAATATTATATCTTCTTCTTTCTAATTTGGTAGTGAGCCCTTCTTTTCTTTTGGATAGTGAGCCTATTGTATTTGATGTTGCAATTACTTTATATTGTGAGCTAATCCTCACTGTGGTTTTTCCCTTCTTGGTTTTTCCATATAAATATGATGTTCTTATGTCTTTGGATGTGTTTGCATTATTGTTTCTCATGTTTACATTTTGTTAATGCATGATAAGGGTTTTATGGTTGTTAAGGGTTTAAGAATTAATGAATATCTGAATGTTAATGATGGTTTTGATGTTTTAATGTACAATTGATTCACCCCCTCTCATTTTTCTTGTGCATTCAACAATTAGTATCAGAGCAAGGCTCCTAGAAGAAATTTTAACTGCTTGAGGTAGATCTAGGATGGTGCACAAGAAAGAGGCTACTTTGTTTGGTGGATTGGATTATGCTTTCTGGAAGACCAGGATTAAGGTTTCCTTGTTTCACTGGGGTTTGGGGTTTGTAATTCTATAAATCTAGATATACTATGCCTGCAAATGGTCCAAGCACTGATGATGATATCAAGGCTTATGAGAACAATGGGAAAGCAAGGTATGCTCTTTTGAGTGGCCTTTCTAATACTAAACTTGTGAAAATTATGAATCTAAAATATGCTAATGAGATTTGGAAGAAGCTAGAAAGTTTCTATGAAGGAGATGAAAAATTCAAGTGCAAGCTGAGATGCAGAACCTAAAGATCAAGTTTGAAACCCTGTGGATGTTAGAGCATGAAGATATTACAATCTACATATATAAAATGGACAAAGTTGTCAATTCCATCAAAGGCCTTGGTGGAAAACTTGAAGAAGATGAGGTGGTAAAGAAGGTACTAAGAACTCTACCTAAATCCTGTAGTCATAAAGTTTTTGCTATTGAAGAATTTCATAATTTAGATCAATATTTTAGAGATCAATTGTTTGGTATTTTAACTTCTTTTGAATTAAGAGAGTTTGGTTCAAGTGATTCAAAAAAAGAGACTAATTTTAAAGTTGGAAAAGTAGAGAAGGATGAGGAATCTAATCATGATGAATTTGATGAGTTGGAAGTAAACTTTGTAAGGAAATTGAAAAAGGGCATTGTAAAATGCATAGGTAAGTTATCTTTCAAATGCTTTAACTATGGAAAGATTGGTCATTATGCCTCAAGATGTCTTATCAAAGATTCAAGGGATAGACCTAAGGAGAATAAAGGTAAATCAATTAAGATAAGTTATTATATTAAAGAAGATTCCATTATATTTGATGATGAATCTGATTTTTCAAATGATGAAGATGATGAATGCTTGTTCATTGTTTTAAATACTGAAACTAATACTGCTAACTTTGGGAGATGTATGAAGGAAAGTGTACTCTAGAAGCAATTTGTAACATTAGAGGAGCAATGGTGGTTTCTTTTCATGCTAGAGAAGAGAAGAATAATTGGATCATTGACAGTGGATGCTCAAATCACATGATAGGTGATAAGAGTAAGTTTGTTAACTTGAGAAATTTGAAGGTGGTTTAGTTAAGTTTGGTGATGATACATCTCCTAAGATATGTGGAAAAGGTTCAATCAGTTTTGATGGCAAGCATAATATAGATGATGTTATTTATGTTAAGGGTCTACAACATAACCTTTTGAGTGTAGGAACAATGTGTAGCAAAGGATATGATCTTGTGTTTCAAGAAAATGGTTGTCAGATCAGAAAAAGCCCATGAACTATGGTTGCAGCAGGAAGAAGGATAGATTGAAATTTTTATCAACTTAATGGTGCAAATGGTTAATGCTTTATGACTCAAATTAATGAAAGTTGACTATTGCATAGAAGAATGTGTCACGTCAATTTTGATAGCCTAGTGAGGATTAGTTCAAATCAAGCTATGAGAGATCTACCAAAGATTACAAAGCCTATTAATGTTGTTTGCAAGTAATTTCATATTAGGAAGCAAGCTAGAAAGAGTTTCAAAGTGTAACATGCCCATTGTTATACCCATTGTTTTTACTATGTTTTACCCACAAGTGAACAGTTTATGCTACTAACATTATGAGCAATAAAAATTTATTTTCTTTTGAATACCAAGATGCACATTTGAAACATAACCATTTCAAACTTTCCCATTGCATAACAAAGAATCATTTCAATAATTCAAGTAATAATTTCACATTACATAATTTCATGATAATATTTCTCATTTACAATTTCTCAATAAGAATAGAGATACATTTTTACATGCATAGCTTTCATGAGCTCAATGATGTATATATACAAACAAAATACAATTGATCTAGGTGTCATAAATGTTGGTGCATACCTCCTAGATGTCCCTGTCACTAGTGCATACATTTTAGGTGTCCCCAAACTGGCTCTACATCCTCAAATCTTGGTCGCTAACTGTATGAGGGAGAGAATCACTCAAGCGCTTTTCTACCAACCATGGACTTAATGTAGTCCCCCACACATCTACCTAACTGGTAAGATGGTCCTACCCTTCGATGAAGAGATTGGTTTGGTAACCCCATAATCTTGACCTTCCTAAGCATAGTGTTGTGTCCTACATATCTAGAGCTACCATACATTGGCTACAACCTACATGTATGACTTCCCTGCCTAGAATGCAATCATGGATCACATTGAATTGACAATGTAAATAGTGGCTACTTACACTACTTTGGCCAAAGAATTCAACACGTGGAACTTCGAGTAGCATTAAAGCCACACATACTTCAACATAATATAAATGTATTCCCAAATAAGAGGGTTTCACTAATTCAAGACTCAATCAAGAATCACACAAGATTATTGCATACTAGGACATAACTAAGTTCATAAGAACAAGCATATCATGCATTCCAAAAACAATCATTTAAAAACAAAGGCATTTATAATTAAATAACCTTTCAAACATAAATAATAGAGGAATAGAAATCACCATGCCTGGATATAAATTTCCAACTAATAATGTTGCTTTCCAACCTCAACCTCGACAACCACGAGTGCTACTTCTTCAATATTCAACTAATCTCCAAACTCTAGCCTTCTCTCAAGAACTCTCAATAAACTCAAATTCACAAACAATTCTCTCTCTCTCACACCAAAAACTCTCAAAATAAAGCTTGCACAAAAAATTACAGTAGAATAGCAATGAAGAATCCAAATGGAAAAATTTTAACAAATGGTAGAGAGAACACTTCTATTTATACTAAAATATGAGCATCATAATTCTACAAATAAGTTATTAAATCTGCCACCACTCTAACAGCAACCAAAATGCATCGACTTAGTTGATATGTGGCTAATCTAAAATCTTAGATTGCAACACATAACATTCCTCTCATTTCCAATTTCATATAATGGATGAGTCGACTCTATTTTTGTGACAACATGACTCCTTTTATTGATTCAAGGCACAACAACGCATTACTATATGTTTCTTATTTTATTTGCAAGTCGACTACCCTTACAAATTTCTATCATCTTTGCATTGACTAAGTTTCATGTTTATCATATGGATTTACCTGGATATGACGTAGGTATTGCACTTCTATTGGTTTCCACTTTCTATAGATTTTGGTGCCACCTTTCATACTTTAGCGCCCTTTATTCATGCACGAGTAGACTAAGTCAGTGCTATTTTAAATTGTGTTTTCACTTGCAATGTTTGAATAGTTTCAACCTTCACTTATGAATTATGCATAAGTCTATTTTGACTTATTCTCCTTATGCACTTTATGCACAACTTTTATGCTTTGGCCATTGTTTATATGGCATTATATCCACATGATTGCTAAATACATTACTTGTCAATTAAATATATATACAAACATATACCAAAATAATTATATATATACATACATATATTCATATATTAATATATATGTATATCTGTTTATATCAAGATAATTATATACATATATATATATATATTATGTATATATAACATTATTTTAATATCTATACTTAAACACATATATTCTCATATTCATTGATCAATGTATATAAACGAAGTGTGTGTGTATATATATATATACGTCTCATTCGTCCAATCAATATTCCTATGCATAGATATGTCTATCTATGTATACTCATGTATGCATATACTAACATGTATGAGGTATCATAGACATGTACATATATACATTCTATATATATACTTCATTGATTAAAATATGATCATATGAGGAAGAACTCTCATAAAGACTCAATCACATATCCACAAATAGAAACATTCAAAGACTTAAGCCACATACCAATACAAAACATACTCAAACCCTGACCAAAGGTTACTTACCATTTCCGAAACTATCTTAATTCAACTAGACCAACTAGGAAATAAGTGTGTGTATGCTCAATTAGGCTCATTAGGGTTACCAGACCAAGTTATTCTCTTGAGTGATACTCCCCCTCTCATCCAAAGGTTTGAATATGTTCCTGCATCCAGCTTAATACATCACAACAATAGTTATTTGATAACATTACATTCACATGCATCATATATTTTCATCTTCAGAATAGTATAAAACATCAAATTGAATTAAACATTCATTCATCATATTTCCATCAAGATTCATATACAAAACACAATCATAAATATATATTAAAGCATTTTAACTCATCAAGGTAATAGTAAATAGGTAACAACACAATGGGGTGTAACATATTCCCCCCTTGTGAATCATCATCCCTGATGATTATTAAGTATCAAACATGACCATATCATAAAACATAAAGCATATCATAAAACATCATTGTTTTATAGGAGTTTTCAAAATCTAGCAAGACTTGAGGAAACTTTTGCTTCATCTCAACATAGTCTTCCCAAGTGACAAAATCTTTTGCATACTAATCCCACTGGACCTTGCATTGCAGAACCTCTCTATTACGTAAGTGAAGCTTACGTGTTCTGAGCACCTTGAGAGGCTCGATTGTTACCACTCCTAGGTCATGTACCTATTGTTGTGCAATTTTCGCACACACGCCCCACTGGAGGCGAGGACCCTCTTTTTTCTTTTGCATCTCTGCCTCTTGGCTTGGTCAAATTTTGGTTTTGCTCTTCTTGGGAGGTTATTTTGGGATTAAGTCTAGACTGGGTTTGTGAGGACAATATTTTGAGGCTCTAGGAGAAAGTCGCCTATCTTGAATTTGAAATGGGGATTTTGAAGTGAATTTTCAATGTTATATGTAAATATTTTTTGCACCCGTGGATAGAGAATGAAAAATTAGGTTGGGTTGCTTTTTGAAGTTTTTGAAAATTCCTTCTAGAAAAAAAGTTATGAGGTTTAGGGGATTTTGACCCTACAGTGAATTAGGGGATGTTATATGTAAATATTTTTTGCACCCGTGGATAGAGAATGAAAAATTAGGTTGGGTTGCTTTTTGAAGTTTTTGAAAATTCCTTCTAGAAAAAAAGTTATGAGGTTTAGGGGATTTTGACCCTACAGTGAATTAGGGGATTTCCGTCCCTGAAGGAAATCCCCAAAATTTCCATTTTTAGAAATTTCTAAGACCCCCTCAAAATCCTGAAATTTTCCAAAAATGGAAATTTTTCTTTTTTGCATCCATGGATAGAGGATGAAAAATTAGGCAAGGTTGTTTTTTGAACTTTTTGAAAATTCCTTCTAAAAAAAAAGTTATGAGGTTTAGGGGATTTTGACCTTGTAGGGAATTCGGGTATTTCCGTCCCTGATGGAAAATCTCGAAATTTCCATGACCCCCTCAAAATCACAAAATTTCCATTTTTGGAAAATTCCAAGACCCCCTCAAAAACTTGAAATTTTCCAAAAATGGATTCCAAAATGAAATTTTTTTCCGAAATGCAATTTTTCCAAAATGGAAATTTTTTCTTGAAATTTTAAAATGTTCCAAAATGAAATTCTTGAGATGGAGAAAAAAATTCAAAAATAAAAATTTCCAAAAAATGGAAAAATTTCCGAAAATGAAAAGTTTCCACAAAAAAATGTAAGTTTTTTAAAAGGCCAAAATTTTATTCAAGTTTAATTTGGATTGGATTTTTAACATGTGAGCTACTAATGATGGTATCTATTTTTCCGGATTAAATAAATACTAAAAGGGGAACTTGCATATGGATTTGTGCCAAAAGGGAAATATGGAAGAGTTAAATTCAAATTTTAAAAGTGGGGCTTGCATAAGAATTTGTGCCCAAACTGCCTACAGTTGGAAGGAGTTTCTAGAAGACATGTGAAACTAATTTCATCCTCCAATAAGAATTTTCATTAATGACAAGCTAGCATAATATTGTTTTCTCATTGTTCTGTGATGTAACTGCTTTTATGCAATTGGATGATGATGTACCATGAGCTCCCAAATTAAATGTAATAGCTTGACGCTTCTAGAAGTGCAATTGTAGCCATTGGATGAATTAAATCTTGGCCATCGATTCAAAATGTAATTTTCTATAAAAGGCTAGTGCCTTCTCATTTGTAAGAGGGTTAGATTTAAGGGTCAGAATAGCTGATTAGAGGCTGTAAAATCCAGAATTGGCTAAGTTAGAGAAGTTAGTAGTTGTAGGAGAGGAAAGACTTGAAACTGTTATGTAATGTTGGAGAAGTAATGCAATTGGATTGTTGATTTAGCAAGCTTTGTGTTACACTTTGACAGTTTATGGTTTCTTGTTCTCAATTCTCAATGTTAGATGTTTGTTTTTAGTTCTTTTGCAATAATGGTAAAATATTAATAATGTTGATCGATCTCTGGTCCATACTTTTAGTGATTTGTTGATTGTAAGTTGTTGTGTAAAGTTATTTTGGGCCTTATTTTGTGCTAAGTTCAACTGTGAATGCTTGTTTACATTGCACCAATTATTGGGTATGTGAATGAATATTCATAGTCTAAAAATCTTTAGTTTCCTTAGAAGATTGCACCATTTCTGTGGAGTTGTAGGCTTTTCCTTGATCAAACAGAGATTGGTTTCGTTGGGGATTTGTCCATCTGCATCATTCATCATTGTTGTGATTGATCTTAGGTTTTAGTCTTGGAAATCTCTTTGAAACCCTTACGTCTTTTGTTGTTTATTTTGAATCTAGGTTAGTTTTAGGATTAAAAGCATCACCATGTTGTTGCATCTAATGAAAGTACACTTCCAGCATTGTTCATTTGTAAGGCCCCTTGTGATTACCAACATTTTCACATATTATCTGAGTTGTTTATGCATTGTCAAGACCTGACATTAGAGACCTTGGGGTTATCTCTTGAGGCTTGCTGATAGAGATTTACCTTTCAAGAGAGATAGGATTTCCATATTCTGTCTGAGTTGTTGTGCAGAAAACACCATCAACACCCATAAAGCATTCCAATCAATAACATGGTTATCTCCTGGCATGTACTTCTTAAGGTATGACACATGAAAGACATTGTGCATTCTGGAAAGAGCTAGCGGCAAAGAAATTATATATGCAATAGGGTTGACTTCCTCGAGAACCTCAAAAGGACCTACATAACGTGGAGCTAGTTTGGATGACTTTCCAAACTTTATAGAACTCTTGTGAGCTCTTAACAAAACCTTCTCCCCTACTAAGAAATGTCTGGGTACTCGCTTGGAATCTGCATAACTCTTTTTCCTATCATTAGCTTCTATTAGCCTCTACTTAATAATGCCAAATTCCTCCTCCATTTTTTATAACATTTCTAGCCCAAGGCTTATCATATCCTTTATCTTATTTCAGATAATAGGAGTTCAAAACTTCTTGCCATACAATGCTTCAAATGGAGTCATCTTCATTACAGAATGATAAGAGTTATTATACACAAATTCAACCAAAGGTAAATAATCCCCACTTGTATTGTTGATCCATGCAATAAATTCTCAATAGATCCTCTAACACTTGGTTCACTCTTTCAGTTTGACCATCTTCTTTTGGATGATATGTTGAACTTATGTTCAACTGAGTCCCAAGCGAAGAAAACATGGTTTTCCAAAACTTATACATCACACGAGCATCCCTTTCATAAATAATCTTCTCAAGAATTTCATGCAACCTAAAACCTCTTGAATAAGCTTTCAAGCTATAACAGGAGCTCCATCAGTCATATTCCTTCATATAAAGTGATCCACCTTTGTAAGAATATCCACCACTACCAGAATGGCATTGTTCTTATTCCTTGGTATCGGAAGACCTTGCACAAAATCCATGCTAATGATTTTCCATTTACTTTATGGAACTTCATGAGGATAAAAAAGACTTGTAGGGTAATGATCTTCTACCTTCACCCTCTGACATTCTAAACAGCTTACCACAAATCTTGTAGCATCCCTTTTCATTCCTTTCTATAAATACAATGGCTTCACATCAACCAACATCTTAGTCACTCTGAGATGACAAGAATATGGTGTGGTATGAACTTATTTCCTCACTAAATTCCTTAATTCCACATAATTTGGTAAGTACATTCTTCCCTTAAACCTTAGAAAACCATTAGGTTCAAAGTGAAATCCCTCATACCTTGGGTCTTGCAGATTATCTGAGAGTGATTTCTTAACTTGTTCATAATATTCATCACCCTTGGACTCTTGCAACACTTGACCTTTGAAACCAGTTTGAATTGAGATCAATGACGAGATATACCTCCTACAAATTCAAACATCTGCAACCCAATTCTCCTTCCCCTTGATATAGGTGATATTAAAATCATAGTCAAATATCAATTCTAACCACCTTCTTTGCCATGCATTCATATTTGGTTGAGTAAACAAGTACTTTAGACCATGATGATCGGTCTTTAGTTCAAAAAAATTTCCCAACAAATAGTGTCTCCACATCTGTAATGCATGAACAACAACTTCTAATCTCAAATCATGTGAAGCATAATTTTTCTCACAAGGATTTAGCTTCCTTGATTCATAGGCTATGAATCTCCCATCCTACATCAACACTCCACCCAAACCTTCTCCTGAAGCATCGATGATGACTATAAAGTCACCATCTGGATCTAGTATATTCAATATCAGATTTGTGGTCAACTTCTCCTTGAGTTGATTAAATATCACTTGACATTTCTTCATCCACTCAAACTTCTTCCCTTTTCTCTGTATGGAGGTAATGAGAAAAGCTATTCTAGAAAATTTTGCAACAAACTTTCGATCGTAACCAACCAGACCCATAAAACTTCTAACTTCTGACACATTCTTAGGTATTGGCCATTCAAGCACTACTTTTATTTTTGCTAGATCAACTGCAATCCCATAAGTTGAAATCAAATGACCCAAATATTTCACTTCCTTCTAAAATAAAGTACACTTAGAGAGTTTCCCATACATCTTATACTCTCTCAATCGTTGGAGAACAATCTCTAGATGTTGGAGATGTTCCTCTTCATTCTTAGAATAGATAAGAATATCATCCAAAAGACCAATACAAACTTGTCCAAGCAATATTTGAATACAATATTCATTTAAGCTCATGAATTTTGTAGGTGCATTCGTTAGCCCAAAAGGTAGGATCGTGAACTCATAATGACCATACCTAGTCTTGAAAGTTTTTTTGAAAATATCTTCATCCTTGACCCTCAGTCGATGTTAATCTAATTGTAGATCAATTTTCACAAACATTATCGCTCCTCGCATATGATCAAAAATATCATCAATACGTGGCAATGGATACTTATTCTTTATTGTTTCCTTATTAAGCAAACAATATTCAATGCACAAGCTCGCAATGTGTTGTCCTTCTTCTTCATGAAGATTACTAGCACTCCCCAAGGTGAAACATTGGGTCTAATCAGTCTCTTGAACAACAATTCCTCCAATTGAGCTTTTAACTCCATTAATTTTATCGTGGTCATCCTATATGGAACTTTGGATGTAGGATTTACCCCTAGAACTATGACGATGGAGAAATCAAACACTCTCTTGGGAGGCAATCTAGGTAATTCTTTTGGAAATATATCCACAAATTTCTGTAGGATAGGATATTTCTCCATATCCACTTTTCCAAATTCCACCACCTCGCCTTCTTCAACATCTTAGGGGTCTTGAGGTCCATAATATACATCATCTTGAGAAATGAACTCATTGCATTCCTCAAGTTTCTCCATTTTCAAAGCGAAAAGTTGACAACCTTTCTTCCTCACCCTATGCATTTGTATGGCAGAGATCTATCGCAACTTAACTTCTCTTGGTGTTCCTTGCAAGAAGAACACCCAGTTTCCTAGATCATCTAAAAACTCCACTGTTTTTACATGATAATATACTTTGTCTCTATGCTTTTGCAACCAATTCATCCCTAAAATGACATTATAGGAACCTAGGGGTGTTATATATAAATTCACTTTCGAGGAGAAACTCAAAAGTTCAACCCTTGCTTTGAATAGACATTGCTCCACCTTGGCTTTTGTATGGTTTGCATATTCAACCATCCAATACTTTTCCATATAACCAAATTTTCTAGAAATTTTACTAGCTATACTAGGAGAAACAAAATTTTCAATGGCACCAATATCAATAAGAATGGAAATAGGTGTTCTAAACAATGTACCTGATATTTCCATAAGAGTGATCTAGTACTCTACTTGTTAGTTGTCTAATGCCGCATGAATCCTTTATTGGAATGCTTCTCATTGAGAAGGTAGCTAATTCCCTTATGGTTGCATCCCTGGTGGTTTTTTGGGATAATGATTTGCAAAGTGATCTCCACCACAAGTATAACATCCTCTCAATGGTCCAATCCTTGTCACATGCCTTCTAGAACTACCTTCATTCCTACCAGCATTTTTGTTGTGGTTGTTCCTCCTATGGTCCCTTCTTTAATTATTTTGACTATTACAAGATCCTTTGTCCCCTTTCCTTGGTAATTCTACCCTTCACTCTAGGCTTCTTCGAAGCTTGATTGGCTTGCAACCAATTAAACTTCTTACGATTCTTTTCACGGTAGTTTGAGATAGAGTTAAGCCTTTGTTCTTGCTTAATGGATTTCTCATACACCAAGTCCATGGTAGTGGGACCGTGCACATCTACCTCTCCTAATTGGGCATTGAGGCCCATGATTAAATTCCTTATGTGAAACCGCTCATCCTTTTGGTACATGGGTATGTACCTTAGGAGATGATGAATTTCTCCCAATATTCATTAACTGAGGAATCTCCTTGCCTTGGGTTTTGGAAGTTGGTAATATTTTGATCATAAAAGAGTTGAGGTAACCATTTTCAAAAAATCTCCACAAATTCACTCCAAGTAAGCCTTAAGGAACTTAGTCCAAGGTCCATCTTTTTATTCATCCACCAGTTGGATGCTTCTCCAACCAATTGGAAAGCTCCCCAAATGGCTTTAGTTATCTTAGAGAAATTCTTGATTTCAAAATACTTTTGCATTTCTATGATCCATGCCTCACTGACATCCCCACTAGTACTTCAAACTTTTGAGGAGTGATCTTTCTCATATCTCAAGATAGCTCACTAGCAAGTCATTTATGTTTGCATCCCTCTAATCTAGACTGTGATGCATAATCCTCATGTTCACTAGACTAAGTACAATCATGGGAATTTTCCCCTTCATCATTATTAGAAACTTCTTGTTCCTCCCTTTCTTTTCCCCTTACCTCTTGCTCGAGGTTTCCTATTCTTTCTCTTGTCTCATCCATCATTGCTAAAATGCAGTCCAATTTAGCCCCTGAATTTTCTACTCCTTGGCCTACTTCTTGGCTTCCCCCAAGGTTCATTCTAGTTCTAAACATTTTTTACAGGAAAGTTTATACCTGAAGGTTTCATTTTCAATTAGATTCTAGGAATGTTTACATATCATTTAAAATATTTCCAAAGAACAAACATTCAAATATATGAAGTTTAAAAGAACTCATACATAAAAAAAAATTCCAAAACATGATTTTTTTATTTATATAAATAGGATTTCGATATCCTAGCATTTACATGGAATGACTATTCAAATAGTCTAGGGGAGAGTATCCCTTGGATTTACTCTCTTACACATAGCTAAGTGGGGTATACCCCTCTTATTTTTGTTCCCATATATTATCAAAAGGGAAATAACCCTCAGACCTATCTCAAATACATATTTTTGATGGAAATATCCCTCTAATTCACCACTTGAGACTATTACAATAACTTTTGTCATAGGAAGAACATGAGGGTCCCTAAAGATCATAGCAGGACTAACACTACACTCTGAGGGCATATCCCTTGAAAGTGATAAAGAATTCAACTTGGAAAGAGAGACATGAGGTACGTAGTTAATAGCCTCATACATCCTCCTCCTTTCTTGATTGATGTGAGATAGAGCATGAATAAAATTCTCAATGTCACTTAGCCAAATAATGTTGTCGTAACTGGTCCCCTCTATGGTTCAAACAATGGCTTCCCTTTCTTTCTTAGCCTCTAGGTAGTGCTCATTAACGATTATTGATTTTCATGTAGTCATCTTGAGATGCACCATCCTGGAACAAGAATTCCAAACATTAGACTCATATAATATTGGACGAAGGCATAGCAAACACATAGGTTCTAGTGTTGAACCTGGTAGCTCTTATACCACATGTGAAGATTTTATGCTACTAACATTATGAGAAATAAAAAAATTCTTTTCTTTTGAATATCAAGATGCATATTTGAAACATAACCATTTCAAACTTTCTCATTGCATAACAAAGAATCATTTCAATAATTCAAGTAACGATTTCACATTACATTATTTCATGATAATATTTCCCATTTAAAATTTCTCAATAAGAATAGAGATACATGTTTACATTCATAGATTTCACGAGATCAATGATGTATATATACAAATAGAATACAATTGATCTAGATGTCCCCAATGTTGGTGCATAATTCTTAGATGTCCCCATCATTGGTGCATACATTCTAAGTGTCCCCAAACTGGGGCTACATCCTCAAATCCTATTTGTCGACCATATGAGGGAGAGCATCACTCAAGCGCTTTTTCGCCAACCATGGACTTACTGCAGTCCCCCGCACATCTACCTAACTGGTAAGATGTCCCTACCCTTCAAAGAAGAGATTGGTTTGGTAACCCTATAATCTTGACCTTCCTAAACATAGTGTTGTGTCTTACATATCTAGAGCTACCATACATTGGCTACAAACTACATGTATGACTTCCCTGCCTAGAATGTAATCATGGATCACAATGAACTAGCAATTTAAATAGTGGCTAATTACACTACTTTGGCTAAAGAATTCAACACCGAGTACTTCAAGTGTGAGTCATCTTTCCACCCACCCTTTAGCTCGATTTGGTATAGACCATAACCATAACACACACTCAATCTAAGGTGATGACATAACAAATTTTTCAACAAGGTTATTCCCTTAACCATGGAACACCCTAACCCTAGGAATATCCAAGTCTATAAAAAACTAATTAACTAGGTTACACCCTTTCTCATGGATTACTCTAACCCCAAGTATAACCATACTAATCATACATGCACACATACTAGTGGCCAGCTAGGTTACCCCCTTTCCCATGGATTACTCTAACCCCGAGAATAACCATGCTAACCTCTCATGTTCAAAAAGATATTTCCATAAATGCACTATAAGATAGCAACATATTCCACATTTTAATTTTCATGCAATATCCATATAGACTTAATGAACTAGTATAGTTTTAATAGCATTAAAGCCACACATACTTCAACATAATATAAATATATTCCCAAATAAGAGGGTTTCAGTAATTCAAGACTCAATCAAGAATCACGCAAGATTATTGCATACTAGGAAATAACTAAGTTCATGAGAACAAGCATATCATGCATTCCAAAAACAATATTTTCCATACAAAGTCATTTATAATCAAATAACCTTTCAAACATAAATAATAGAGGAATAGAAATCAGGATGCCTGGATATAAGTTCCAACTAGTAATTCTTCTTTCCAACCTCAACCTCCACAACCATGAGTGCTACTTCTTCAATGTTCAACTAATCTCCAAACTCTAGCCTCCTCAATTCTCTATAAACTCAAATTCACAAATAATTCTCTCTCTCTCACCAAAAACTCTTAAGATAAAGCTTGCACAAAAAACTATAGTAGAATAGCAATGAAGAATCTGAATGGAAAAAGTGTAACAAATGGTAGAGAGAACACCTCTATTTATACTAAAATATGAGCATCATAATGATACAAATAAGTTATTAATTATGTCACCACTCTAATAGCAACCAAAATGCATCAACTCAGCTGATATGTTGCCGATTTAAACTCTAAAATTGCAACACATAATAGTCCTCTCATTTCCAGTTTCATAGAATGGATGAGTTGACTCTCTTTCTGTGACAACATGACTCATTTTACTGAATCAAGGCACAACGATGTATTACTATAGGTTTCCTATTTGATTTGCAAGTCAACTACCCTAAAAAAAATTTGCCATCTTTGCATTGACTAAGCTTCATGCTTATCATATGGCTTTACCTAGATATGGTGCAGGTATTAGACTTTTATTGGTTTCCACTTTCTATAGATTTTGGTGTCACCTTTCATACTTTAGTGCCCTTTATTAATGCATGGGTAGACTAAGTCAGCGCTATTTTGAACTGTATTTTTTTCACTTGCAACGTTTGAATAGTTTCAACCCTCACTTATGCATTGTGCATAAGTCTATTGACTTATTGTCTGTATGCAGTTTATGCATAGATTTTATGCTTTGGCCATATTTTATATGGCAACGTTATGTGCTAGCTTATCTCAGAGCATTTTATTAGATATATTCTAAACAATAATATATATTATATATATTATTATATATATAATTATATCCACATGATTTCTAAATACATTACTGACCAATTAAATGTATATAAACATATATCAAAATAATTATATATAGACATACATATATTCGTATATTAATATATGTGTATATATGTTTATATTAACATAATCATATACATACATACATACATGCATACATACATACATACATACATACAACATACATACATACATATATATATTACGTATATATATCCATACTTAAACACATATATTCTCATATTCATTGATCTATGTATATGTATGCATGCAAAATGGAAATAATAGAAATATGCATAAAACATAATTTAAATCAAACTAAATGCAATGCAAACCTCAAAAGATTGAAAGTAGTGTGTTGACTTGTTGAAGATTTGAATGTGGTTGCTCATGATTATAGCAGCATGACATTAGCCTAAAAGATGTTGATATCAAAATGACGATGATAGGCCTCTTTTATAGAAAACCAAATTTGGAATGAAGGGCTAGGATTAAAAGTCAATATGACATGACAATCAATGGCCAAGATTGAAAGAATGTAGTATAAAATAGGGTTAGGACCAAATTAGGGAAAGGATAAGACTTAGTTAAGGATGGACGATTGAGATTGAATTATGAGATAATTCAATCAAGAGTGGAAATTGAATGAGATGTGAAGAGATAAGAATGGCACGGATAAAGAGATTGTTGAAGAAAATTAAATAATTATAAAATTATTTAATTTAAGAGGAAAAATAAATAATTAAATAAAAATAATTATTTAATTATAGAAGAAAGGGAAAAGGTTGGCTTTTAATTAAAATAACAATTTAATTAAAAGTGGAAGAAAAAGACAAAATATTAAATAATTAAAATAATTATTTAATAGTAGAGGGAAAGGTGGAAAATAATTAAATAAATAAAATTTGTTTAATTACAAAAGAAAATATAGTGAATAATTAAATAATTAAAATAATTATTTAATTATAGTAGAAAAATGGAAAATAATTAAATAAAATTAGAATTTATTTAATTATAGAGGAAAAGAGAATTAATTAGTGACGTAATCAAATAAATAAAATTTATTTAATTATTCAAGGGAAGAATAAGGAGAAAATGAATTAATTAGCCGATAGGCTATTATAGGTGGGAATTCCCACTGGAATCGTCTACTATCTGATGCCAATGGACTATTCTAGTAGGAAATTCCTAGCGTACGATGTGCAGTCCACTACGCAGTCAACAGGTATGGCCACTCATCCTTCACATCAGCAGGTATGGGTTTGAAGCTGCTCACGCCGTTCTACACATTCCTGGGCTCTCTGTGCATTGCCAGGAATTTAAGAAGTGACCAAATTCGTTGGAGGTAATAAATTTCAACCAGGTTTAAGATGGGATTCACTTGCAGCATTTTTTGCCCAGCTTCTCTAGTTTCGACTTCTGCTTTTTGCATTGTGATTTTTGCATTCACATCCATCAAAGCCTGCGAACAGAGGGAATGCGTGAGACAAAAAGAAGGCATCTATGTATGGCAGGGATGGTCAAAGGGCATGGCACCCCTGTCCACGATCGTTCTATAGTGTTTTACGAATGTAAGGTTTTTGATATTTTTTGTCATTTTAAAAAGGCTTTATTAATGTTATGTAATTTTGAAGGGGTTTTTCATTGTGTTATTTTGGTTCGTAGATGGTGATGGAGAAAACATAAATGAGGGATACATCTGGCAGGCTGTGATGGGGAGAGTTGGAAGAGGAGGATAACAAAGACCTCAACTTTCTTTTGCCGCCGTCCACCATCATTGGGCCAGATGAGAATGGTGTGAAGAAGACGATCGAGTACAGGTTCAACAACTAGGGGCAGAAGGTAGTGCGCACCACCAGTGCATCCACAAGGTGGTGAAAATGCGCCTCAACAAGCGCACTCTCGAGCGCTGCAATTGGCGCAAGTTTGGTGGTGCCACTAGCGAAGATGCCTCCAACAAGCTCACGGTCATCTCCATAGAGGAAATCCTGTTGGAGCGGCCCTGCCCGTCGGGCTCCAAGGTGGAGGACATGAAAATCGGCACTGACGCTCTCTCCGCTCTCGCTGGCACCAAGGTCGGTGTCGTGCTCATGGTTTGCCGCATCTGGGGCAAGAAGGGCGATCACTGGAATTCCAAGTGCCCCTACAAGGACCTTGCCCCCATCGACACCACTAATACTCTCACTATGGATAAGATTGATGGTGTTGTTGTTGGCTCCAGTGGCACACCAACCGTAGCTTCTTCGGTGGTAGGGCAATCCACGTACGTGCCTTTGAGCCTGAGGGGCGGCATTGATCGGTCTAGTGATACCATGTAGCGAAGAAACGATGAGAATTTTGTTAAGTTACAAATATTTTCGAGGACACAAGGGATGCTGACCTACATGAGCTCTTCAAGCCATTTGGGCACATCACACATGTGGAGTTAGCAGGGGCTTTGGTTTTGTTAATTTTGTCAATAGGGAGGACGCCCAGAGGGCTATCAACAAGCTCAATGGTTACGGCTATGATAACCTCATTCTCAGAGTCGAGTGGTCCACCCCTAGGTAGACATGAGATAAGGCATCTTTAGGAACCCAGGGCTACTTTGATCTTGCACTCCTAGGAAGAGGAAAGTGATAGGAATCGACAGTTGAAAATCTAGGATACATCCCTGACGAGTGAGCAAATTTGGGATCTCAATTATTTATGTTTTTATATGGGAAGTGGAATGGACAACTATTTTCTTCATAGCTTTAGAGTGAAGATAAGAAGTAGTTTGGTTATTACGTTGTCCTATATTGCATTAATAGTTCATTGTGTCGAGGAAGAAGGTAGTGTAGGTTTATCATATTTTGAGTTAAAGGTTCACGAGGCATTTGATTTCTTTTGTTTCAAGCACTGCCTATGTTTGATGCGATTTTCTCAATTTTGATGGAATACAAAGTATATTTATTAGTGTAGGAAGATCTTTCTCTTTGTTTAGGTGCGCTATATTGTGTTCTATGAAAGTTATATCAGTTTAAGATTGGTGTGGAACATCATTTTCATTTATTTTTTACTCTAATGCAGTGCTATTTCTTTAATTTTCTTTTATATTTTTCTATTTTTCTTACAATTGAAATGTCGTGCTACTCTTTTATTTGCTTCTATATTGTGTTACTGTGCAATTTACTTTACTATAAAATAGAGTGCAGTACTATTTACTTTTGTTCTTTTGTTTTTGTGGATTGCACTGCTATTTTCATCTATTTAATATGTAAGATCTTATTTTGCCACAATTAAATGATGTATCTGTATCGAAATAGTAAATGCAATGGTGAGATGAGAGACATCTAATTTGGTGGAATTGCAGATATTTTATCTTTTGTGTCTGTATTCTTAATTGAAGCTGATGGGTTGAGTAGAGGCCCAAACAAAATTTGCTTTGATGTAAACCCAAAATAGTGTGGTGACATGTAATCCATCATGGTATTTGTCTCGATGTATTTGAATTGGGAGCATATATGAGGTAGATTTCTCTGCACTTGCAAGTCAACTCTTAATAGAATAACTCGTTTCTTCAGTTAATGCTTAGGACTATGATTATAACCAAAACAACAGCAAACCAATGAAGGGACATATTAAAGTTGTGCCAAAAATAGTCACATGTAATGTTTTGAATCATGATTTAGATAGATACAAAAAAATGGACATAGCTTGTGGGAAGCTCTTCAACAGCAAAATCCCTTTTATGGCACTGTTCCATCTCCCTTGCATTAGCTTGAATATCTTCCCCAAAAATTCTTCCAAAAACTTTCCTTCCCAGCAATACAAACCTCCACTAAAAGATAAACTTCTAACTAAAAAAGGAAAAGCACCAAAATATAAGTCCACTATGACAGGTAAGAGTGGTAGTTACAAATAAAATCCTCAAGATATCAAAGCCTAAAAAAATGCAAACTGGAGGGAGCCACAACATTAAAATTGCAGATACAATCCTTCCCATCTATTAAAAAAGTATGAACCCCTCTTGATTTAGAAGAACATGATATGTGAAACTTCAATTTGAATTTCCTTGCTACTAGTACGGGGGTACAAGCCTTCCAGTAGTTTTGTCATTCTTGAATTTCCTTAGCACAATCAGAGCCACCATTAAAACCTTCCAATCCATGCTCTTTCAGGGTCGGGAAGAATCTGGTGGATCATGCAAAGCCAGGTGAAGTCTCTAATGTGGAGCTGAGAAAATAATTGTTGTTGGTACTACCAATAGACTAGGAATTCCTCCCCTTGTCCCAATCTTTCTTTGTATCCCTACTCTCAGACTGAGTTTGGTTGTCGCCTTTTACCAAACTCTTCATAACATTTGTGGACGGTTTTTTATGATCTTGTTCATACACCCAACAATTTGCTATCCCTCTCGATCCAGTCATAAACTAGTCATATAGGAACTTCCCATGTTTCCTTAAAATGAATATCATAGTCAACTGGAATTTCAAGATTATCTCTTGAGATGCACCTTCAACCTTTCTAGTTGAGTCTCAATGTAGCTCTATTTCATTTTTATCAATTCTTGGTGTACAATACTCTTCAAGTCACTGGCACTTTTGGTTCCTATTGTGGCTTATCTGAGTGTTTTTTTCTCTTCAATTTCTATGTTGTTTTGACTGCTTCTTACTCTTTCCCTAGTTTCAGGAGATGTCTCCTATTTTCATGTTGTACCTCATAAGCGTTCTCCCAGCCACATTGGATTTTTTTTTGAACATATGTGGCTAGGGTCTTTCCAATGGAAAATGATGTGTCCATTGGTACCATGTTGCATGGCACTTCATCTACATAGGACCAAGTTTGAAAGAAACAAAGACGAAATTTATCCAAAAGTAAACTATATGATCCTTCTTCAACCATGCAATCTTGTAAGGGTTAGATTTTGGAAACATGAATTTTAGCACTTATACCCTTATTCTATATTCCACATCTTTAAAGATAAGGAAGGACTCCAATGAAGGGTAAAGTTTATAATAGATATTATTTAACTAGATAGTAAGTAATATATTAGGTTATGAACATGGGTGAATGTTATTGTCAAAGTGTATGGGTATATATACGTTGAGATTTGATAACATGCAAATTGCTACCTAATCTGAGTTATGGATAATGGATTCCTAATAATGTAAGTGATGATGACTTGTTTTAGTGACACTAGAACCACACTTTATTAAACACATCTTTAACATTGAAACTGGACACTTTTGATAAATTATTGATACTATGGTAAATGTTTTATATGACTACATGATTTCTATCAACCTTTTAAATATGAGAACCTTGATGTTGGAATTATTATGTGAATGAAGGATAGTATAACTATAGAAAACCTCAATATGATTGCATTCTAGGTGGAGGGTGACAATGTGGTTGAGATGGTTGGCATTATTGACAGCATGACACAATTTGTACAAAAACTTTGGTCGTTGTTTACAAATATTTTCTTGAGAGAAGGTAGTGACCCTACATTGCTATTCAAAGTTCTAAGGTTGTGGCAAATCATGTCACCCTCAATTGTACAGGCTCCCCAATTTTGATTTGCACTCTCATCAAGCTAAATACATCTCTCCCAGTTACTATCGGAGCATCAATTCCACTTTTACAAATTTCTCTTTTGTAGAAATCTGCTACATACCATGACAAAATCAACTACAAGGATGGGGTATCAAGACTCAATCATACATATCAATCAACGACATCAACGCCATCAACGGCTTCAGTATATTCAACTTCTAATTTTCCTCTTACATAATTATGCATTTTAGCTATTTACTTAAGCTACAATTTTTTTGCCATAATTTGACACCTAATCAACACATCTAACCATTCCATTGCTTTTGTGAAACCATTTATCATAGCATACCGATTTAAATAAAGAAATTTACATTTTCTTGTGATTTTTTCCCCTTCCTTTCAATATACTGCCAGAGCATATCCTGCTATCGGCGTAACCATTTCCCCTCATTGAGGTGCAAGCGCTAGTTAAATAATTAAGAATTATTTAATTAATAGAGGAATATGACCTTAGAAGATAATTAAATAACAAAAAATATTTAATTATGCAATCATAAGGAGGAATTGATATGAAAAATGGTGTTCATAGACTTAGGACAATTTCCAGTGTCTACATTTTGCCCCTCTTTGAGATGATGTTGCGACTATGAGAAGTAACATCATTTCAAAGAATATAACATAGTGGGTAGGAAAGGGATTAGGACTAGAAGCATGATTCCCCAATCACTAGAAATGATGAGGAAGGATGACGAGGAGGTAGTGGTATGCCCCCTCAGGAGAACATGTGTGTTCAAAGAACACAAGTGTGCTCTCGAAATGGATGAAAGGTCTTAAAGGATGAAGGATAAAAGGATAGAGGAAAATAGATAAGGATGATGAAAAAATGGATGGAGAGGGACGATGGATGATCATCATGTTGCAATGATGTAAGCAACCTGGATTTGATATTGTACTTGAAATTATGCACCAAGGTATAAGGAACCAAGATGACAATGTGCCCAATATGTGATCAAAAAGGTTAACTGCAAACTTATGCCTTGTAACACCATGATATGGAAGACCATGATGCCCTTGTGACAATAGAATGCAAAAGACCATGAGAAATTCAAACAATGATAAAAACACACAAGCAACAAGCAAGCATGCACAACAAACCAAAATCAAACAAGGACTATGCTCCAAGTCAAGCTGAAAACCAATTGATGTATTGATTGATGATGATGACAATGTTGTTTGACGTGGGAAGGACACATCCCGAAACAATGTGGGGACTGGGAAAGACATATCCCTATGATGATAATGGATTAAAGTGGATCAATAGATTATCAATTGAATTGGATTGAAATCATGGATTTCTTATGGATGATGTACTAGATTGCAAGATTGGATTGCAAGGATTGTGATTGATTTCATTTGGATGGACTGGAT
Source organism: Sequoia sempervirens (assembly GCA_007258455.2). Taxonomy (NCBI): domain Eukaryota; kingdom Viridiplantae; phylum Streptophyta; class Pinopsida; order Cupressales; family Cupressaceae; genus Sequoia; species Sequoia sempervirens. Next base: position 274,954,528 of record VDFB02000003.1, on the reverse strand, counting down.
TTGGATGGTTGGGATGGAAGGATAGAAGATAATGGATTGGATAAGATAAGATTGGGTGGATTGAATGAGATACAATGACAAGGGAGGACCAAGACATGGTAAAAGATGGAAGGATGAAGTAAATCCATGGATAGGAGAGAGGAATTTGGCTAATAGGATGATGATGGGAGATAGGATGATGGTGGATAGAGGATAGGAAGATGGAGCTCCAAGGACTAGTTTCAAAGGATTAAGATACCCCACACTAGAGATAGTGAATCATGATGATAAGTGATGTATGATATGGAAGGATAGTGCATAAAGGACATGAATGGTAGAGGAAATAAGGCTTGCATTTTCCAAATCATGCATGTATACTTTGCCCCTAGCCTAGTGTAGGTGCACCCTAGCAAGATCATGCCTCCATGGGGAAAACTTAGGATTTTGATTTAGTATTGTTGATTCCATGTTGAAATAAGGTCTATTGGATCATTTTGAGTTTTTTTTAGGGATTATATAGTCATTTTAAGGTCATTTGGATCTAAAATGTAAAAGTTGCAAAATTTGACAAATTGTTGTTAATGCAATATTGTAAACTGCAACAAAAAGAAAAATAGAGGAATATGAAGAGACAATGTAGTTGAAAAGGTAGTTTGAGGTGTTGTGTTGTTTATTTAAGGCATTTGGAAGCCTCACAAACTTTGAGGCAGGTTGAGGGATGATGTATAAGTGAAGAAATCAATAAAATTCTCAGTTTTTCTATTATTTTCTTGTAAATTCCTAATTTCATGCTATTGTACGGCCATTAATGGTGCTCAAATCCCCTCCTCCTCCTTTGTACATTAAATCCCTATGAGTCTACTTTGTTTTTCATTTTGTTTCATCAAAAACCATTTCAATTTGCAAAAGTTATTAGTATTTTTCTTCAAGCGGGTAAAAGCCTGAACTAGGGTAACCAATGTGTATTCAAAATTATATTTCTCAAATTTTAACCATTGAAATCTCCTAAAACTTGGTGTATAGAGGGTTTTTAATGTATTCTCAAGTATTCCTAAGTTTCAAGTTTTTTGGTTAAGGTTTTGGGCCAATTCTTTGATTCCCTAGGATTGGAAAATGTGTAAAACACTGGTAAAAGCTATATACAGTGGGGTTTTATGAATTTTGCTCATAGTTTTTTAGTCCTTCAAGAGTTATATTGGTTTGAAGAGATGTTTGGATGTATTTGAGTCTGTTTCTTGATAGGGTGTGGTGAATTGATAGGTTGAATTCATTGTTTATTAATTGCCTTGTTCTGGCAGAGTATTAGGAACAGTCAGAATTTTGTGTTTTGATGGTATAGCAAATGCTCTACTTGGTTTCCAGTGATTTTATAGGTTGTATTGCACTGTTTTTAATCCTCTCTATATTGGGTTTGGAGGAATAAAAGGTTTTATGTTCGTTTGGGTGCTGACCTTTCATGGCAGACTTGTGACAGACACCTTTTGGAGCCTAAAATTGAATGGTTTAGGGTAGGTGTTTGATAAAAGGACATGAATACAGATTGGGAAATGGTCTAACATAGTTGTGTAGGTATTTTTATATAGTTTTATGCCCTTGTTAAAGTGAAATGGGCTTGGAAATGTGGAGTTGATTGTTCATATGGTCTAAAAGGGGCCTAATTATTGTTTTGAACAGTCTACTTGGAAAGTTCACTTGTTGGAGTTGTTTATGTTGGAGAAAGGGTTTGGGTCATGTATTTTGATGTTGCTAATGCGGTTTAAGGATTATAAAAGAGTTCATTGTGCCTTGTTATCAATTTGGTGTTATGAAACTAGTGTTTTTGTGAAGGGAAAATGAGTCCTAGTTGTAAGGACAACAAGTTTTGGTTGAGATTTTTGTCAAGTTGAGTTGTGAATCCTCAGTCACTGCATTAGTTTGGTATCAGAGCTTGGAAATGGTCTGGGTAGAGAGTTGGTTTTTGGTTTTGTGTTTTTTTGTTGTGGTTGTGTGCAGGTTGAGAAGATAACCTGGTTGCTACCAAGAGAAGGTAGAGAAAGTTGAGAGAAAGTGGAAGCAAGAAGAAGCTTGCTTGAGGAGAAAAGATGGATGTGTTAAGAAGACATTTGTAGGCAAAGGAAGAAAGGAAGAAGAGAAAGAGATAAGAAAATATTGATAGAGAGATAGCAACAATAAAACAAGAGATGAGAAGGTTGGAAAAAGAATTTCAGGAATCTATGATGAAGTTGGAACAAGTGGTTAAGCAGATAACAAGTTGGCACTTGAAGATTGAGAAAAGAGTCACATGGCCCATTAAGAAGATAGTCAAGAGGAGAAAGCAAATGAAGATAAAACAGGAATAAGCCTTTGAAGATGCAAAAGAAGAATTCATACATGAAAAATACAAAGATGTTGCAGCCATTCCCAAGCATGAAGATGAAGGTGTAATAGAGAGAAAGGACTTGATTTCAGAGGAAGGAGATATTGGGTTGGTGTCAAGACTGGATAAAGAAATGATCAAGGATGAATTTCTTTTGGAAACTTGCAAAGAGTTGAAGAAGGATGGAGGTATTGTGATAGAGTTAATGTATCATTTCTTTGTTGTACTAATATTTTGGACAAGGAAAAATTTGTGTTTTGATGGTATAACAGATGCTCTACTTGGTTTCCAGTGATTTTATAGGTTGTATTGGTGTGTTTTGAATCCTCTCTAGATTTTTTTTGGAGGAACAAAAGGTTTTATGTTCATTTGGGTGTTGACCTTTCATGGCAGACTTGTGATAGTCACCTTTTGGAGCCTAAAATTGAATGGTTTAGGGTAGGTGTTTGATAAAAGGACATGAATACAGATTAGGAAATGGTCTAACATGGTTGTGCAAGTATTTTTATACAGTTTTATGCCCTTGGTAAAGTGAAATGGGTTTGGAAATGTGGAGTTGATTGCTCATATGGTCTAAAAGGGGCCTAATTGTTGTTTTGAATAGTCTACTTGGAAAGTTCACTTGTTGGAGTTGTTTATGTTGGAGAAAGGATTTGGGTCATGTATTTTGATGTTGCTAATGTGGTTTAAGGATTAGACAAGAGGTTATTGTACCTTGTTATCGGTTTGGTGTTATGAAACTAGTGTTTTTGTGAAGGGAAAATGAGTCCTAGTTGTAAGGACAACAAGTTTCGATTAAGATTTTTGTCAAGTTGAGTTGTGAATCCTCAATCACTCCATCATAGCCTTATCAAGATCAAGGGTAAAAAGAGAGGGTGACAGAGATAGGCTAGGAGGATAGAGATATGATAAGGGATGTATGATGGAGGATATGGATAGGATGATCAAGATCAAGTGTATAGGATATGGATGCATTGATATTTGACCCCTAGGCTCTTCATCAAGATCAAATATTGGAATGGAAGATGGATTGATTTGGATAAGATGGGAGATATGGAATGAATGATATGGATAGGATAAGATGGATGGAAGGATATAATGCATGAGGTATATGAATATCCTTAGCCTTGTCAAGATCAAGGGAGGGAAAAGGGGGGATGAATGTAAGTAGGATAATGGATAGGAAATGAGGGATAAAGGGGGGTGTGGTAGGTATGATAGCATGGATGAAACTTGCCCCCAAGTGTAGAGTTCAAAAGGCTAATGAACTACACATGAATTTTTTCTAGGTTTTCATCATGGTACCTATCCAAGGTGCCACAAGAAGTGGTTTTCACCATTGGACGAATGATTTCTCTTTAATTTTTTCTTTTTTTTTCTTTTTTTTTTTTCCTTTTTTTTGATTTTTTTGAGAATAAGACAAATGGAGAAGGATAAGGATATGGCTAAGTGGATTGGGAATATGTTGGATGCATGGTAGGGAGATGAATGGAGGGCTCAAGAATCTAGCTCCATGGATGGTATCCCTTGAAGATGTGTTCCATTAGATCATGGATAATTGGAGGTATGCACATAGACATTGCTAGAATGATGGTAAGGGGGATGAAATGGATGGTAAGATGGAAAGGGATATTGATTTATGCAAACAGTTGGATAAGAGGGATGGAAGGATGAAAGATGGATGTTGGATAATGGATGGCTTGATGGAAGACTTGTAGATGAGTTGATGGAAATGTTGGCAAGATCAACATTGGCACATACCTTGAAGGGTGGGGGATTTGTGAAAGAGAAGTGGCATTTGAATTTGGAGACTTAGATGGAGGAGTGGATGTGGATTTTGGGATATAAGGACCCAAAATGGATGGATGTGATGAAGGATTATTAGATGGGGTGGAGGACGTAGAATTGGATGAAGTTTTTGGATAAGCAAGTTTGGATGCCAATTCTGATTTTTCTTTGGGATACATTGATTCTATGAGTATTTTTTGGAATCCATGTGGTTTTTTACTTTGATTTTTTCTTCATGGGCCTTTGTGGCCTTTGGGATTTAGCTTTTTTATTTTGGATCACATTTTTATTTATTTTTGCATGTCGTTTAGATGGGACATGCTAATCCTTTAATTTTTATGTATTTTTGGCTTTACGCATTTGAGATTTGGCATCTAAATTGCTTCCAAGAGCAATGGGATTAGTGGATGGATATGAATGATGTGGATTTACTATGGATGGGTTGGCGTAGGTATGTTGAAAAAGGTTCAAGGGTGTGTGCCTTTGTGGATATTGATTAGGGATATGAGGTAATGGATAGAGAGGATAATGGAATTTTGGAATAGGAGTGATAGGTGGTGGAATTTAAGGACCCAAGATGGATGGAGAGGATGAAGGACTTTTTTTTGGTACATAGGAACCTAAAATGGATGGAAGGGATGAAGGACTGGGATTTGGAATATAAGGGCCCAAGATAGATTTTGAGGATGGGGAATGTGGAAATTTGGATTTAAGTGGAGGGATTTTGGATTTAGGATGGGGGGAAGGAGTGCCAATGTCTAGATACTTGTAGCCAAGGCCATGATAATTACATTTTTCTTGGATATGGATGGGTTCTAATATGCCTTGCTCATGTAGGCCTATTCCTTTGCCTTGATGATGCATTTTTTGACAAATATTTTTTCCGGGATACTTGTTGTTTTGAAAACAATATGTGAGTCCATTTTGAGGAGGGTATGATATGGAAGGAATGATAGGATCTTGGAGTAGACCAGCTTGGATGAAAGTGGAGGAACCCAATTGATAAGAAGGGAGTTCATGGGTATCTTGGATATGGTTGATGGAATCTTGTGGAGGATTGGGATCATGACATGAAAATGAAGGGGTGATTTGATCTTTACTTAAGGTAGGATCATGGGATGGGGTGGATGGTATAGTTTTCTCTTAGTTATGAGATGGAAGGGGTTATTTGATCTTGACTTAGAGGAAGGGGATCATTGCATGGAATAGAAGTTAGACTTTAATCTTGGTTTAGAGAGGGATCATGAGATGGAAGAGGATTATGTGATGGAGTGGATGGTACATCTTGATCTTGATTGGGAGGGGTATCATTAGATGGGGTAATGGATGGAAATATTTGTTCTTGTGATGGACTAGGGTCATGCCATGGAGGTGGTATGATAGTATCATGATATGAGGTGGATATGCTAGGATCATCAAATGGGTTGGATATGGTAAGATTATGAGATGGTATAGGATCATGCAATAGAGTTGATGGACTATGATTATGGCATGGATTTGAGATACTTGTATAATGAGTTGATATGGAAGGGATGGATTTATCTTGATATGAAAGGGGATCATTTTGGATTTCTTGATCAATGGTAGGATTATGATCAAAGATAGGATTATCTTGGATGCTATGATCATCTAGAAGGATTTATTGGATGGACCTAAGGATAGGATCATGAGATGGAATGGGATCACAAGGAGTACTTTGATCTTGACATGAATGGGGATCTATAATGTCATGCTTCGAATAAACGAGGTCAAGTCAGTAACATGGTTGACTTTGTGTAGGTGCTATAAAGGTGGAAAAACATGAAATGGATGAGGTGGATGCGATATGTGAGGTGGAAAAACATGGGATAGATGAGGTGGAAGTTAGTGGAACAAGAAGGCTAGGACTGGAATCTTTTGAAATAGGATTTTGCATGGGTTCTTGTATTCCTTTGAGGGTGAACTTTGGTGCTCCTTTGAGGATAACTTTTGGTGGTCCTTTGATGGTGATTTTTGGTGGTCCTTTGATGGTGATTTTTGGCTTGATGATGGGTTGACTAGGATTTGAAGTGCATAATATATGGTTATGGATGGGTGTTGGTTGAACATGGAGGACATTTTGGTTTCCCTTGTCAATGGAGAAAAAGGATGACATTGAAGGTGACATGACTTGGGTATAAGTTTCAATGGTGGATTGGATGGTGTTTAGGATTATAATGAATTAGGAATTTTTTTTTTGATGTGGATTATAGAGGATGGTTAGGATAATGATTAAGACCTCAATTGTATTAGACAAATCAATTAAGCTTAGGGTCCCAAATGATGAATTAAGAATAGATGTGGAAGATTGAGATACTTGCAATGATTTGAATTAGATCTAATTGGGTATGATTAGGATAAGATGAATGATTAGAAGGATTAGGGAGATTAAGAAAAAATGATTAGGATGGAGGGGGAGATGATTAGGATGAAATGTGATTAGGACAAAAGAGGGTGATTAGGATGAAAAGGATGATTAGAATGCTTAGGAGGATAATTAGGATGAGGAATGATGATAATGATGGAAGATGATGATTAGGATGAAAAAATTGAAAGGAGATAACTATGATGATTAGGTATGTAATGATTGAGATGGAAATAAATGATTAAGATAAGATGAAGGATGAATAGGATTAGAAGGGATAATTAGGATGATTGTGAAAGGTTAGAATGATTATGGAGGTGATTAAAATGATTAAGAGGAATTAAGGTGAGAAGGGATTATTATAATAGAATGAGATGGTTAGGATGAGGAGGAATGGTTAGGATGATATGATGGATGGTTATGATGACTAGGATGGGATAATTGATTTGACTTGGATGACTAGGATAGGATGATTAGGGTGTGGAATGGAGACTAGGATGATGAGGAATGATTATGATGACTAGGATGGGATGATTGGGTTGACTTGGATGACTAGGATAAGATGATTAGGATGGAGAATGAGGATGGGAAGTTTGACTTGGAGATGATGTGGATAGATTGACTTAGAGAACACCTAGATTTGTTTATTTTTGAAATGTTTCTAATGTTTTTGGGTTTTTTATTTTTTTTATTTTTTTGAGATTTCTTGCTTGATTAAGATTTAAATCTTGAACACACATTCACACACGCAAGTCAAGATTTTATGCAAGATTTAATGCAAATTATTATGATAGGAAGACACTTCCAAGCACAAGAACAATCCTAGCAATTATTCAAGCGGGTAGATTGGCCAATGGTCTTAAACTAGAATACACAAGGATCTAGGGATGTCCTTTATATACCTTAAAGGTATATGAGGCCCAATTCTGTGAATTTGAAATGAGAATAATGCCAAATAGCCGAGAGGAGAGGGTAACCCACACTCCACCTTCACTTCCCAAAGATATAAAGTTCTTTGGGGATTAGCCAAGATTAACAAGATTCTACTTCCAAGAGGTGTGTCTTTAGATTCACCACCCCTATTTATACTCTGTTGAAACACAAGAGTTAAGGTTTCCCCTAGAGTGATCACTTCTCTTGGTAGGCCCCCTAAGAAGGTTACACAAAATTGATGTAAATAATGTTTTTGATCTCTAAGTTCATATGATAATGCGAGGAGAGAGAATACACATGTATTTGATCACACAAGCAATGTTCATTAACCTTAGAAATTGAAGTGTGTGGTGTGAAGATGAGAGTGTCGAAGAGTGCTTTTGATTTCCAAGATCATATGAAATGTGAGGGAAGAGCATACACACCTCCAAGCACAAACAAGATCACCAAGCAATGCAAACACTTGTTCTTTTTAAACCCAAACTGAAAGTATGATTTTGAGAAGACACTTGTTCTTTTTAAGCCCAAATTGAAATGTGACTTTGAGAAGACACTTATTCTTTTTAGATCCAAATTGAAATGTGACGTTGTAAACAAGCCTAGGATAAAGATATGAGTTGAAAATGTGCACCTATATTTTTTTCATCTCCAAATTTTTGTCCACTTGATCTAATTTTCCCTTTGAAGAGTTTATTTTTATGCACATTAACAAAACCAACAACAAAGAAAAACCCTAACAAGATAATTGATCACTAATATTAAAGGGTAAACTCTTGCAAAAAATTAGAAAATAATTTATGATGCAACAAAATAGATGAATATGAAAAAAAATATGCTCATCACTAGGTTGTAATTCGATTTCTTTAATTCTTACCTAGTCAAGATAAATCTAATTTAAAAAAAATTGGCATAAAAAATAAAAACACAGAGAATAGACCCTTACTAAAATTTCAAGAGCTTTCCAAATATGCAAAGAAATCCAAAAAAATTGTTGATTTGCACCAAAAAATGCATATTAATGAAAAAACCCTAAGTAACAAATATTTGATTTTGTTATAATTATTTTTTAGCTCAAAAATAAATCTACAAAGAACAAACCCCCACTAAATTTTCAAGAGTTTTCTGAAAATATAAAAAAAAATTGAAAAATTCTTTGATTTGCTCTGAAAAATGTAGATTTATGAAGAAACCCTAATTTGGTTTTTCATAATTATTTTTATCTCAAAATAAATATACAAAGAACAAACCCCCATTAAAATTTCAAGAGATTTCTGAAAATATTAAAAATTATAAAAAATTGTCTAATTTTCTTTGAAAAATGCAAATTTATGAAAAACCCTAAAACCACCATAAATTGCCAAAAAATAATTATATGACCTTAATTTTTCTTTTGTAGCACCCTTAGATGGTCCATAAACTTCAACTAAAATCCTACAGAAAAATCCATGACCATTTGAAAATTATGGTGAAATATTTGAAACTAGGGTTTTGTCAAAAAATGATACAAAACCTACAACAAAAAGCTAACAAAACCTACAAAAAAGCAAGCTAGATCAAGTGAAGTAATTCCAACTCTAAAATTCCTCAAAATTTCTCAAAATATTGAGGCAAAAATCAGCTAGGGGGTTCATGTCAAATTCACCAAAATGTAAGCATGCAAAATGGAAATAATAGAAATATGCATAAAACATAATTTAAATCAAACCAAATGCAATGAAAACCTCAAAAGATTGAATGTAGTATGTAACTGACTTGTTGAAGATTTGAATGTGGTTGCTCATGATTATAGCAACATGACATTAGCCTAAAAGATGTTGATATCAAAATGACAATGATATGCCTCTTTTATAGAAAACCAAATTTGGAATGAAGGGTTAGGATTAAAAGCCAATATTACATGACAATCAATGGCCAAGATTGAAAGATGTAGTATAAAATAGGGTTAGGGCCAAATTAGGGCAAGGATAAGACTTAGTTAAGGATGGACGGTTGAGATTGAATTATGAGATAATTCAATCAAGGGTGGAAATTGAATGAGTTATGAAGAGATAAGAATGGCACGGATAAAGAGGTTGGTGGAGAAAATTAAATAATTAAATAATTATTTAATTTAAGAGGGAAATTGAATAATTAGATAAAATGATTATTTAATTATAGAAGAAAAAGAAAAGGTTGACTTTTAATTAAAATAACAATTTAGTTAAAAGTGGAAGAAAATGACAAAATATTAAATAATTAAAATAATTATTTAATAGTGGAGGGAAAGGTGGAAAATAATTAAATAAATAAAATTTATTTAATTATAGAAGAAAAAGCTAATGAATAATTAAATAATTAAAATAATTATTTAATTATACATTAGCTTTTTGGAAAATAATTAAATAAAATTAGAATTTATTTAATTATAGAGGAAAAGAGAATTAATTAGTGGCATAATTAAATAAATAAAATTTATTTAATTCATCAAGGGAGGAACAAGGAGAAAATGAATTAATTAAATAATTAAGAATTATTTAATGAATAGAGGAATATGACCTTAGAAGATAATTAAATAATTAAAATTATTTAATTATGCAAGCAAAACGAGGAATTGATATGAAAAATGGTGTTCATAGGCTTAGGACAATTTTTAGTGTCTACAGTATATACACGAAGTGTATATATATACATATATATGTCGCATTCGTCCAATCAATATTCCCATGCATATGGGTTATCCATTCATGAGCATGTGTAGATACGTCTATCTATGCATACTCATGTACACATATACTCACATGTATGAGGTATCATAGATATGTACATATATACATATATACATTATATGTATATACTTTATTGATTAAAATATGATCATACAAGGAAGAACTCTCATAAAGACTCAATCACATATCCACAAACAGGAACATTCAAAAATTTAAACCACATACCAATATAAAAAATACTCAAACCCTAACAGAAGGTTACTATTTCCCAAACTATCTTAATTCAACTACACCAACTAGGAAGTGAGTGTGTGTATGCTCAATTAGGCTCATCAAGGTTACCAGACCAAGTTCTTCTTATGAATGATACTCCCCCTCTCTTCTGGAGGTTTGAATCTATTCTTGCATCCAACTTAGTACATCACAACAGTAGTTAGCTGATAACATTACATTCACATGCATCATATATTTTCATCTTCAGAACATTATTAAACATCAAATTGAATTAAACATTCATTCATCATATTTCCATCAAGATTCATATACAAAACATAATCATAAATATATATTAAAGCATTTTAGCCCATCAAGGTAATAGTAAATAAGTAACAACACAAGGGGGTGTAACATAAAGTCAAAGAACAATCTACTACCGATCCTTTGGAGTTGGTGCATATGGATTTTTGTGGACCTAAAAGAATTAGAAGTTTTCAAGGTGACAATTATTTCATGCACTAATTGATGATTACTCTAGAATGACTTGGGTTACTTTTCTCAAAGAAAAATTAAAAGTTCTAGATAATTTTAAGGCATTCAAAGCTATGGTTGAGAATGAAATGGATATGAAGATCAAATGTTTGAGATCTGACAGAGGTGGGGAGTTCACCTCCAATGATTTTAACACTTTTTGTGAAGATCATGGAATAAAGAGGCATCTGTCAACTCCTAGGACTCCTCAATAGAATGGAGTTGTGGAAAGGGAGAATAGGACTGTTTTGGAAGTAGCAAGGACAATGATGAAGCAAATCTACCAGATGTCTATTGGATAGAAGCAATTCATACTGCAATCTACATACTTAACATAGCACAAGCAAGGACAAATAGTTCAAAGACTCCATATGAGTTATGGTATGGAAGAACCCCTATTGTGAAATATTCCAAAGTATTTGGAAGAAAATGCTATGTCAGAAGAGATAAAAAAAGCTTTGTAAAGTTTGATGTGAGATTTGATGAAGGAATCTTCCTTGAATACTCTACAAGAATCAAGGCTTAACGATGCTACAACAAGAGGTTGAAAAAAATTATTTAAAGTGCAAGTGTCAAAGGGGATGAAGACTTACAAAAAAAATCAGTGATGGTAGATGGATATGAATCAAATGAGTCCTCTTGTAGATAAGAAAAGAAAGATGAAGGTAAGTAAAATGAAGTGCAAGTTGAAGAGGAAGAAGCTTCGAAAAAGATCCCTAAGACCCCTAAGTATGTGCAGAAGAATCATTCAGAAGATCAAATCACTGGTGATAAAAGCAGAGGTGTATTGACAAGAAGACTGCTATGATGGAAGAACAAGTAAACCTATGTTTACTTTCCAAAGTTGAACCTAAAACAATGATTGAAGCATGCAAAGATGAGTATTGGATCAAGGCTATGAAGGAAGAATTGATGCAGATTGAGAAGAACCAAACTTGGGAACTTGTCCTAAGACCAGCAAACAAGAATGTAATTGGAACTAAGTGGGTATTTTGAAACAAGCTAAATCAGAGTGGAGAAGTGGTAAGAAACAAGGAAAGACTTGTGTGTAAAGGCTACTCACAAGTGGAAGGAATAGACATTGAGGAGAAATTTTCTCTAGTGGAAAGAATGGAAGCCATTAGGATGTTTTTGGCTTTTGCAGAACATAAGGATTTCAAAGTTTATCAGATGGATGTGAAGTTTGCATTCTTGAATGGTGAGTTGGAAGAAGAGGTTTATATTGAACAACCAGAAGGATTTCAGTTATCAGATGATCCTAATATGGTCTATAGATTGAAGAAGGAATTATATGGACTCAAGCAAGCTCCTAGAGCTTGGTATGCAATATTGGATAGGTACTTATTGTAGCAAGGATTTAATAAAGGTACCACATATAGTAATTATTTAAAAGTTGAAAAAGATCAAATCTTGAATGTGGTTGTATATTTTGATGGTATAATCTTTGGAGGTAATGAAGCAATGTGTAAGACATTTGTAGAGGAGATGCAGAAAGAGTTTGAGATATTTATTAGGGAGATGAACTTCTTCCTTGGACTTCAAATCAATTAGACAAAGAAAGGGATATTTATTTTACAATCTAAGTATGTTAAAAAAATGTTAAAGAACTTTGGGATGGAAGACTCTAAATTGGTATGTACTCCTATGGTTACTAGTTGTAAAATGAGTAAGAATGAAGAATCTCCTAAGGTTGATCAGAGCAAGTAAAAGTCAATGATTGGAGGACTGCTATATCTAACTGCTTTTAGACCAGATATCATACATGTAGTTTGTCTCGTGGCTAGATTTCAAGAAGATCCCAGAGAGTCACATGTGGCAGCAGTAAAGAGGATATTCAAATATTTGAAAGGCACTCTAGAACATGGTTTTTGGTATCCAAAGGTGTGTGAGTGGGAAATCTTACGAGTGTAAGCAAGATAATTGCAAATGAAATAGAAACTAATCTAATCAAAACAAGAATCTAGATCTATGCCCATTCACTCATGAAATGAAACTATAAAGCTAATGAATTCAAAACATTATTGAAGAAAAACAATAAACATGAACTCAAAACATATAATATTATCATCCCATTTTGGAGTGTATTCGAATGATGTTGGGTTGTTCATATCACTATGAAGCCTCCATTGTTGTGTGCGAGAGCTTTGAAGAATGATGCATGTGTTTGATCGAAGAAATCTGTTGAAGCATTTTCAATGTTGGTTATGATCTCAACAATACTTCATTGTGCAAGATAGGTTGATTCTTCGATCCTTTTTTGTGAGGAAAGATGTTTGTTATATAGAAATTGTGATTTGAAATGGACGATCAGGGTCACGTAGTAGAATATCTTGATTGACGGTCGAAAGATGTTGAGAGGATTTAGATGGGCATAATCTATGCAAAAATAGATTACGTAATTAGTGTGATTGAGGAATGGATTGAATAATCTGTGTGATTGAGAAATAGATTGGTCAGTTAGGGATATAGATTGTTCAGTCAAGAATAGATTGGTCAGTCAGGAATAGATTAAGAAATCAAGGGATCGTAATTTACTCAATTAGAAAAGTGGTTGAGAATGATTAATTAATTGATTTAATTCATTCATTCATTTTGGAATTGAATGTGCAAATCAAGTTTGACTTTTGCAAACAAAGTTGTATTAGTTTGATTTGATTTTTGATGATGTTTTGAATAGTTTATTCAAATTATTCAAATTTGGAGGGAAAGTGAGTTAATTAAATTATTATGTTTCAATAATTCAATCGACTTAAGGGAATAAATTGATTTAGTGATGTAATTAAATAATTGATGTTATTTAACTAATCAAGATGAATAAAGTTAGATTAGGACTTTATTAAATAAATGTAATTTATTTAATTGGTCGAAATGATAAAACATGAATTAATTACATAATGTCATTTTATTCAATTAATAGAAGAAATAGGGTTTTTGGACTTTGTTAAATAAATGAAATTTATTTAATTAGTCAAAAAATGATGAAAAAGTGAATTAATTAAATAATGTCGTATTATTCAATTAATAGAAGAATTTAGGGTTTTTGATGCACTTGATGTGAAATGCATTTGATAATAATGAAGTCGATGATGTGAGAATGTCATTTAAGGTGTGCGATAAGTGTTAGGTCAATTTTACATGTCTACATTTTGCCCCTCTTTGATACAAAGTACGGGTTTCTTTGTTTCAAAGATTCGATGTTAAGATCAAGATTTTAAAAAAAAATTGTGCCCCACTGTGCCCTGGCGGTCAGCAGAATGATGGTAGGACTTTGTGTTTCCCCCTCGAGAGGTTGGACGAACAAGTTAATTTGTAGGTCAGGCTCATGAAATTGTTTTATTTCAATTCAATTGGGTAGAGGACAAAAAATTAAATCTATAGGTCCCTTGTTGCTCATTCAAATGTTCCTAGGAGCTCCTAATTTTAACCTAGGAAGGTTCCCAAAGTAAAATTAGGGTTCTAATTACCTCATTTGCACTTTGAGCCTATAGAGAATTCTTGCCTCTGGATTTCTCATTTTGTCAGTTGTCGAGGAGCTATGGTGTTGATTCAGGGATCCCCACATCGTGCAGAAGCAGTTCAAGAGCATGGACGACCCACAGGTGTTGGTGCCCCAATATGTACTCTCTCGATTCTTGTTTTCATCTTTTTGTGTTTGTGTAATTAATGCACAAATTCAAACTTGTCAATAGCGTAGGTTTTATGTTTTTAGTGCTTTTGCTTCAGTTTTAGCACTTTTGACTTTGTAAAAAGCTCACCTTTGATATACTTTTGTGCACTCAATTTTATTTTGTGCCTTTGTCTTAAAACTTTGCTTTTTAATTTTTCCTTTGACATATTTTTGTGCCTTTGTGTTTTTGCTTTCATTTTTCGCAAACTTTCTTTCAATTTGCGCCTTGAAATACTTTTGTGCTTTTGAAATTTCCCATTGCTTTTGTCAAATATTCCTCGCATTTGCCTGTTTGCATTGCTTTTGTTTGAAATTTCATCACTTTTGCTAAAATTTCTTTTATTTTGACTTTTTTTGGAACCCTAAGTTTATTCATTATTTTTGTTTCATGTTATGTGTTCAGAGCAAACCCCTAACATTGTGGGTTGAAATGATTGCAAGTGGTCCTTAAACCACTGTAGTTGAGGGAGCAACAACCCCGAGATCTATTTGATTTGATTGCTATTTTTAATGTATTGGAGTGAGATATTCTCGATGTTGTTGGTTTGTGACACATTTTATATATGCCTACCATTCAATGCCACACTACGATGATGACAACACTCGTAGAGAGGTGGCATTCAGAGACTTCCTCATTCCATTTACCTATAGGGGAGGCCACCATTACCCTCGAGGATGTGTGGAGGATTCTTCACATACCTATCCATGGTGAGCTCGTTACATACTCCTTTCGACAGGGTACCTGTGCTATGTGGTGTGTGCTCGGTGTGAGACATTTGGAGGTTCGCTAGTCAGAGATAGATTTATCCGAGTTTGTTGGTAGTGTCGATCTTGTTTCCCTTGTTTTGTGTGGTTTGGTGTCGGGTTTGGTTGTTCTTGATAGGATAGGTCATCAGTTTCCTATTAGATGGGGTATATGTATTGAGGGGATGTTTGAGCATGGGACTAGATATGCATGGGGTCCCTGTCGTCTCACCCACCTATATAGAGATATGCATGAGATTTCATATCGTGGTGGGAAATCCATTTCTGTAGGTGTCTCTCTTTTGCATGTATGGGCCTAGGATCACATTGCAGTTACTCGGGCCTGATGGTGTACAGGATCGTACTGTTGGGGATTTTTACTCTTATTGTTATGGAGATTTCCTTCATTATACTTTTCTTGGATAGCTTTCCTACTAGTGTCATGTATTTGATGACATGCCAAGTTTTGTTTGGAGACCTTATATAGATTATGAGACATGGTCTAAGGATCAGAAGCAATTGGTATACTACAGAAAGACCAGATGGTTGATTGGTCACGCACATTCTCTTCTAGAGCGATATTTACCTAACAAAGTATGTAGGCAATTTGGAGAGAGACAAGGCTAGTTTCCTGATGTATATGAGACTCGGTTCGGTCGAACCACCAAAGAGGCCCGTGTATGGGGTCTAAAGCCTGATCAGGATGCTATAGTTGTTGATTTTAGAGCTCTTGCCCCATTTGGATGGGGTTGGCTAGTGGGCCTAGCAGATTCGGGTACCACTCTCAATTTTGATCAGTGGTGGGCACGACACATGCCTTTGAGATTTACAAATCTTGGTGGTGATCCCGCAGTGGGCAAAGCAGTTATCACAGGTCAGCGTGGAGAGAGACAGTGAATTGAGATCCTAGTAGAGCAGCTTGGTAGGGCCTAATTGGATGATGCACAGGGTGGTCAGGGTGATCTAATGCCTCAGGTTTAGGGATAGGTTCTAGGTCCCCCTCCACCAACTAGGGATGGAGGTGCATAGTTGGTTACAGAGATAGGGCGAAAACAAATCGCAAAGGCACATATTTTCATATTGATAGCAGAGAGAGATGGTTTCAGAGTAGAGCGAGATACAGAGATTGGGCATTGTCTCATTGCTGAGACATAGTTGTAGGTTGTTACCACAAAGAGAGATAGTCTCAGGATAGAGCATGATAGTCTTCACACTAAGCGGGATCAGTTATTACAGAGGGATTCATATTACCAGACTTTGTATGATGCTTTTGTTCCTTGGACATAGCGATGACCGAGATTCAGAGAGCCTAGTGTTGCGGGTGGTGCTGCTGAGTTAGGTGGTCATTTTGTCAAATAGCTAGATCTAGATGGTGATCCGCAGCTTAGTCTTTATATTCCTCCTCTTCCTTCTGGAAAGTGGCATATATGTACTTGATCTTTATGATGTTTATTGTTTAGAGACTTTATATTGTAGACATGATTTTGTATATACATTCATCAACCCAGTCGAGGCCTCGTATATATGTATTATTTTGTATTATCCTATCACATTTGTTTCACTGATGATGATGTACAATGACATTCTCCTTTTTTTATGATGATATATATGAGATATACCTTCTTCGTTCGACTTCATTATGTGTTTATGTTATGATTTATGGATGACGATGTATGATGATGTATGTTTATATATGGTTTTTTTGTATTTTTCTAATGCATGCATATGATGCAGATGGATGGATCATATTGTATATCATATGATGTTTTATTATGTATGTGATGATGTTGATATATGATGTATGTACGTGATTTATTCATGATACATGATGTTTTCATTGCTTTATTATCATCATGATATGTATTGACGACATTGTGGATGCAGGATGGATATGGTACTAATGATATTATTATGATTCAGGATGGATGTTAGTTTTAGAAGAAATATTTGATGATGGATAGAAATTTGATGTCGTTAGTATTGATGAGTTGCTTTTGCTTTGCTTGGAGACTTCGCATTTTGAACAATCCCGTTTGATGTAGCAAACAGATACTATGCAACAGGGTATTAATGACCAGGGTGATTTTGTATCCATTGCGTGGACTTTGAATTGACATACAAAGAATATTCTTGCTCATACCATACATATGAAAACTTTGTTTAAAATATATGGTTGGTTTGTGTTAAAACTTTTCAGACCAGTTACACAGAGAGGTATATAATACCTAACTATGCAACTGCTACACGGTTTGTCTCAAAACAACTTCCATATGCTCAATAAAGCAAGTATTCACCATGGTAGTATCACAAAAATATCTTACAAACAACAAACCAAAATGACGCTCAATTTCCCCCATTCCTTCTTCTCTAAATCCTTATGGACATACTCGAGAGATACTCAGAATGGGTCAATAAAATAAATCATAAAAATAAGACTATAAAAAGATAAAACAAAGTTGCAGTATCACTTGCCATATTTGTTTGAGGTTTCAGGACTATTATCTATTGTTGATCATGTCTATCATAGGAACGGATCCGTTAAGGCATATCTCAGGATGTTTTTGGTGAATTGTCAAAAGATAGGTAGTTAATACTTTGTCATTGTTTTAGTCGGTTTTGTAATCAAATCTTTGTGATTGTTTCTCTTGAATTTTCTAGCTTTAGATCTTTGCTTTGTTATTTTGTCTATTTTGTCAAAGGGTGGATGTATTATGGATGAAATTTTTATTGCGGATTGTGATGATGGAGATAGGACTTTTTTATTTTCTAAGTTTTATGATTTTCTTTTTTTCAGGGGACTAACCTAGAGCCTCGGGGGCTCATCAAAGATAAGCCTTGCCTATGTTGTACACATAGAGGCTCGTAGTCCACTTGGTTTGATTTTTTTTGTCTTTTCTATTTTTCAAATGTTTTTGGATTTTGTATTTTTTGTGAATGTTTTTGGATTTTAAATTTTTTGTGAATGTTTTTAGATTTCAATTTTTTTGTGAATGTTTTTGGATTTCGATTTTTTTGTGAATGTTTTTGGATTTTGATTTTTTGTGAATATTTTTGGATTTCAATTTTTTTTTACTAAGTTGAAATAAAGCATGATAGAAACCTCAAGGGACTAACCTAGGGCCTCAGGGGATGATCAAAGATAAGCCTTGTCTACGTTCTTGAATGTTCTAGCTTTAGATGTTTGCTTTGTTTGTTTGTCTATTTTGTCAAAGGGTGGATGTGACGATTTGTTTATTATGGATGAAAATTTTATTGCGGATTGTGATGATGGAGATAGGACTTTTTGATTTTCTAAGTTTTATGATTTTTTTTTTTTTCAAGGGACTAACCTAGAGCCTTAGGGGCTCATTAAAGATAAGCCTTGCCTACGTTGTACACGTAGAGGTGCGTAGTTTGCTTGGTTTGATATGTTTTTTTTCGTTTCTATTTTTCAAATGTTTTTGGATTTTGTATTTTTTGTGAATGTTTTTGGATTTTAAATTTTTTGTGAATGTTTTTAGATTTCAATTTTTTTGTGAATTTTTTTGGATTTTGATTTTTTTGTGAATGTTTTTGGATTTCGATTTTTCTGTGAATATTTTTGGATTTCGATTTTTTTGTGAATGATTTTGGATTTTAATTTTTTTGTGAATGTTTTTGGATTTCGATTTTTTGTGAATATTTTTGGATTTCATTTTTTTTTACTAAGTTGAAATAAAGCATGATAGAAACCTCAAGGAACTAACCTAGGGCCTTAGGGGATGATCAAAGATAAGCCTTTTCTACATTGTACATGCAAAGACCATGTAATTTGACAGGTTGACTCAAAAGCGTAAAAAATTTTTTACGATTTCAAACAACATTGATAACTTGGATTGATATTCCGCTTTCATTTTTAGAGGATATGTTGTGGGAAATCTACTTGAACTAGTTGTGAGGTTCAAGTGAATGTTGATATCTTAGACTGAGTGAAGGAAAAATTCAATGATGTTTCATTTTTTGATGTCTTTCAGATATTTTTTATTTTGTTGTTTTTCAAATGTTTTTTATTTTGTTGTTTTGACCTTGATAGGATGCACAAGGATCTAATCCACGACCAGCTTTGGGAAGTTTCCCCCAATTGGAGACAAGACTACTTTTCTCAATCAGTAACAAGCCATGGTTGGACACATGCTTTATTATGAAATGAATGGGTGAATGCCTTAGATAGTATCGATAGATAATGATGCAAGTCTTATTCAAACATAGTTCCTATTTGCCAGGTTTTCACTATGGTACATGTTCTAGAAGCACCACAAAAGTGGTTTTCACTTACAAAACGTTTTATTTCTCTTTATTATTTCTCTTTTTTTTGTTTTGGATTTTTGTAATTTTTTATCCTTTCCAATTTTTTGGATTTTTTTACCCTTTCCATTTTTTTGGATTTTTTTACCCTTTTGCATGGGGTATTCTGACGTGTTTAATGTGTAGAAATTCTTGTGGTAGATGTTATTCAATGGTTCAGCTAAGGGTTCCCCTTTAGGAGTAGCCAACGGATAAGCCCCCGAACCATAGCTTGTTGTGATGATAAATGGACCTAACCAATTGGGTTCAAATTTTCCTTTGCCATCCTGATTCAATTGTACCTTCTACTTCTCTTTGAGCACTAGATCACCAACTTGAAAGTTCTTGTCCTTGATCTTTTTTCATAGCTTTGTTTGAGTCAATTCTAATAAACCTAAAGATGGTTTAACGTGCTCAAACGCCTTTCATCTAGGAGCTCCAATTAATTTAACCTAGATACCCGATATTCTTCATTGTTTCCCATGCCTTTTAATGAGATTTGCAATAAGGGGATTTCAACCTCGATAGGTAAGACAACCTCTAATCCGTAGACCAAGGAAAATGGTGTGGCACCTGTAGGTGTTTGGATGCTGGTTCGATACGCCCATAGGGTTGGGTTTAACTGTAAATTCCAATCATGACCAACTTCATTAACAGTCTTTTTTAGTATTTTCAGTATGGTTTTATTAGATGCTTCAGCCTAACCATTTCCTTGGGGATAAAAGGGCATGGAGAATCTATGTTGGATAGAAAATTGGGAGAAAAGTTCTTGGAAATCTTGATTCTTGAATGGGGTTCCATTGTCTGTTATTATCGTTTAGAGAATTTCATACCTACAAACCAAATAGTTTAGAATGAATTTTGATATCTATTTTCCAGTGATGTAGGTCAAGGGAATTGCCTCTATCCATTTAGTGAAGTAATTTTTTGTTGTGATAATAAACCTATGCTCGTTAGATGAAGTAGGTGAAATCTTACCTACCAGGTCTAATCCCCATTGCGAGAAAGGCCATGGTGTTGTGATGGGTCTCAACTCTTGTGTTGGTGCATGAACAAGATCACTATGTTGCTAGCATTAATGACACTTTCTAGAATACTAAATGCATTCATGTTCTATGGAGGGCCAATAATACCCCATTTTGAGTAGTTTTTGGACTAGGTTAGGTCCACTAGAGTGGGACCTACAAACACCTTCATGTACCTCTTGTAAGGTCGTTTGTGCTTCTTCTACGTTAATACACTGGAGTAACATACCATCTAGACTATCACGGTATAGGGTATCTCCTAGGATGGTAAAGTGGGAAGTTCTACAGGTGAAGGTTTTCTTTTGAATGGTCATTCAAGTGGTATGATACCATGCTAAAAGTAGTTGAATGTATCTTGGTACCATGGGGAGTTAGGACCAACAACAACACATACTAATTCTGATTTTGGGATGTCAAATACAGGTACAAGCAGTTGTTCCATGAGGAACTCATACTTAGGAACATTTTGTGGAATATCAAGAAGTGAGCCTATTGTTGCCATTGCATTGCTAGCTCTATTGTTGATCCAAGGAATTTTTTCAAAGGTTATTGTGACAAAATATTCCTTGAATCTATCCACCATCCTTTTATACGGCATCAGCTTGTTGGCTTTTGTTTGGTACTCATCGTTCACCTGTCTAATCACTAGCTGAGAGTCTTTGAAGACATGTACCTCTTTTATTCTCCATTCAATAGTCATTTTGAGTCCTGTGATTAAAGCTTCATACTCTGAGATATTGTTTCTGCATGAGAAAGAGATCTTGTATATCTTGGGTATATTATCTCCTTGTGGTGTGAGAAATAGAATACCTACTCCAGAGTCATGTTGAGTATGGGAACCATCAAAGTATAAAGTCAAATGGCATGTATGTTTTGTCATCGAGATACTTTCATCTGGAAATTCCACTATGAGAGGCTTGTGATCATCTATGGGTGCTTCGTCCAGTTGGTCTGCTATGATTTGTCCCTTGATGGCTCTTCTATCCAAATACTCTATATCATTTTCACTTAGAATCATCACCCATTTAGCAATTTGGTTTGTTAGGGTTGCTTTTGCTAGTAGATATTGTGTGTATGAATAATGTGAGTGCGTAAGAAAATAATACAACACACCAATGAAACATTATATTAGAGAATTCAAATGATAATCAAATCAAAACCACAAACTCCCCAATGGCATCTCATTGTTCTCTATCTCCAAGGATTCTTTAAGTCATTTTTCTCTCAGATTGTTTGTGCACGTGACTTTCCAAATGACAACCTAAAGAATGAGGTGCTAGAAATGCAAGAGATATCTCCTACACTACATGATTGATTGCTAAATTTTTTGTAGATGATATGCAAAGATTAAGATGTTGCTATGATATTGATAATGAAAATGATATGATTAAGCTACTTTAATTAAGATGTTGCTAATGGTAATGCCATGATTAATTTACTTGATTCTAAAATGCAAACACTAAAATTCTAATGCTAAGATGACAATGCCCTCTAAAATTCTGCAGAGTGTAATTATGCTTAGCTCTCTATATGCTTTTGTTGTAAATGAGGGTCCATTTATAGATTTTCCAAGGCATGAGCTTAGGTGGTAGAAACCAACGGTCTAGTTTTGATCTAGAGAAATGGACGGTTGAAGACAAAGAGGTTAGAGAGAAAAGGGGAGTGTGTTCCCTTTAGAAGAACAAACTGCCAAGTGTGAAGAGGAATCAAATGGAGGTGAAGGCCAAGTGTCTCAAATTGGTTAAAATTTGTTGAGGATAAATGTCAATTTAAATATTAGGAATATTTAATTTTTTGAGACACATGATGAGCTGGAAGGTGAGAAGAAGTTAGTAGAAATGTGCTCAAATTCTAATTAAAAATTCAAATTTAATGAGAAGTTAATTAAATAAAACAAACTAATTTCATTTGTTCATTTAATTAAGACATGAAGAAAATAATTTAGAATAGAAAGAATTAGGGAAAGTGAACTATATATATATATTTTTCAATTTATTTATAAGTAGAAGAATTAAAGATTATTAATTAAATAACTTGTATTTAATTAATTCCTCCAGACCAAATTTGAGTGTATACACTTTGCCCCTCTTTGAAGTGATGTGTTTGCGACACATTGCTTCAAAGAAAAATCTGTTGATAGTGCTGATAAAAAAAATCGATATGCCCCAGACGCTAACCTTCAAGTGATGTTGCGTGTATGCCCCCTCAGGAGATAAATCTGGAAATTTTGAATTTGTAGGATTTTTTTATTTTTTTATGATTTTCTGATCATTTTCAAATTGTATGATGTTGAGACAATTTATCTCCCGATAATAAAGAATGATCCTACCAATTGATTAAATGATGCCCTAGTTAAAAATAAAACAATCCCACTTAATTACCCTCCATTTACCCCTTTTAAAAGGTAAAAATGAAAAGGAGCTCATTTGAATTCATTTGCAATGTGAGATTGACTTGATTGAACAATTTGAGCAAGATGGTGATCCCATACCACACCCACCGATTCAAGCGAGTTCAATGACACAACCGTTTGGTCGCGTATGAACCTCTAGTAAGTACCCCGAGAAACCTTATTTTGAAATTTTAAATTTATTTTTCTCGTGGTTTTTTATGTTTTGTGAAATTTACTTTAGTGTTTTAGTATGTGATCTGATATAGTGCATAGAGTTAATGGTGTAGTGCATAGGGTTCTTTAGCGCAAAGATGAAGTTTTTTAGCGCATAAAGTAAATGTTTTAGCGCATGGAGCTTTTTAGCGCATGTAGGTCATAAAATGGCACATTTGGAATCTGTTATAGCGCATTTGGTATTTTGGCACATAGGGATCCTTTTTTTAGCGCATTGATAGAATTTTTTAGCACATCCATGATTTCAGTGCATAGTAGCACTATTGTAGCGCATTTACACCAGAATAGATAAAATGTTGATTGTTCTCCTTGTTTTTGATGTGTGATGATCGCGTCAGCCGATGTTTAGATGATGTTTGATGATTGATCTCATGATAGGTGAGAGTTAATGATAGGATAGATGATGATTGACGTCATGATAGGTGAGATTCAATGATAGACGCTCAACGAGATTTGATCAAAATCTCATTAGAGTTGATTAAATTCATTGATAGGGTGATTGATAAAATGTTGATTTGCAATATGTCATGATTATAGGAGGATTTTAGAGTTCTTCAGCCTCGGGAGCGCTTCCCGAAGACCTGCGACATGATTCCACATCTGGTGCAGGTGGATATGGATATTATTGCATGATTTGGTTTGTCTTCCTTGATTTATATGCCCCAGTATAGGATTAATAGGGAACTGTTGACTACTTTAGCTAAGAGGTGGCATAGTGACCACAACACCTTCCATCTGGCCACTCGTGAGATGACAGTCACTCTGAAGGATGTGTACTAGATATTGGGTATTCCTATGGTTGGTGAGCTAGTCATATATGATCAGATAGAGTAGGGAGGTACTGATGCACTGAGGAGGGTTTTTCATGATGATGGGATTAGCGGGTATGAGATTCCATGGTAGGAGATGGTCAATTCATATGATCCCTTACCATGTGTTCTAGTTGTATTTTTTGGAGGTTTCCTATGTCCTGACCATAGGTTGAAGGGTTTGTTTGTTGGATGGGGCAGGATATTGGAGAGTATGATCATGCAGGGGATCAGATATGCATGGGGTTCCTACATGTAGCTCACTTATATCATGATTTGCATCAGGTGGTATATCTTGGAGCTGAAAGTTTATTAGTCAGAGTGACACTATTGTAGATTTGGGCTTGGGAGCAAATATTTATTACTCATCCTGTGGCGAATAGAGATCATATGATTGGAAGATCGTATGTTTTTGGGTACACAGGTCTAGTTGTCCAACATAAACTAGGAAAATTGGTGTATTGGTGATGTGTTCTCAATGATTTGGAGATAGTTACATGGGGACCATACTCAGATTGCGAGCAGTGGCCTGAGGATGATATTGAGATGCCATATGTTTTCACTTTGAGGTACCTGATTGGTCGGACACAGTTTTTTATCAAGAGATTTCTGCTTATGAGGGTGCTTCGCCAGTATGGCTGAGTTCAGGTTATGCCCCAGGGAGTTGTGTTATATGTGTGGAGATGATAGGATATTCCAGAGTGGGGACCCACTCTATCTTATGATGCGGCTTGTGAGGAGTATTTTGTGTTGCAACCACAAATATGGGATTACTATCCAAAGATCATGTATGCTTTGATGATAGATGAGTATGCTCAATCTTTCTTCACACATGCTTTCTCAAGGATATCTAGTCTAAATGAGCCAGCACCGACATTGGATGATGATGAGAGAGCACCACCACATGCACCGAGATGGAGGAGGGATGGGGGAGATGGTGGTGAGGAGGAGGGAGATGGCGAGGATGGAGGGGATGGTGGAGATGGTGGAGATGGGGGTGATGGCGGTGGTATAGGTGGCAGGAAGACACTGGATTTTAGGGTACCCTGGAGGAGGAGATCTATTGTTCCTTCAAGATAGCAGCAATCAAGACCCTCTCAAATTTAGATTCGGGTGCATTCCCATCAGCAACAAGCACAGATAGATTCCTTACAAATATAGGTGCATGGTTTATAGGGACAGCTAGCACGGGCATAGGTGCAAATTGCCTCTCTAATAATAGAGAGAGATGTCGCGAGGTAGAGATGTGAGCATGAAAAGGCCTTAGCTGAGATATTGTAGAGAGTGTCTGAGGGGACCACTATAGGATATATGCTCAGAGAGGTTCAGCATTCAGCCAGAGAGGCAGAGTACTATAGGCTATGGTACAATGAGGCAGTTTGTGCAGAGCGGCATGCCCCGAGTTATGCACAGTCTGTCAATGCCAAATCAGGTCGGAGCCATTCTCGGACTATGAGTAGGGGTGTGATTGGGCCACCTCCCAGACATCCATTAGGTAGGGATCCAGGTGTAGGTCCATCTAGTGGTGCAGCAACAGGCACAGTGAGGCCTACATTGTCTGGGGGGAGCAACACATAGCTTTTGTGCTCATATTTGATATACTGAGAATGGATGTATACATTTAGTCAATCAGAGACTTTAGTATTTCTTTCCATGTTATTGATGTATCTTTCCACATTTTGGGATATCATTATACACTTGATATTGATTATTTTGAGATTATATGAGATGCAGCGGATACTATTGATCTATATGTTGTCTATATGCTTTTATGATGAATGTTTATGGTGAATGTATTTGATTTCTGTTCTATATGCTATGTGATGTTTATATGATTATGTCATGGGTATGTATGGATGCAATAATGAAATGGTGATGCATGGATTATGATCCTATATGGCTTTATGGATGATGCTTTATGCTATATGAGATGGATTTGATTATGCAAATGAGATGTGATGCACCTTATTTTTTTGTATTTTTCTAATGCAAATATATGATCTAATGCATGGATGGATGTATGATAATATCTTCTAGTGTATGTATGATATGATAATAATCATGTTGCACTATATGTGAATGATATTTTTTTGTTAATGTCAAATGTACTCAATCCTTGAATGAGAGATAAAATCATTTTGAAATTAGCCAGCCTTGGAAAATCTAAAATGCAGATGGAAAACTAATATGTATGCAATCTATCTTAACCATGCAAATCTAAATATGTAATCTTGTCATTTTTCAGCCGAATTTGTTATGCTTGGTATCATCATTGAGCTTTTAATATGTTGAAAGTTAGTGCAAACATCGATGGTATAATTAGACCATGACGACCTGAGTACAACTTCCATTGATTTTTGATATTGCAAGGTAACACAAGCATCTAGGCATAATTGAACCAAGATGACTTGAGTATAACTTGTGTAAATAGACAAGAGTTAATCCTTTTCCTATGCAAATCAGGTATGTCATCAATGATACTTTGTAGAGCATATCCCACGACAAATTTACATAGTAGTAATGATCAACTCACAAATAGCAGACAAAGAAAAATCATACTCCATCCTAGCTTCTCTAGTCTATGACATCCTTGAGTTGCTCCAGAGAAATGATAACAAAAATCAAGATACAATAGTTGAACATTCATGCTAAAGTGATTAAACCATGATTCAGAAGAACATCATCCAGTTAGATTTGTTTTGATCGATCTGGCTAATGATTTGGATGATTGTTTTTCGAAAGATTTGGATGGTTGGTTTTTCAAAAATTGTGATTGATGTTCAATGTTGAGTTTCGTTGTGATTGTTATGTTTGTCGCATTGTCTTACTATTGCTTGTTTGTTGTTTTAAGATCAAAGCAAGTTGCCCCCAGTGAATTTAAGATTTTTCCCCCAATGAGAACCAACCATTTATTATGAGTATGCACAATGATCACCAAGCCAGGATGAGACATGACCATGATGCCCGAATATGTACATAAGGTTCGTATGATGAACATGCATATGATGGCAAAAAGCGGATGATCGACACACACTCCAATAGATGGAAAAGCTAAATCTGTCACAAATAGCACATGTTGCCAGGTTTTCACTACTTGTTTTTATTGCACTTTTTCTAATTTTATGATTATTTTGTTGTCACCAAGACACCTATTTGCTAGGTTTTCATCAAGGTAATGATTTTTTTTTTTTTCAATTTTTTTGTATTTTTCCATTTTTGCTTTTTTGGATTTTTATCTTTTTGCTTTTTTTTGGATTTTTGAATTTTTTGCTTTTTTTGGATTTTTGAATTTTTTGACTTTTTTTGTATTTTTCTGCTTTTGAACAATGCACTAGATGAGTTATGTATAAAAATTCTTGAGATGAAGGTTTTTGTTAGGCTCTTCAAATAGGTCCCCTTCAGGTGTAGATAACTAATATGCTCCAGATCCATATATTGATACAATGACAAAAGGACCTAGCCAATTAGGTTCAAATTTTCCCTTCTTTTCATGATCCTATTGATTGCGAGGATTCTCTTTTAGGACCAAGTCGCCAACCTAAAATGTTCTTAGTCTTACCTTGTGATTATAGCTCCTTGACATTCTTTGTTGATAAGCTTTTAGATGATAAACAGCATGCTAACGACATTCATCTAACAATTCCAACTCCTGTAGTCTGGATACCCAATAGTCTTCCTCTGAAATGATTCCTTTCAATGATACCCGGAGTGAAGGTAACCCAACCTCAAAAGGTAAGATGGCTTCATATCCATACACAAGGGCATATTGTGTGGCTCCTTTAGGGGTGTGGATGCTAGTACGGTATGCCCACAAAGCAGCATTTAGTTGAACATGCCAATCACGTCCAGCATCGTTGACAATTTTCTTTAGGATTTTCAAAATGGTCTTATTTGAGGATTTTGCTTGGCCATTCCCTTGAGGGTAATAGGGTATGGAAAATTGGTGTTGGATATGGAATTTTTCACAAAGTTCTTGTAAATCTTGGTTTTTGAAGGGTCTACTATTGTCAATGACAATGGAGCTAGGGATTCCATACCGACAGACAATGTAGTTCAGGACGAAGGAGGCAATTTGTTTACTAGTGATGGTGGTTAACGGGATGGCTTCAATCCACTTTGTGAAATACTTCGTGGCTACGATTATGAATTTATGTCCATTAGAGGAAAATGGATGAATCTTACCCACAAGATCAAGTCCCCATTAACAGAAAGGCTAGGTTGATGTGAATGGTTGCAGCTCATGTGTCGGTGCATGTATGAGATTTCCATGGACTTGACACTTCTTTCACTTCTTAACAAATTGAAAAGATTCTTTCGCCATGTTTGGCCAATAATATCCCAAGCATAGGAGTTTCCTAGCTAGAGTAAGACCACTTGAATGAGTACCACAAATACCTTCATGAACTTCTTATAAAGTAGTTTTAGATTTGTCACCTTCAAGACATTGGAGGAGAGTACCATCGAGACCTCGTCGATAAAGTGTATCAGTTATTAGGGTGTATCAGGTTGCTTGACAGATAAAGTTGTGTTTTTGGTTTTGGGATAGATCAGGTGGAAGGATATTGTCTCTCATATAGGTATAAATATTCCCGTAGATTGAAGAATCAGCATCAACTAGATGGTATACGACTTGGGATTTAGGATTGTCATATGCGGGATTAAACAATTGTTCCACCATAAATTCATAATGACTTCATTTTTCTAGTACTTTTAGAAGAGAAGCAATGGTTTCCATGGCATCTGCAACTTTGTTGTCTACTCTTGGAATTTGTTCAAACTTGATCTCAACAAAGTATTTCTTGAAGTCATCTACCATTCTCTTGTATGGCATCAGCTTGTCATCTTTTGTCTGATAATCATCATTAACCTGATTTATGACCAATTGAGAATCTCCATAAACTTGTCATTTTGTGATTTTCCATTTCACTGCTACCTTGATACCAATGATTAGTGCTTCATATTCAGCCATGTTGTTTGTGCAAGGAAACATCAACCTGTAAGATTTTGGGGCAGTGTGTCCTTGAGGAGTAGCAAATAGGATTCCAGCACTCGATCCATGTTGAGTGTAAGACCCATCAAAGTATAATATCCAATGTTGTGTTGTCATTATGAGGGCATATACATTTGGGAATTCAATGTGCATAGGATGGTCATGGTGCAACGGTGCTTCAGCTAACTAATCTGCTATTGCTTGGCCCTTGATTTCTCTTCTATCCACATATTGAATGTCAAGTTCACTCAATATCATCACCCACTTTGCTAATCTTTCTATTAAATTGTCTTTTTTGAGTATGTATTTTAATGGATCTATCTTGGCTATTAGTTTGATGGTATGTGTTAACATATAGTGTCACAATTGTTGAGTAGCAAACACAACTGTCAAACAAGATTTTTCAATGAATGTATATTTAAGTTCATAGCCATTCAGTGTTTTGTTGATGTAGTAGATCACCCTTTCTTTTCCTGTAGAGTCTTCTTGTGCTAGCAAAGCTCCCAAAGATACCTCAGTAGTTTCTATGTAGAGTAGAAGTCATTTTCCCTCTATTGGTGGTACCAATATAGGTGGATTCGTCAAATATTGTTTCAATTGATTAAAGTTAGCTTCACATCTTTCATCCCATCTAAAAGAAATATTTTTGTGTAACAAATGAGTAAAAGGATGACTTTTTTCTGCCAGTTGTGGGATGAATCTTCTGATGGATTAGAATCTTCCTTGTAGAGATATTAGTTGGCTAATATTCTTAGGAGGTGGCATTTCCATGATTGCTTTGACTTTTGTTGGATCTACTTCGATGCATTTAGCTAAGACTATGTATCCTAAGAGTTTTGTTGATGTTACTCTGAATACACACTTCTTTGGATTTAAACGCACATTGAGCTTTTCCAAACGAGTGAAGATTTTATCCAAGATTTCCATATGTCCTTCCCTGGTGAATTATTTTTCCAATAGGTCATCCACATATTCCTCCATGAATGTGTGCAGCATGTCATGAAAGATTGTTGTCATTGCACGTTGATAGGTTGCTCCTGCATTCTTTAATCCAAAAGGCGTGACGTTTCAACAAAATGTACCCCATGGGCATGTGAAAGTTGTTTTGTCCTGATCTTCAAGTGCAATTTTTATCTGATTATAGCCTGAAAAACCATCCATGAGTGATAGCATAGCATGTCTTGCTCTTAAATCCATGATGATGTCTATATTGGGCAAAGGAAAATCATCCTTTGGACAAGCCTTGTTAAGATCCCTAAAATCTATACATATTCTAATGTTGTTGTCTGGTTTGGAGACTGGTACAATGTTTGAAATCCATTATGCATATTCAATTGGTCGAATGAACCTTACATCTAATAACTTTTTTAATTTTTCTTTCACTAGAAGGGCGATGTGTGGATGCATTTTTCTCAATTTTTGCTTTACTGGCTTCACTCCAGGTGGTAGAGATAAATGATGAATTATTAGATATGGATCTATTCCTGGCATGTCAGCATGGGACCAAGCAAAGTTGATTTGTCTTTCTTCAAAGAATTTAGTGAAACTTGGCTTTTCTTGCTCTGCCATTGATGCCACTAGATGTAGGGTCTTTATTGTTTCTATAGTACCGATGTTTATGGATTACGTAGGCTCAACCAATACTAAAGATCTTTCATGATAATGCTTAGGAAGAGTGTCAAATCTCTCATCCTTCAGTGCCTCAGAGAGGTTTTCACCATTGGATATGCTCTTTCTTTTTACTTTTTTATGATCTAATACTGTCATTGCATGGTTTTCACCATTAGATTGACTTTTTGTATTCTTTATTTTGCAGCTAATAGACTTGGTACTCCCCTGGTTAGAAGCTTTGTTATAAAATTCATTGGTGGAACATGTTTCTAGATTCTTAGAACAAAGGAAGTTGACAATGGCATCATCATCTGAAAAGATAGGGATATCAAGCAGCTCGGTTTGTTCCCAGTCAATGAGTTCAGGATGTATCAAAGGTAACGAATCATCGGATGGGTCAAGGTCAAAGGCGGTAAGTGTCATGATGGAAACATTTTCAAGGTGTTCAATAGCAATGTCAAGGTCTATAATGTTACTCTCCTCCGAATGATCTATCTCGTTTGATGTCTGATCGTCCTCACTAGATTCATCGATATGTAATGATCCAAATTCAAGTGGTTTAGACCCTAAACTTTGTCCCTCCATATTTATGGGTGAATACCTCTTTATGACATTAATTTCTTTGTCTTCAAAAGATAATTCAAATAGCGAATCACATTCATATTCATTTGAGTCTGTTTCATAACTAGCTTGGAATTGGAGGATTTGCTCGCAAATTTGTTGAGTGGTTTCTTGTTTTGTATCTTCTTTGTATCCTAATCTTGTCTTATCTTTTTCATTGATTGTGATAGGCTAAATTGGTTCCATAATGCCTTCTTTTCGTTTTCCAATAGGACCTTTTCCTTCATATCCCATCTTTTCCAAGATTGTAAACCCTTTACCATATTTCTCTATTGGTATGTTGGAAGTTTCTATTGTGGATTCCTCTTCATCTTTATAAAGCCAATTTAGAATATCTTTGTCCTCAGATTCATCAACTAGAGTGCCTGCTTTTATAAATTTACCATCAAAGAGTGTGGTGGGTTGTGAAGATTGTTGTCTAGATTTTGATGGCTGCCCATATGATTTTGGAGAAGGTAGCAGCTGTGAGAGACATAAGGATTTCTCAATTGAATACTCACCCATGCCTTTATCTTTCAACTAAATTTTTTTCTCAATTTTTTTTCACAAGGAATTGAGTTGGCTTTCATTATTTGAGGAAGTGGAATCACCAATGCCTTTATCTTTCGACTGGACCTTTTTATCTAGCTGTTTTGACAAAGAATTTAGTTGGCTTTCATTGCTTGATGAAATAGAAATGGGAGCCTCTCTATTTTGTGGTACAAAAACATCTTGGACTGTCTTGAGAGTGTTGCAGTATTGGGGATTGTTGGAATTAATTGAAATGGTGATCTCTTATCCATTGTAGGGGAATTTCAAGCATTGATGGTATGTTGAGGGTGCTGCTTGCATTTCATGGATCCAAGGTCATCCCAAGAGTATGTTTTATGTCAAATCCTTGTCTAAAACTTGGAAAAGTATATCTTTTACAACTAGTCCCACTTGAATTGGCAATACTATCAATCCTTGAGAGGATCTTTCTTCATCATCATAAGCTTTTATGGTGATCTTTCTTCTGGAATCTATTGCATTTTTTTAATATCCCAATGCACGGATAAGATTTAAGGTGCAGATATTTAGACCAGCTCCTCCATCTATTAAAATGTGTTTGACCCGATGTTTATGGATTAAAACCTCAATATGGAGTGGGGCGTTATGTGGATGAGTGAAGGATGCATCATCATTTTCAGAGAATGATAAACAATGGGGTGCATTCAAATGTCCCACCATGGCTTGGAATTGAAAAAATTCCAAATTAGTTGGTACTGTGGTGTCCACCAAAGCCTTTTCCAAAATTTCCTTATGGGTTGGTGAGATTTTAAGAAGTTCTAGTATGGATATCTGCGCTGGAATCTTTTGTAATTGGTCTATGATATTGTATTGATTTGAAGGGGAAATAGGTGTTTTAGATGTACTTACTTTCAATACAAACTTGGATTGCGCTCTTGTGGTCACGTTGACTGGTAAGTTAGCTTGTTTATTGTTTATTTTGATGACATTGATTTTATTATCAGCTGCAACAATGTCTTGTTTCTTCTCAATTTTGATGTCATTAACTAGATTATCAGCTGCAGCAATGTCTTGTTTGTTCTTGATTTTGATGTCATTGGTTTGATTATCAACTGCATAAATGTGAAGGATGGTAGAATCATAGACATATTTCACATTTTTTCCTTTGTTTGTTGAAGAAGATTCTCCTTTTTCATAGTTGGGTGGAGGATTTTTAAATGCTCCATGATCAGCATTTGTTTGAGTTCCTTCTATCGATATTTCACATATGTCTATCAAATCTTGCACCAAATGTTTTAATTGCATACAATCATTTGTTTTGTGACCTTTGTTTCTATGAAAATCACAATGATATGCATCATTCCACCATGATGGTTTTACTCTTGGTTCCCAATCTCGTGCCTCTGGTAATGTTATGAGTTTTTTTGAAAGAAGTTCTTTTAATGTTGATTCTAGTGACTGCCCCAAAGGTGTGAATTTTCTGCAATTTGATGGTGTTTGATATGGTGTTGAGGATAGTTTAGATTCATTGTTGTTTTGATTGGTTTTGGGTGTAAAACCTGATAAATTGAAGATTGGTTTTGTGTTTTGTGTATCAATTGCACCATCATTACCAGCATTTTTATTTCTTGTCCAAAATTTTGATTTTTCATTGTTGTTATGATGATTAGAAGAGTTGGCATTGTTTGTTCCTTCATTATAGATTTTTAATACTCCTCTTTTAACCAATGCTTCCTCAATCTTAAGTTTGTTTTCAATCATCTTTTCAAAGTTGGGTGGACATTGCAATTGCATTCTATAACTCATCTCATTATTGAGATTATCAATGAAGATCTCCATCTTTTATTTCTCAGGTATAGGACGGGCATATCTAGAAAATAACCTTCTCCATCTTTGTAAAAATGTAAGCAATGACTCACCATTTTTTTGTTTTGTGTTACAAAGATTCTTCATGGTTATTTCATGTTGAATGTTGTACGAATATTGGGTGATAAATCTATTTACTAGCTCTTCAAATGACCTAATACCTGGTGGGAGTTTTGAAAACCATTCCATGCATTGACCATCCAAACTTCTTGGAAATAGTTTCATTAAATAAGTCTTCATGTGCAAATTCCAAGCTCATGGTGTGAAATTCTCTTACATGATCTAGAGGATCATATTTTCCATTGTATTTTTCATATTTTGGAAGATCACAGTTTGGTGGGAAAGGTATCATATTCAAATTTATGTCAAAGGGATAAGGACAGATGTCTTGCAGCAAATATCTTTTGGTTGTTCCTCTTTGTATATCTTGGATTTGTTGTTGAAGGTTTTGGATTTGTTGAGTTAAAGCATTCATTGGATCTATGATTTGTGAGTCAGCTTCTTTTTTCCTGGGAGCTCCCTTCAATTGGTTGACATCAAATTCATTGGGTAGTTTCACACCTTGGTTTGCTAGCATCTAAAAGTATTTCTCTCCATCTTTTTCTAGAATTTCCTCCATGAACTTGTGAATTTAGGGTCTTTTTGAGCTTGTTGAATGTCCTCATCAGTTATCTCATCTGTTTCAAGTTGGTGAAATTTAGGAAAGGGATTTTCTTCTCCTTCCTCCATGGTGGTTTGGGTTTCTACTTCTTTTTCTTTGAGTTTTTTTTTTGAGCTCTTGTTAAAATGGGCATGCAAGTGATAAAGGTTTACTATACTTGGATCTTTGTTTGGGGGTGCCAATGAAATACCTTAGTCAAATAGGATGATAAATCCTATTGATGAGACTATGGTTAAATCTAATGTGCAGCGTTTATTTCGTGATGAAGGATGATAGATCCTAATGATGAAACTTAGCTAACAATCAGAGACAAGATTTGATAATTAGGAACTTTAAGATGTTTGATCCAAGTTTAGTTAAAGAGATTTCACTTGCAAAAGCCTGTTTCTTCAAGTTTAAACCAATGTTGTAATGAGGAATGATCTTGGTTCTGAAAAAGGTCCCTAAATATGATTCTAATTATCTGATAGACATTCAATTTAGCTCTTTGTTTGTGAATCAAATGGATCTGATAAAATAGGTTGCAGATGTGCTAAAAGATGGACTAAATGCACTAAAATAGACCCTATATGCGCTAGAACAAAGAGCTTATGCGCTGAAAGATGAGGAAAATGTTATAGAAAAGAACCCATATGTGCCAGAATATGAGCTAAATGCGCTAGAAAAGAACCCAGATGCACCAGAATATGAGCTAAATGCTCTAAAATAGGAAGCTTATGTGCTAAACTGTAAATGGTCACCATTTTGAAAGTTTGTTTGGTTTTTTTTTTTTGAATCAGTGAATTGGGTGTTTTTAAATTAGATGATCTTCTGAACAATAAGTTTTCCTAGTTTTCTTATTTTTGAATCATGTGAATTAAGTGTTTTTAATGGATGATCTCTTCAAAAATGATTTCAAACACAAAATCAAGTAGTAAAACAGTTGTGTCATCCTATGATCTAAACATCAAGTGTATGTTCAAGGATCTGGTTTGATTCCTTTTGATTTCCATGGATAGTGAACAAGCGAAAATAGATCAATCAAACTCTCCTAATGTCAAGGGTCATTAATAACATCACATCCCACATCTTAGAACTACATTAGCTCACACAACCATGTCACCTATAGAAGGCACCCGTGTTTTTGCCTTTTCTAGGTCTTAACCAAAGTTGAATCCTCCACTTTTGGCCAATAATCCCTAGCAATTATATGGTGACTATCTTGGGGGAAGATTATTCCCTTCCTTTGCACTGTGAATATTATAATGTTCAGGAACTAACTTAGTTGGCTACTACACTTAAATTTCTTAGTAAGGGTTTCCATTCGGTGCAACAAATGATAAACTCCCTCAGGAGACCTCTCAACCTTTAGAACAAAGGCTTTGGGGATGGTTATCAATGCACACTACCATTGAATGTGATTTTCATCACAATCATGTTTGATTATAGTGGGTTGGAATACTTGGATTTGGTCGTTCCCACTTAGGTCGTTCCCATAGGGTGAGTATTTTTTTCCCACTACGATAGGCCTTCTATAGGTACTATTGCAATAAAATGAAAGAGTGAGTATGGAATTCTAGTCACCCAGTGAAGGGGAGAGCATAGGCCTATCACTTTACAATCACAGCATACATGGTGTTCATTAACCTTGTAATTAAACTAGATGCCTAATTTAATCAAAAGAAAATAACTCCAACCCCTACACAACACCATTAGTGGTCTCAGATATATTTCTTTGACAGCGTATAAATCACCTGCAAAACAAAAAGATATCAATCAGTCCCCATAATTTCATTTTTTTATCAAATAAAGGTATATGCGCCAAAACAGAGAGCAAATACTCCAAAAGATTCAATAGATGTGCCATTAAACACACTCTATGCACTATTCTAGAAAATAGAAAAGGGGAAGTCAAAATCATGTATATGTGCTAGAAGAGCAGGTATATGAGCTGGAAGAGCAAATAGATGTGCTAGAACAGATCCTGGATGCGCCAAAATTCTCCACATATGCATTGAAAGATGTTTCATGTGCACTACATCAAAATTCACAAGCCAACTTGTTCACGAAAACTCGCTAGAAAATGTTAAAAATAGGGCTAGGCCCCACATTGGGCACCAAATTTATGTGTGTATGAATAATGTGAGTGCATAAGCAAATAATACAACACACTAATGAAACATTATATTAGAGAATTCAAATGATAATCAAATCAAAACAACAAACTCCCCAATGGTATCTCATTTTCCTCTATCTCCAAGGATTCTTTAAGTCATTTTGCTCTTAGATTGTTTGTGCACATGACTTTCCAAATGATAACCTGAAGAATGAGATGTTGGAAATGCAAGAGATATCTCCTACACTACATGATTGATTGCTAAATTTGTTGTAGATGATATGCAAAGATTAAGATGCTACTCTGATATTGATAATGAAAATGATATGATTAAGCTATTGTAATTAAGATGTTGTTAATGGTAATGTCATGATTAATCTACTTGATTCTAAAATTCAAGCACTAAAATGCTAATGCTAAGATGACAATGCTTTCTAAAATTTTGCAGAGTGTAATTATGCTCAACTCTCTATATGCTTTTGTTGTAAATGAGGGTCCATTTATAGATTTTCCAAGGCATGAGCTTAGGTGGCTAAAACCAATGGTCTAGATTTGATCTGGAGAAATGGACAGTTGAAGACAAAGAGGTTAGAGAGAAAAGGGGAGTGTGTTCCCTTTAGAAGAACAAACTTCCAAGTGTGAAGAGGAATCAAATGGAGGTGAAGGCCAAGTGTCTCAAATTGGTTAAAATTTGTTGAGGATAAATGCCAATTTAATAATTAGGAATATTTAATTTGTTGAGACACATGATGAGGTGGAAGGTGAGAAGAAGTTAGTAGAAATGTGCTCAAATTCGAATTAAAAATTCAAATTTAATGAGAAGAAGTTAAATAAATTAAACAAACTAATTTCATTTGTTCATTTAATTAAGACATGAAGAAAGTGATTTAGAATAGAAATAATTAGGGAAAGTGAACTATATGAATATATTTTTCAATTTATTTATAAGTAGAAGAATTAAAGATTGTTAATTAAATAACTTGTATTTAATTAATTCCTCCAGACCAAATTTGAGTGTATACAAATACTTTAGTGGGTCTACTTTTTAAATTAATTTTACCTTCCTATTTAAGATGTAGTGTCTCAGCTTTTGTGTCACAAATACGACTGAGAGACACACTCTTTTTATGGGAGATTAGTTCAACTCATAGTCCACCAGTGTCTGGCTGATGTAGTAGATTGTTCTTTCTTTATTATTATCATCTAGTTGGGCTAGGAGATCTCCCAACGTTGCTTATGTGGTAGACACATAGAGTACCATTTCCTTATCTGGAATAGGTGGCATGAGTACATGAGTAAGTAGGTACTCCTTTACTTGCTAGAATGCTTGGTCACATCTCCCATCCCACTTGAAGGTGATGTCCTTGTGTAGGAGATGAGTGAAAGGGTGACATTTTTTGCTAGTTGTGTGATAAATTTCCTAATGGATTGAAGCTTCCCTTGTAAACTCCTCAGTTGTTTCAATGTCTTTGGTGGAGGAATCTCTAGAATAGATTTTACTTTTGTAGGATCCACTTCAATCGCCCTTCTTGACACTATGTACCCTAACAACTTTCTGGATGTTACTCTAAACATGCACTTCTTAGGGTTGAGTCTTAAATTATATTATTCAAGTTGATCAAACACCTTTGCAAGATTGGTCAAGTGATCTTCCCTTTTGATGGACTTTGCTAGAATTTTGTCCACATAGTCTTCCATAATTGTATGTAGCATATCGTGGAAGATGGTCATCATTTCTCTTTGATATGTTGCTCCTATGTTCTTTAGAACAAATGGCATTAGATTCTAGCAGAATGTCCCCCAAGCATAAGTAAATGTTATTTTGTGTTGATCATATGGAGATATTTTTATCTGGTTATATTCAGAGAAACCATCCATTAAGGATAGCATCTCATGCCTTGCTGTTAGATCCATGATCACGTCAATACTTGGAAGGGGGAAGTCATCCTTTGGGCAGGCTTTATTCAAGTCTCTGAAGTTTGTGCAAATCCTTATGCCCTCAGTAGGTTTTGACACTGGTACTAGATTTGATATCCATTTCGGATAATCAATGGGTCTAATGAAACCCACATCTAGTAACTTCTTTAGTTCTACCTTTACCAATAATTCTAAGGATGCATTTTTCTGAGTTTTTGCTTGATAGGATTTTCTCCAAGGGAGTCAACTAAATGATGTACCACTAGTTTTGGATCTAGTTCAGGCATATCTACATAGGTCCATGGAAAGTTTACCTTCCTATCGTTAATGAATTCTATGAAGTTTTCTTTCTCTTCAGGATCAAGCGACGCCGCATGGTATATTATCTTTGGGTCCTCTATCATGCCAACATTTATGGACTCTGCTTCTTCTACTAGGAGCATTGATTTTTCTTGGTATTCAGATATGGGGAATTTGAACCCTCCATCCTCAAGTTCCCCAATGAGGTTTTCACCTTCAAATGCGTCCTTTATTTTCTTCTTTTTCGAATCTGATAAAGCCACATTGTGGTTTTCTCTAGGGGATCACATTTTTATTTTTTATGTTTTCTCTTTCATTTTTGTGACTAGAGGGTTCAAACTCTCCACTGAAGTATGCATCATGTTCAAGTTCCATGACAAACCTAGCTTTGTGATCTCTTTTTGGTATGTCTATTTGAAGTCCCATGAACTCTGTGATTGTCTCATCATTCTCTAATTGATACAATATAGGTGTATGTTGTTGTTGATCCCAATCTATCAATTGTGGGTAGCAGAGGGGTAAGCTATTATCATTATTTGCAAAGCTTATGGAGGTTGTGGAAAGGGTCAATATGGCTCTGGTATCTTTTTCACATTGGGTGTCTAGGTCATCATTTCTAAAAGTGGGGGAATCACATCTGGTGATGAAGGAAGGAGAATCTCATTTGTATTCATTAGAGTTTGTTCTGAAATAATAATAGTCTGTTCTGAAATAATAATAGATATTGGGAATGGTTTTGATATATTGGAGAGGGAACCTATCAATTCTAAATTTGTCAAATAAGTCTTCGATAGGTAAATCATTGTCCATGATATGATAGATATCCAATGCCTTAACGCTAGTAGAATTTTCTTATTCCTTAAAAGAGGTTTTTTTGGTTTTTGGAGTAACCATGTATTTTCGCTCGTAACCTAGTCCCATATTTTTCTCTCTCTTCCACTATGATAGGCTCCCATTGGCCTTGTTTGTGTAGCCCGAGGGCACCTGTTCCTTGATACCCCATTTTTTTAGCTAATTGATAACCTCTACTGTTAGGATCAATTAGAATTGGTTGTGGCTTTTCTGGTTCTTTTTTATCCTCTTTGTAAATCATGGATGAGAAGTCCTCTTTGAATATCTCTTCGTCCTTCATATCTCCCCACTTGGTGAAAATCATGGGTTTGGCTATCATTTGCGCTGTCTAAGCATACTTGATCTCTTTTGGTCCTCCATAGACTTTGGGTGTTGGTGGAAGCATGCCAATGCAAAATGCTTGGTTGAAGTGGTAATTCCCATTACCCTTGTCCATTACTTGAAACTTGGTTTCCATTTTCAGTTGCTCACTTGAGGTGGTCTTGATTGAGGTTGATGGTAGTGTGGAAGGGTCAACATATGAGAATGAATGGAAGGATATGTCATTGCTAGGTATGTGTTGGATCTTATTATACTTCTCCTTGAATTTTGTACAGAAATGGAAGGGTTTAGGATCAGCATATAATGTCACCTCTTTTCCTTATGGGGAAACTTTAGGCATTGGTGAAAGGTTGATGGTAATGCTTGTAATGCATGGATCCAAGGGCATCCTAAGATGAGGTTATATGACAACTCAAGGTCAAGTACTTGACATGTAGTTTTCGTGATGGCTGGTCCTATTTGCACTAGTAGCTTGACTGTCCCTTATGATTCCTTTCAAGGTCATCATAGGCCCTTATGGTAATGCTCTTTCCTTTGTATATCACATCATCAAAATACCCCAATTGTTTGATGAATTTCACGGTGCAGATGTTTAGTCCCACACCATTATCTATCAACACTCGTTGGACCATGCTCTTGTGGACACCAACCTCTATGTAGAGAGGTTGGTTGTGAAATGTCCTTTATGGAAGATATTTCTCAAAAAAGACTAAATGATTGTTGGTCGTGATTTTTCCCATCATGGCTTGGAATTGATTTGGATTGAGGTCGTTAGGGACCGATGTTTCCAACCCTTTTTCCAATATCTCCCTATGTGTGGGTGATATTTTTAGCAGTTCTAGGATTGAGATTAAGGAAGGAGTCTTCTTTAGCTATTCCACAATGTTGTAGTCATTTGATGACTTAGTTGTGGGCTTAGGAGGGGCTCCCTATATTGTAACTCTCCCTCGATGGGTAGTTATGTTACATCTATTGTCTCCACCTCATATAGTCACTACATTTTCTCTATTGTCATCAACTTGAGAGAGGGTACCTAGAACTATGTCACCATATGTGTAGTTAGCATTGTGGTAATTATGTAGCTTAATACTTTGTAAAACTATGAGATTGTAGATCTAAATAAGTTTTTTTTGTCACAATTCTTTGTGTATGATTAATCTTTTTAGATTCTTTTTACCAATTGTAGAAGTAGACAGAAGATTGTAGAAGAATAAGACTAGAAGATAGAAGTGACACAACATATATAGTGGAGAAACCCTTTTGGGAAAAAACTCCACCACCAAAATCAATAGCACTTGTATTATTTAACCTTAGAACAAGATCACAATAATTCTTTATCAATCCTTGCTTGAGATGCTTCTTTTTCCTACAACAATTCTTCTTCACAGCCTACAATAAACTCTCATGTGTCTAAGCATGAATCCACACATCATGTGCCATGCTTCACAAAAGTACTCTCTTTTTTTAGAACTCTCTTCAACTTGTTGCAATAAATAGACAAATGTGAACATTGTAAACTCCAAAGAGTTGAAAATTACAAGAGGATAAAGCTCCTTACAAATATCTATGCCATTCTTGTGCAAGTAGAGTTCTTCTGTGAAAAACAATGTCAAACCAAGTCCATCAATTTGAGCGTCCCAAACTGAAGTCTTAACTCAACATTGATTACAAAGGTATCTTGTAAGCTTCTCCTCAAAGTTGGTGCCCAAGAATGGGCCCCACTTAACTGAGCCTTGTAAATATGTGCTCATGCAAAAGGGTGAAATCACAATACTGTGTATCACTTTTTGCCTAAGATGGACATTTACATCAATATTTTTAATCGAATCTTTATCTTTTGAGACCTATAGTAGCTAAACCGTTAAGAATTTGAAGATGGTATGAACTAGTGATTTGTGGCAATTTATGTGTAGATTCTAAAAAAAAACATTCTTTTTTTTGAAATAAATCATGAATCTTTCAACATCTCCTTTAATAACTGGTTTTAAATAGAAAACAACATTTTTAGAAAGTAAGTTTGTGTCATACAAAATAACTTTTTTTCTATAAAGGATTAAATTCTATTTTTTGAAATATAGATTCTCAACATCAATATCTAGGGAAAGGATATTTTTTCATAATTTTTTGTTGCATTTTTTTTTTAAACTAATTTTTTAAGTCACTATAACTATAATTTGGACATATGTTTGTGTCATACAACCTAACTTGTTGTGTATATATCGAAATACAATTTTTCTTTTTTGGGTGAAAAAAGGACATCAATACCTAGGGAATGGGTATTTTTTAAAAAAAAATTACAATGGTTTACTATTTTTCCACCTCTTCACAACAAATAGCTTGATGTTCAGAGAAAAACCTATGTTTAGTAAAAATTAAAAATAAAATACATGTTAAAATGAAAATATATCAAAACTATACTTGTTGGAAAGCTCATTTTGAGGGCTACAATCTTACAAAATATAATTTTTAAATGATGTTATTTAATCCCTCAAAAGGTAAAGAAAAAGTTGTTTTTCGACAACATTTTGATAGGTGCGAAGGAGACTCCATTGTGGGTATGATTTAATACTAGAGGGGTTCTATCCAAGGGAGTTTGATCTA
This sequence comes from Sequoia sempervirens, assembly GCA_007258455.2. NCBI lineage: Eukaryota > Viridiplantae > Streptophyta > Pinopsida > Cupressales > Cupressaceae > Sequoia > Sequoia sempervirens. Next base: position 274,912,140 of record VDFB02000003.1, on the reverse strand, counting down.
AGGGGGTATTATCTATCCCTCTTCAATTAAAACCCTTTAGATGGAGCCTCTCAAGACTTAAATCATTAGTTTTTCTAAAAACATGATTTTAGACAAAAATCAGCACATCCCAAAAGTGAGACACACTATTGTGGCAGCACCCAAAAGTGTTAACTCAAAGATCTCAACTTGGGTTCCCAAGGTGGGTCCAATTCAATCTCTATTAACTGAAACATATCTCTCCCTTAATTCATGCAAACATGATGCATGAATGATCATCCCCACTTAACTAAATGTAGCCACATCTTATCTGTCATGCAACTCATGTCAACTGAAGTCAACTAACATGAAACTCAAACTAACTACATGCAACTAAAGATAATTGAACCATAACTAAACTAAACTAAACTAAACTAAACTCCACTCATGTAAATATCCATTCCTAACTTCTAGGATCTTTACATGCATTACTGAAGTGTTATCTTTCTCTAAACAATTAACTGAAGTCAAGGTGGATTACACCTTCCATGCGGGTGCCCCATATGCTCCCATTTTGTAGGAGCTCTTCTTGGATGTCCCCACATGTTCCAGCTATCATTTAGGAATAATTACAAATGTCAATTTACATGTTCATTTCATTCAAATTTAATCTTTTTCTAATCCTAGTTTTGGGGAACACTTTCCAAGGACTTAGGAGATACATGAAATATGTTTAGGATTGCAATTAAATGGCATCCTATTCCCAACATTCTCCCACTTGACATTATACATTGCAATTATTCTAAACAAGGAATCATTCTTATAAATCAATTACAGGACTCAAGGCCAATGGCCTTCCTGCACCAAGAACCAATATCTTTCCCAAGTCTTTGTAACCATTTCTTCTATCACTGAAACCTACATCAATTTGTTCATGAACACAAGCATCAAATTCAAATAATAGCAAAAGACTCTGAGTGACTACCACACTCATACCAAATTGGAATAGCAACCATAGCAAGTTGCTAGCTCATCTAAAATTGTCATAGGTAGAACTTCATGCTATCAACATAGCAACCCAAATCTGCAAACAAGTCCTTGTATATCCACCATCCTACAAAATAAGACTCCAAGGTAACAACACACATAGACATGTGATAAAAAACCTCTGAAGTAACTCACTATAGTAAAGTGTAACTATTCTAAGAGAGATTCCCCTCTCATATAGAACACATATACCTTTTGGAACTCCCACTGCACATGTAATGTCAAATATGAAAACAAGATCACAACATTAACAAGTCCTCCTATAGCACTTCACATAGAGTATGTGGCTAACTCCTCTATCATAGTGTCAAAGAAGCATACAATTATATGCAAAATACATTTCTCATAACACAAGAACCTTCAAGAAGAAGACTATTCCCACACATAGAGAACCTGCAAATCAAACCATGTTCTTATACCACACTAACATGTGCCAAACTGTCCAAAGTAAGATCTCCTTCAACACTCCCAAATTGAAAGGATATCAACATCTAACCATTCAACTTATAATGAAACATGGTAGAACTTAGATGTAAACCTCTCACAGAAAGTAGATCAAACTTATCCAAACATTTCCACAACAAAAGGGAATATTCCCAAAGCCACTAACTATCTCTCATACCTCTCCTACCCAAATCCTCAGAACTAACTCAATTTCAAGATTGCAAGGAGAACAATGGAAATACATAAAATCATGCATCTACTTCTCAACAATGCATAAGAGAAGTCAAGATACATCTTAAAAATGCATCTAATAATCAAGCAGGCAACACCTCTTAGATCATTTTACTTGCTGAGTAGACCAATAGTGGGATACAAGATTATCTTGTGTATACAATAGACAACATTCTCATCATGTCTATGATGGCCTCATATCCATTTCTAGGTGTAGGCTTCTCGGTATTTACTGTTGAAAAATCTTTTCTTACTGTTGATGGTGTTTTCTGCACAACAACAACTCAAACAGAATATAATATCCTATCTCTCTTGAAAGGTAAATCTCTATCAGCAAGCCTCAAGAGATAACCCCAAGGTCTCTAATGCCAAGTCTTGACAATGCATAAACAACTCAGTGATAAATGTGAAAATGCTGGTAATCACAAAGGGACCTTACTACAAGAAAATACTGAATCTTTAATTTATCAGATCTAGCAATATGATGATACTTAAATCCTAAATCTAACTAAAATGATAAAATAAATAACAAAAGATATAAGGTTTCAAAGAGATTTCTAAATTTAACACTAAACCTAAGATTAACAATGCAAATGACAAACACTTGAAATGGACCAATCCCTCAGAAACCGATTTCTACTTGACCCAGATGGATCTGCAATCTTATAGAAATAGTGCAATCTTCTAAGGCATTAAATATTTTCAGATCATGAACACTCATCCAAGACAACCCTATTGCAATTGAAATGAATAAACCTTCACAATTGAACTAAGCACAATAAATATAAGGTCCAGGCTAACTTTGCAAAGCAACTAACAATCAACTAGCTGCAAAAAGTATGGACCAAGGACTGCTACAAACACTTCAAGCATCAAACCATAAACACCATTAAATCATGCCTAATTCTAAATCTAGCATATATCTAATACTTCCCAAGCAATCTCAAAGATATAACAGCAAGAACCGTGCAAGATAAATCAACACAAGAGAATTCACCAAAAGCACAATGTCTCCAATTGTATTGAATTCCCCAAAGTAGCAACAATTCCAGTATTTTGTTACAGCACTTGCTGAAAATGAACTAACTTCTAACTCTTGCTCTACTACTTAATTCTCTCTAGTATCAAAACTATCCATCTAGCCCTTACAAATGAGGCAGAATGCCATATTAATAGAAACCCCCCAAGGCATGTCGGCCTAATTAGAATTTACAATAATAATAAATGGCCATAAAACAAGTCGGCCAAGAGGAATTCAAAATAAAATAGAATATGCATTAAATGCATGAACTCCATCCAGGTTGGCCTAGGATCTCCAATATAGTTTGGACCAATGCATGCAAAATAATAGGGAAGCACAAATTCCGATGTAGCCTTGCATTAACTGCTTTCCCCTTTGTCTTTATTCGATCCACCCTATCATGCACCATCAAAAGTACCATGTCCAAGTCAGCTATAGGTGGCAGAGGTAAAACCTTAATTCTCCTTTCGATAGATCTAATATTTTCTCTTGATTGCTCCACCGACCTATCCCACTCAACCCTATTGGTTTGATATTTATCAATAACTGCAATATAGGTGGCTACATCTTCCAACTAATGTTCAGTAACTGGATCCTCACTGATTGGAGAATATACATCTCACCACCATTTTCTCAACTTCTCTAAGCTCAAATGCTTTGGTGTGAACTTCCTTCTCCTTGTCATCACCTCAAAGAAAGAAATGCATCTATTATAGATATCAATCAGGGCATCCTCAATTTTCCTCCTCTACTTATAAATCTTCTTGAAAACCTTCTGCCTTATTTGCAAAGCTTCAAACCATTCCCAAGGTTCTGCAACTCTGGAGGAAGGGAGAATTCCATCACTCACTAGCTTATCTTTAGTGTATTCCATGATGGTCTTGGTCTTCTGCAATAGGAGATCTACATCCTCTTTATCTTGATCCAATGCATCTTTCAACCAATCTATTTCCCTCATTGCATCTCCTTCGGTTGAAAGGATGTCTTTGATAGCATCATCTTCTTTAGTCTGCACCCCTTGTAACCAGTTTTTTGTGGCAAGGGTAGTGGCCTTCATTCTTTCCAGCTCAGTTATGGTTTCTTGTGGCAGGAAACTCGCAGTAGAAGATGAGGAGCTAATGGATTGCAAGGGTTTCATCAAATCTTCCAAATATTTCTTAAGTCTTTCATTCTCTTTCTTCAACTCCTATTTAGCTTGTGCTTCTTTCCTCAATCTTCCCAAGATCACAACACTTGAACCCTCATATTCTTCAATATCCTGTTCCATGGAAGTGGGTCCTAGGTTGATAGTTTGCATGTTGTAATCACTCCCAGTAACCTCATCTTTATTCTTTTCTATTGCAGGAGTAGCAATGTGGACCACTCTGTTGTTTGCTTCATCCCTTTCGATCTTGGAGATGACCCTGGCCTTCTTCTTTCCTTTACCTTTTCCTATTTTTTCCATTAGCTCATCCCAATTGGGAGGGATATCATCCTCAACAAAATTTTTTTCTCTTTATTTCTCTATCAAGCCAACCTAGAATAGCAGACTCTGACTGTGTTTCACTTTGTCCCACTTCTTCCTGCTGACCCTTGGGTGTATCTTCCAACTTCTCAGGAAATTCCTCATCTTTATCATGTTCTTCTCTACCATACTCCTCTTCTTCATGCACTTGTGATGGAGTCTTAACAGGTGATTCCTCTCTCTGAGGAGGTCTGTCTTCTTCACTTCTAGTAGGAGAATCCTCATAAGTTACCAAGGAAGTCCATAGAATTTTCTTAATTTCTGCAATTGCACTATGAAGCTCACCTTCTTGAAATTCTTCTTCCCCCTCACTTGACGGGTGCTCCACATCTGTTGGTTGTTCTAATGCACCATGTGGTTCATGGGGTGGAGAAGCCTCTTTATGTTGTTCTGTAACAGAGGTTGCTAGAGGAATATCCTTCTTTGGCACACTGTCCTTGGGAGTTCTTGATCTCCTTGTGTATACCTATGTCTTTTCTCTAGAACTTTCTACATTTACCACTGTTGAAGGATCAGTTTCAATTTTTTCCTTGGAAGTTCCACCCTTCTTTCTTGAACCCCTTGTTGTTTTCCTCCTTTTAGGTGTTGGGGCACCGTCCTTTTCTTCTCCTTCACCGGGTTCTTCCTCTACAGATTTTTCTATCCTTGAAGTAGCAGTCCTCTTCTTTGCTTTTGGTTTCCTTTGTTTCTCTTGCTCTTCTCTTGGGAACCTTTGATCTTAATCTTAAAAGGAGAATCTACTTTGGTTTTTCCCTTAGGATCTTCCTCAGCCAACTCATCGGAAGTGGAATGGGATTCTAGATTCCCCATCAGATTATAGGTACATGGCACACCTTCACTTTCAAGTTCCCACACCTTGTGTTTGAGCCACAACTTGGTATATTTCGTCATAGGGGCCATGATTTTTTCTAATTCATTTTTTTCTTCTTCCATCCAATCTACTTCTCCAATTGGTTTGTCCTAAATTGACTCATAATCATGACTTTGGATTAAGTCTCCATCATCTTCCACCTGATTAGGAACCATTTTCACACTATACATTCGGACCACATCAACTGGGAGTCTAGAGAATTTCTTCTTTCTTACCTCAAAATCATCCTTGCTATTGGCCCAGTAGTCTTCTATGTCATCTCTGTGGTGGTATTCCCTACTAGATTTCTTTTGTGCTTCACCAGTGATATCAAAACCCAGCCTTTTGGAATGGTAAGACAACCCAAGAGTGCTCATTTCCTCCTTAGAAGCATAGGCTAAATTAATTGAAGGGCATACCTCGCTAGTACCTATCTTCAGAGGAAAATCTCCACCAAATCCAGTTTTATGCTTATCTTTCTTTACAATGGTGTCAAAGTCACATATTTGCCTTGTGACCTCCAAAAGTCTAACATGGTCTGTGGGATGCCTTGGAAGCCTGTATGGAGCCCTCTGGCAACCATCAATTTTTATGTAAGAGAAGGTGGGAAACTGTATGAACCAAGCCCCATACCTTTTTATCAGCTCCTTAGCATTATCCGATATTCTCACATGCTCTGCACCTTGGAGCAATTAAGTGATGTGCATGGTGAATGCATCATTCACCCTCCTGTAACTTGAGCTTCCTAAGTGCAATTGAGGATAAACCTCATAAATTACATCTTGTCCAAATATTCCTCTTGTGCTCAATCCTTTATAGGGATGGAATCTTGCAAGTGCATACACTAAATAAGAAGTCATGGTGAATGTCTTGGTCTGTAGCACATTACACATTTGTTCATGAATCACAACACTTATAACACCTACCCAATGATAGTTAATATTTTCCTGCTCCATCCTCACAATGACATGGAACATCCAATTCTTGAACATACCTACACTCTTTAGGCCTACCACCCAGCTAAGCAATGTGATGGCATCATAGACTTCTTGTTTAAACTTTTCCCTGTGAAACTGCTTAGGAAATTTTGAGAAATGAGACTTTGGCTTTTCAAGCCAAGAATTGATAACCTGTTGTGACCTAATAGTCTCCTCCTCATAGTACCTTTTAGCTGCCTCCATATTAAAATCCAATACATGATATCTTTTTGGCATATCAAAATTTTGTGCAATAGAGACAGGGTTAAGATTAGCCAATACCCTCCCTTGAGGACTAACTATCCTTTGTGAATCCCTATCATAGTGCTGGGCACATTCCAATACCAACTCATAACACTGAACTGTGGGAGGAAATCCTGCTACATGAGATCATCTTGATTCCTTTAGTCTCTTGGCCAGCACTGGAAGATTTTCTTGTGCCATCCTTGCCTTAAACTCCTCATAGTCCCATCGACCCACATTTGTGTCTGAAACTTCAGACTAGATGGAGGTTATCTTACTTTCCAGAATCCTGCTCTTTATGTCCAATTTAACCCTTTATGCTTCTAAGATAGAGGATCCCTCCATATCACCCTTAGCCTTTCCAGTCACTGCCTTGCTAGCTTCAGCCTGCATCCATCGAATACTAACATGAAAATCCAATTATTGATAACATATTTGTCAAAGTGTTAGCTCAAAATCATAAGAAAACCATCAAATCAACTATAAATCATCATAACTGAGAAGTTCAGGATTCCAAGCTAACCGGGGAAAACCAGTCTAGGAGGAACTTCGGAAAATTCCAGACCAGGCGAATTTTCCCGAAGAAGGCACGAATATCAATAATAGATCATCAAAATGAAGAAAGGATGCATATAACATTGTGTAATCTATCAGTTTAAAGCATGGAATGTTAAGCATTCATCATTAAATTCATCCATTTCATCCAATTTCTAAGTTCCACAAAGCCTCCCAAAGAATTCGGAAAAATCCGGTCGAACTAGAATTTTGCGAAGTCCCCAAAACTCTGAATTTCAATGCACACCCCAAAACACTGAAGGTTAAATGGAATCCGGGAAAATCCGAGGATGTGGAAATTCCGCGAAGTCCTCGGAATCCTAGAAAACCATTAGTACATTTTATTTTCCTTGATACAATCAAATGTTCATGAATCTCAAATCTCTTGAGCCCGACTCGAATCTAATTCATGTTTCCTATCAACCCCTTTGGATCAAGACTACTTGAGGTGTTAAATGATGAATGTTCATAACAAACCAATGATTCCCTAGATTTGATTGTTGAAACCTCCACCATGGGTGAAAGGAACTAGCTTAGATTAAACCTGGATTGAGCTCGAATGCACTCCACAAGGCTTGTAATGAGTTGTGGATCATCCTTTAGCAAGCTTTGACAAATAAATTAAAAGTGAAACCGTGAACTAACTCAGAGCACGCTAATTTGGACTAGACTTCGCGAAACCCTAACCTGAACCAAACTGAAACATTGACTTATGGTGCAAGGTGTGGGAACCATTTTAGAATTTGGAACATCACTAAAATCCAACTGGTTAACTAGGGCATAATATAAGATAGGAATTAAGAACTCTCAAACATCAGACGCAACCCTAGTTTGAAGCATTTAATCGTCAAACATGCAAAATCGAGCTAGACATAACATGGCCATAGACAACCAATCATTAACATTTCAAAGGCAGGGACCATAGTTACATGCCATAAGTAAATAAAATTCAACCATGAGTAAAATGAGCAATGAACTCAGATGCCCTAGCAAACAAATCAAACTAAATGTAAGAAATCCAAGTGCCTCAGCAAGCAAATCAAGAAATCTGAATGCCCAAATCGCCAAATCTCAAATACAAGAGTGATACACAATGAAAGATGAGAGAAAATGATGCAAAATCCTCTTAAATTTGACCACACTCACGCCGCGAAGATCATACCTAGGTGCATTAATGTCGTCGACAAGACAGGGTGAAGAAATTTGGAAACCCGATGATAAAACAGAATCTCAGAAAAATCCGGTCCATGTGGAATTCCGCAAAGTCCCAGATTTCTCGAACTACAACGTTAGTCTCTTCATCGGACTTTGAGTGAAATCCGGGAAAATTCGGATGGAGCGGAAAATCCTGAAATGAAGTAAAAACCTGAACTTTGTTCAAAACTTAAGATTTTCAAAGTGCTTCCAAGAAGGGGGGCATTTGCATGAATAAGATAAGCATTCAAGCATGTACAAAGGTAACAAAACCTCAACATAACAAGGGCCCAAAACCAAAAGCGAAAGCAAAAGAGGGTCCCTGCTTTCAGCGGGGTGTGTGTGCAAAAACTGCACAACACTTACAAGTAACCATTCCAACATATATCTCTTAACATAAGAAATTTTTGGCCTAACCCAAGTCTCTCTAGTTTCCATGAGCACCCACTAATCAATCCATGCCAACTGCAAATGCAACCTACATAATCATGAAGCTCCAAGCAAATGATTAATACTCAAAACTAAAAAGAACTACATCCTCTCCAAAGGAAGAACAATAACACCTTTACCAAAGACTCCAAGGGTCCTCTATGAAACAAGATGTTAAAACCTCTTCAAATCACATGAAGATAATTAAATCTCCCATTGAACTGTGATACTGAGCTATACATTGCAACAAGATAAACATCAAACCATCACTGTCAAAAGCTCCCACTGAAACATGTAATTAAGCTATCCATGACATCGTGATAACCATCTCCTAAATGAAGATCATCCATGGCCTCAACACAATCAAAGAATCTGTTGTAAATGACACAACTCCCAAAAGGTCAAGTAAACCATACTATCTAAACCAAGAAGATAAAACACACTTCTTTTACAAATCAAAATAACACAATAGTAAAATCTCCCACTACAGCCAAAAAACCTTCAAACTTTTAAGAGAAAGGCGTCCCAAACTCTACCCAACCTCTAGCTCTGATACCAAATGTTGAAAATGGAGGTAATTATGTAGCTTAATACTTTGTAAAACTGTGAGATTGTAGATCTAAATAAGTGCTCTTTGTCACAATTATTTGTGTATGATTAATCTTTTTAGATTCATTTTACCAATTGTAGAAGTAGACAGAAGATTGTAGAAGAATAAGACCAGAAGATAGAAGTGACACAACATATACCATGGAGAAACCCTTTCGGGAAAAAACTCCACCACCATAATCAATAGTTCTTGTACTATTTAACCTTAGAACAAGATTACAATAATTCTTTATCAATCCTTGCTTGAGATGCTTCTTTTTCCTTCAACAATTCTTCTTCACAACCTGCAATATACTCTCATGTGTCTAAGCATGAATCCACACATCATGTGCCATGCTTCACAAAAGTACTCTCTTTTTTTAGAACTCTCTTCAACTTGCTGCAATAAATATTCGTCATTACAAGAGGATAAAGATCCTCACAAATATCTATGCCATTCTTGTGCAAGTAGAGTTCTTCCGTGAAAAACAATGTCAAACCAAGTCCTTCATCAATTTGGGCATCCCAAACTGAAGTATTAACTCAACGTTGATTATGAAGATATCTTGTAAGCTTCTCCTCAAAGTTGGTGCCCAGGAGTGGGCCCCACTTAACTAAGCCCTGTAAATATCTTCTCGCACAAAAGTTTTAACTCCAAGATCTCAACTTGGGTGCCCAAGGTGGGTCCAAGTCAATCTTTGTTAACTGAAACATATCTCTCATCAATTCATGCAAACATGATGCATGATTGATCATCCCCACTTAACTAAATGTAGCCACATGTTATCTATCATGCAACTCAATTCAACTAATGTCAACTAACATGCAACTCAAACTAACTACATGCGACTGAAGATAATTGAACCATAACTAAACTGAACTGAAATCCACTCATGTAAATATCAATTCCTAACTTCTAGGATCCTTACAAGCATTACTTAAGTGTTATCTTTCTCCAAAAAGTTAACTAAAATCAAGGTGGGTTCCACCTTCCATGTGGGCACCCCATGTGCTCTTATTTTGTAGGAGCTCTTCTTGGACATCCCCACATGTTCCTATCATTTAGGAATAATTCCAAATGTCAATTTACATGTTCATTTCATTTGAATTTAATCTATTTCTAATCCTAGTGTTGGGGAACACTTTCCAAGGACTTAGGAGATACATGAAATATGTTTAGGATTGCAATTAAATGGCATCCTATTACCAACACTAGGCTCCTCATAGTTCAAGAGATCATTGACCTTGGTGAGGTTTTTTTGTACTAGTTTATGCATGACTGTCTCAATTGGCTCTCCTAGTATTGTGAACTGCCTCCTTGGTTGATTTTATTGCCTATGTTTCCCTCCTTGATTTGTTTTTTGGTTGACTATTTGATTGCTCTTGGGATAGGTAGGTTGGTTATTTTGTGTACTATTTGGAACATAGCTTGTTTGTGCCACTTGCAGTTTGTTTTGAGGTTTGTTTTGTGCATTCCATAGTGCTCTAGAATCAACTACTCCATCGTTTGTAATGTTTTTGTTCTTTTCCCAGATTTTAGGTTTATGGTTTGAACTAGAGGGATTATCTTTCAAGTTGTTCAATTTAAGGACTCCCCTTGTTATAAGGGCTCTCTCAATATGTAATTCCTTTTCAATAGTTTCTTCAAAGTTTTCTGGACATAACATAGTGAGTTGGTAGTTGATCTTGGGTAGGTCATTTGAGATGAAGATATCTACCAATTCCTTGTCATGAATGGGCCATTTGCATCGACTAGCTTTGTGCCTCCATCTCTATAGGTAGGAGGTAAAGGACTCTCCTTAACTTTGTTTATTTTTGGATAAATCTATGATGGTGACATCTTTCTCTATGTTGAATAAGAAGTGACTAATGAATTTCCTAGATAGTTCATCAAAGGTTTTAATTCTCGGTGATAGATGAGAAAACCACTCCATGGCATGACTAGTAAGGCTACATGGAAAGAGCCTCATGAGGAAAGATTCATTGTTTTGTACTTCCATACATGATACTAAAAAATCCCATACATGCTCCATTGGATCTCCTCTTCCTTTATACTTGATGAATTTGGGTATTTCAAAGTTTTTTGGAAAGGGTAGCAAAGTGATGGAACAATCAAATGGGAACAGACATATTTCCTGAAGTGTATAGGTCTTCTTTTGTTTTCCTACCTATATTTCTGCAATCTTTTGGTTTAATGCTTCTAGTTTTAGTTGTATCTCTGTCTTTGGTACCTTTTTTTGCAAGTCTTATGTGTAATAGCCTTGTTGTCCCACAATGCTTGTTTGTGTTGGCCTCCTACAATGATTTAATAACTAAGCCCTTATAGCCATGATTTAGAGATTGCACATCTAACCCAAATAGTTGTTTCAATCATCATAGAGGTGCATTTAACTTGTCAACCCAGGGACGTGAACTTGAAATGGGTCGGCACAGTATGTGCACTAGGAACCCAAAGTAGCCATTCTCATTCTACAGCTAAGGAACACACAATACTAAAAGTAAATTGCTTAGAAGGGAATACCATAAATTTCAATCATCAATCAACAACTACATAAAACTAGAATGCATAACAGGAATGAAAATCTGAGCAACAAACAGGGCACTACTATGTCTGCTTTGGCTACAGGAACGGTCACAAAATGGAATTCTAGTGGCTGCAGGAACAGTCGGTGCCAGACTTCTAACTAATTACTAAACAACAAGTAATACTAAACTAAGAGGACGGATTACTCACCAAGTGGGCCCCCTTGGATAAGTATCCTCTAAAACTAATAAGAACTCAGATGCTCGAACTTGGAACTTTATTTTATTCACTATAAATCATGAGTACAAAAGAGTAATGTATCTGTATTACTGAAAACTTGAGAGTGCAAGTACAATATCAAATCATGCAACAACCCCTTAAGAAGGAGCATCATATTTTTATTTATACTATCAACTAGACAAGGCAGTCAACTCCACGACTAGGAGGACACCATTTAGGGAAAATAGAGAAAGTGGAGTGGTGGCGGTTACGCGTGCATGGAATCTAGTCAGACATGCAGGTCCAAACGCAAATTTAGCACAGTAGTAACGCTTGCATCTACTCAATCATTAAATTCCACTACAAGGCGGTTATATTTGGTTGCATGAGGAATCTTACGTCGTCAACCTCCTTTGACCTTGAGCGATTCCTTTGCTAGATGTTATGGTGCATGCCCAGCTAGCGGTGTCTTCCTCAACTTAGCATCCTCGAATTAAATTTGCATGGCAATGTCAGTACGCACAATAACTACATATCTATAACCACCTTAAGGAACATTCATTAACCATATGCAAAATCAATATAGATAATCCACATAATATGCCAATGTCATTAAAATTTTGCAGAAATAGGTTTAAGCCCAATGTCTATGGTTTGAGGGAAACATTATGAAAATATCAACATTTAGCATCAAAGTTCATAACAACTGCCAGCAAATAAACTATAGATTCTACCCAAAATGGACCAAAAACTAGGCTCATCAATTTGGTCATAAGTTGGATAGAACGGGGGCATTGAACCTTGGTAGCCATTTTGAACATAAGGTAGGTGAGATCCTTGCTGAGTGTAAGGAGGGTTAGCTCCTTGTTGAAAGTAACGAGGGTTAGCTCCTTGTTGAGTGTAAGGAGGGTTAACTCCTTGTTGCTGGGAAAAATTATACTGAAGGTTTCCCTATTGATGTGTTAGAGAGACACCTTGTTGGTAGGACGAATTGGGAAGGGTACCATGTGGCACACCTTGTTATTGGGACACAATGTTCTGAAAGTTCCCTTGATGATGCATTAACAAGACACCTTGTTGATAGGATAAATTGGGAAGGGTACCTTGTGGCACACCTTGTTGTTGGGGTGAACTATACTGGAGGTTTCCCTGATGGTGCATTGGAGGGTTACCTTTTTGTTGAGATGAGCTCTATTGAAGGTTTCCCTAATGGTGCATTGGCGGGTTACCTTGTTGATGGGATGAGTTATACTGAAGGTTTCCCCAATCATGTGTTGGTAGGTTTCCTTGTTGTTGGGACGAATTAGTAAGGGTACCATGTGGCACACCTTGTTGTTGGGGAAAACTACACTGAAGGTTTCCTTGATAGTGTGTTGGCAGGTTACCTTGTTGATGGGACGAACTCAAAAGGGTACCCTATGGCACACCTTATTGTTGGGGTGAACTATATTGAAGGTTTCCCTGATGGTGCATTGGCGGGTTACCTTGTTGATGGGACGAACTCAAAAGGATACCTTGTGGCACACCTTGTTGTTGGTACTAATATGGAAGGGGACCCTATGGTCCACCTTGTTCATGGTATTGATTGGAAGGGGACCCTATGGTCCACCTTGTTGATAATCTGTTGATTAGGAAGGGGACCCTGTGGCCCACCTTGTTGATGGTGTTGTTGATGTGGAAGGGGACCCTGTGGTCCACCTTGTTGATGGTACTATGTGTTTTCAGAAGGGTCAACATACAAAGTGTTTTGAGGTACATATTGTCCTAGAGGAGTATTATTACTTTGCGGTACGTATTGGGATGGACCTCCTTGGTACTATTGTGCCACTACCACTTGTTTGATTTGAGTTGGTTTTCTATACAATGGGTTCTCCATGGGTTGACCATTGTTTTGTGAGAATAAGGGTGGCATGTTTGGAATCTCTGTGGGCTCAGATATCTTTCTCACAACCGAGTTATCCCCTAAAGGAATAAGATTAGGATCTTTGAGAGCCTCCATGTTAAAGTCTATTGGAAATTTAGCACCACTCTATGCTAACTTGAAGAAGTAAGAATTTGGGTCTTTTTTCAACAGTTTTTCCATTAGTTTGAGCACCTTGGGGTTGTTAGAATGTTGAAATAGTTCCTCATAATTTATTTCCTCCTTAGTATCCACCTCCTTTATGACCACTCATTTTGGGTCTTGGTTGGATTGCTCTATCACTTCTTGTCGTTTGTGGTTTAACTCTTCCTCACTGAATGTTTCTCTATACTTGGGTCTCTTTTGGGGTGTTTCAAGGTCACTTGGCCTATAGCCCCATGGGCCACCTTCATCATTTGTGTTGTTTGTTGGTGGGATGCTGGCATTATTTTGGTTTGTTTCCATGTTCTTCCTATGTTGTGATCTCGTAGTTGTCATAAACAACTGCCAAGCTTTTGTGAGCATTTTTGTGGCTCCTAGCTACGGAAAAGAATGATTTTGTTTTTTTTTTTGGATTTTCTGTTTAAGGACAATGAAATTACTCTTGTTGTTGGGATTTTCTATTGAGTGTCTAAGGGTGGTTGGCCCATTGAAAATCATAAATAGAAATGGCTTATTCGATTTTCACGATTGCAGTAAATTCTCAAGATGTTCCCTTTGGAAAAATTTAGACTAAGACAGTTTTTTGAAAGTTAGAATATGGATTTCTGCTTAAGGATTTTTCTCTTATCGTATATCATGAAGGATAGATACGCCACACAAGAGTTGGTAACATGGGTCTTCTGGTTGCTAGGTATGCTTTCTCTTCCTCTTTATCTAATATGTTTGTTGTGTTTCTCTCCTGGTTGGGCATTTCATTCTTCTCAAATATGAAGGTCCTTAAACTATTAATGATATCAATTTGTTCACCTTCAATGTGTGTGAGACTCGGTTATAGGATTGGTGTCGTAAGGTTTTGTTTTTGGATAGGAGCAACTGGTCGCCAATTGGTCATAAGGTGAAAGTGTTTGATGTTTTGATATGGTTGTTGTGATTCTCAAGATCCTAAGGTTTGAGCAATGTTTTGAGGTGATACTATTCTTGGAACACAAAATCCTGAAAGGCTTGAATCGATATCTCACTTCTTCTAGAGGATATGTTGCATAAAATCTTACTTGAACTAGACTTACTTGAACTAGCCATGAGGTTCAAGTAACTCTTGATATCTTAGAAGTGTGGGCGAGGGAATAATTCAAGTTTGTTTATTTTGATTCTGATTTCCAAAATTAGGATGGAATGTTGAGAGTGGATGAAGGACTATATGACCTATCTTGGGTTTCAATTGTTTCATTCTAACAAGGATCTTGTAAGCAGCTTTGGTTCATCTTTTTGATTTTCAGCAGAGTAGACCATCAGCGACGGGTTTTTATCAAAAGCGACAAACTTGAGCAAGAGCGGCCAATTTTATCAACTACGGTCTGGATTTTGTCAAGTGCCCTAGATTTTGAGAAGAAAGTGTGAGTAGAAATGTCAACTGTGACCTTTGTATGTATTTGTCCAATGTGGTGAATTTCTTAGTCAAAAGTGAGCTATTTTGGAAAGTGTGAGTAGATTTATGGCAAGCTCGCTAGAAAAGTTTTGCAAGTGCAGCATAAAAATATCAATTATGGCTAGTTTTGCATCAAGTGTGTGGGTTTTGTCAAATGCAACAGATTTTCATTAGTGTATTTTATGGGATAGAGAGAAAAAGCGAGCTTTTTCTTGCAAGTGTGACCAATTTTTGGTCAAATGCGCTAGAAATAGCAGCAAAAGTGACCTTTGTACAAACTTGTCTTCTAGTTTTAGTATTTGGAAACAACATTGATGTTTTTTCTTGCATTTTTTGGGATGTTTTGATTTGTTTCCAGATGTATCAAGTGATACAATAGTTCTTGACTGACTCAAAAAGCATGTACTTGTGTGACTTGTATGTCTATGGCTTTAAGTTGTGAAATCACGATACCCAAGCCATAGTTTCCAACGTTTACTTTGAGCCAATGTAGCCTGAAATTGAAGCCTAGATTTTCAAAAAACTTTAAGGAGATCCTTAAGGAGTGAAAATATAGGGCTTCTTTTAAAAGCATACACAAAGTCAAAGGGTTTGTGATTCAACCATCATGTTTAATGTTTGTTTTGATATGTTCATTTTAAATTCAAGGATAGTGTTTGATATTGAACAGATTTGGCAATTTTCTATGACAAAAAGTACACCCTAGGGATAGGAACTTCTTCCTAGGTGGGCTTACTTCATGCCCTGAAGGAATGATTTTAGATGCAACAAATGGAGAGGATTTGTACACTCAACCATAAGTCGGACTTGGTAAGTAACTTCTCGAAAGTAAATTTTGATGCACCACTTCAAAGTATGATTTGGATAAAAGGGGTAGCTTCTACAAAAATTTGGCTCTTAGTAATGTTTTTGGATTATTAGTTTCAGATGTTTATACATGTAGCGATTTACTCAATTAAGAGGCCTCCCACCATTTCAGGTTTTAACATATCACTTGGATACTAGGGGAGACATTCATTAGTATAAAACAACATCACCTAGTGGGTGAGAACTTTCCTCACACCCACAATAATTTATATAGTGGTTCAAAACAAGAGTACTGCTTGGGTCACCTTTGAGTTCTCCAATGCAGGATGTGTCTCAAAAAGCCAGGCCCTCCAAAAAGGTATGCTTTGAAAAATGCAAAACTCAAGATGGTTTTCATCACCCAAGATCACCGAAAAAGGCATGAGGGGAGAGGATAGTCACCTAGTTCACCAAGCACGGAAGACACCATATGTAATTCATCGCAATATTCTTTTTAAGCACCTCAAGCAGTGCTATTCACAAAAATGAATTTAAAGTGTGTACAAGATAGGAATTGTTCTTTTTAAAGCACCCAATGGAAGTGTTATGGATATCAATTGATGAGATAGGAAAGGTGCAAAACAAAGAATGATTTGTTCATTTTTAAGCCCAAAATTTGAGTGTTCCTAGATCCTGGTCTTACTTGGTCAACAAGAAATGAATTCAAGTGTACGTCAACAAAAAGGAAATTTTTTGGCCAACACAAAGAAAATCAAACATTCCAAGTATCAATTTGAATTTTTTTTAAAGCACCAATTGAATTGTTTGTTTGTGTTGTTTTTTTTATGCACCAAATTTGAAGCATTTTCTAATCTAGAAAGCTTTGAAATGGTTCATTTTTAGAGCACCAAAAACTGAAGTTTTCGTTTGTGGGGTTCTTTTTATGCATCAAATTGAAGCATTTTCTAATCTAGAAAGCTTTGAAAGGGTTCATTTTTAGAGCACCAAAAATTGAAGTGTTCATTTGTGGGGTTCATTTTAAGCACCAAATTAAATAATTCTCTAACTTAAGAAAACTTTAAAAAAATCATTTGAAAGCACCTAAATTGAAATGTGTTTTGTTTGTGAGTTCTTTTAAAGCACTGAATGAAATTATTCTCTAACTTAATAAAGCTGTGAAAATTGTAATTTCTTCGACCATTTGTCTTCCCTATAATAAATGTGTTAATTGTCTCTCATAAATCTACCAATCCTACATATACACACATTAGTACCTATCACACATTCAAACCAAGCACCTGTTAGCGTTAAAAAATTAAAATTCAACTTGCAAATCTCGGAAACAGGTTTAATAGGGAAAAAGAGTAGAAAAATACGCAAAAGTGCCCTCTGTCAAAGAGCAAAGGTGCTGAAAAAATAAAGAGAACCCTTTTTTAGAAGAAAAAAGTGCTAAAAAATGTCAATAGAGCAAAAAATCGAGTCAAGTGCGCTGGAAACAAATAAAGTGTGCCAGTTTTGTGAAATCAAGTGCAACAATTCTCTAGAACCTATGCATGAATTTTTTTCTAGAGCAACTTTGGGACCTATAACTTCAAAATTAGCTCACAAAATTGTTAGTGTAAGGACTGAGGTCCCACCGGGCATGCCAGAATGTGTGAGGGGTAAATATTATGAGTGTAAACAAGATGATTGCAAATGAAATAGAAACTAATCTAATCAAAACAAGAATCTAGATCTATGCCCATTCACTCACGAAATGAAACTATAAAGATAATGAATTCAAAACGTTATTGAAGTAAAACAATAAAAATGAACTCAAAACAATATAATCTTACCATCCTATGTCGAAGTGTATTCGCACGATGTTGGGTTGTTCATATCACTATGAAGCCTCCATTGTTGCATGCGAGAGCTTTGAAGAACGATGTGTGTGTTTGATTGAAGAAATGTGTTGAAGCATTGTCAATATTGGTTATGTTCTCAGAAGTACTTAGTTGTGCAATATAGGTTGATTCTTTGATCCCTTTTTGTGAGGAAAGAGGTTTGTTATATTAAAATTGTGATTTACAATGGACGATCAGGATTGCGTAGTAGAATATCCTGATCAACGGTCGAAAGATGTTGAGAGGATTTAGATGGGCATAATCTATGCAAAAATAGATTACGTAATTAGTGTGATTGAGGAATAGATTGAGGAATAGATTGAATAATTTGTGTGATTGAGAAATAGATTGATCAATTAGGGATATAGATTGATCAATTAGGAATAGATTGGTCAATTGGGAATAGATTGAGAAATCAGGGGATCATAATTTACTCAATTAGAAAAGTGGTTGAGAATGATTAATTAATTGATTTAATTAATTCTTTCATTTTGGAATTGAACGTGCAAATCAAGTTTGACTTTTGCAAACAAATTTGTATTAATTTGATTTGATTTTTGATGATGTTTTGAATAGTTTATTCAAATTATTCAAATTTGGAGGGAAAGTAAGTTAATTAAATTATTATGTTTTAATAATTCAATCGACTTAAGGGAATAAAGTGATTTAGTGACGTAATTAAATAATTGGTGTTATTTAACTAATCAAGATGAATAATATTAGATTAGGACTTTATCAAATAAATGTAATTTATTTAATTGGTCAAAATGATAAAACATGAATTAATTACATAATGTTGTTTTATTCAATTAATAGCAGAAATAGGGTTTTTGGACTTTGTTAAATAAATAAAATTTATTTAATTAGTCAAAAAATGATGAAAAAGTGAATTAATTAAATAGTATCATATTATTCAATTAATAGAGGAATTTAGGGTTTTTGATGCAATTGATGTGAAATGCAGTGATATTTGATAATAATGATGTTGATGATGCGAGAATGTCATTTAAGGTGTGCGATAAGTGTTAGGTCAATTTTACATGTCTACAAAAGGATATTGATTTCTCTTTAAGTGCTTATACATATGTAGATTAGGCAAGTTGTGTGGATAACAGAAAAAGTACAAGTGGTGGTGCATTCTTTCTTGGAAGCAGGTTGGTGTCTTGGCTAAGCAAGAACTAGGATTCAGTGTCATTATCTACTATAGAAGTAGAATGCATTGTTGTAGCATCATGTTGCATATAGGTGTTATGGATGAAGAAAAATTTGAAGGATATCATAGTGGTATATGATGAACCTATTTCTATCTTATGTGATAATACAAGTGCTATTAATATTTCAAAGAATTCAGTAATGCATTCAAGAAAAAAGCATATTTCAATCCTGTATCATTTTTTGAGAGAGAAGGTTACAAAGAATGAGGTGAAGTTGGAGTATGTGCCTACTAAGGATCAAGTTGAAAATATCTTCACGAAGGCTCTTCCTAAGGATACTTTTGAGTATCTTCAAGAGAATTTGGGGGTTATTGCCCCTCATTTCAATTAGATGCATAAGGACATGCATCAATTTAGTGGATCTCAAGATTCATTCCTTGTTCTCGTCTGATGTTGGTGGTGACCTCTCAAGGGGAGTAGGTAGTAGCATTGATGGTTGTTACAATAAGGGGGAATAAGTTTTGTCATTATATGGTATACAAATGTTTTCCTTTGTCAGTTGTGTCAAAGGATATGAGCAGCAGTTGTTGGTTGGTATAGTATGTTGTGTACTTCTAAGGGGGAGTGTGTAGAGAAGGTGTGAAGAAAATAGAGTGCAATAAATGAAAAGGTAGTTGTAGAGCAGTTGTCTCTTATAGGTGTTGCCTTTGAGGGACATAAAGTATATATGTTTGATGTCAAATGGGGAGAGATACAAGTGTGCCACCCTTTTCCATTGATGTCAAAGGTGGGGAGAGAGTTAACTGAAAAACTTTATGAAGGAGGAGAGAATTCATGAGAAAGAGAAAGTGTTGGAATGAGTTGATGCTTGTGTAAGGGGGTGCAGTGCGTATTGTGGTACAATATATGAGTTGGTGATCAGAGTTATTTTTATTCTTGATGGCTTTTCCATGTGTTGCCATCAATGAAAAAGATTCTTGGAATTTTGTGTTGTCATTGATGTCAACAGATCTTTGTTGTTGCATTGATGTCAACAGGTCTATGAGGAGATTGTTGGAGGTCTATGAAGATACTTTGATTGATTGCATTATGTTGTCATTAGTAGTATCATTGATGTCAACCTCTAGTGTTGCTTTGATAAGCATGTGTTGGTAATGTTCAACCTCTTGTGTGGTTGAGATGTTGTGGAAGTGTTCCAGGTGATGAGAATGAGTTTGTGGTGCTTGGTTTCCAAGTGCTTTTGAGAAAATTTGGATAAAAGAGAAAACATTGTGGTGAAGAGTGTTTAGTGTGGCAGAGTGTTTCTTAGTGTTTTTCTTTGTATTTCTTCATGGTTGATGATTTATCTATCTAGTTCGGATATGTAGATCAAATGTGTTCAGAGATCTTATATCAAGAGTTTCAGGTTCTGGATTGTTGTGTAGAGAAAGTTGTCTTCACCAGTGTGTGAACTGTGTAAGTAGTGTTGTTTGGGAGAAATGGTTTTACTTTGCATTTCTCTGCAATATAGTTTTTGGTCTTGCAGATCTGAAAGTGTGCTTATATTGCTCATATCTATCTTTAGTTTAAGTTTTTGTGTTTTGGTGCTCCGCAAGGTTGGATTTAGGTATTGCAATGTGTGGAAGGTTAGTTGGTTGTGTAAATAGGATTAGAATTTGGGGGATAAGCATGAATCAATAATAGCAACCACAAAAATATCTTATTAAAGCTAACAAAAACCCTAACCCAACAATGAAGCACAAATGACAATATAAATCACAATAATAAGCAATAATACTCAATCTCTATGCCATAGTTGAATCACCTCCATTACTCTTCTCTATTTTGCTTTATTTGTTCTTAGATTTGTAATATGCAATGTACTCAATGAGCTTCATATTGATAATTGATGGCTTGATCTCAAGATGATGATAGCAAAATATTGAATATTGTGGTTGTCCAAGATGAATGATATGAGAAGCAAAATATTGAAGATTGTGGTTAACCTTGAAATGAGAATGATGGTTTTCTTTTATAGAAATTCAATTCAAATGAAGGGCTAGGATTGAAAGATGAGGTATCATGATCAATAGATGAGATTAATTGAGAATAAAAGAGATAAGGATAGGAAGAAGGGACCACGATCCAAGAAATTCGAATAAGAGATATGGATTAGCTAGAAAAAGGTAAATTAAATAATTAAAACAATTATTTAATTTAGGGAATGGTGAGATGAATAATTAAATAATAAAAATTATTACTTAATTATAGAAGAAGAGGTGGAATGCTAAATATTAAATAATTAAAATAATTATTTAATAGAGAGTGGATGAAAATAAGAAATAATTAAATAATAGAAACCATTATTTAATTATAAGGGAGAGGAAAATGATAAAATAATTCAATAAATATAATTTATTTAATTATGGAGGGAAAAAACTAATGAATAATTAAATAATTAAAATAATTATTTCATTATAGAGGAAAATGAAAATAAATAATTAAATAAATAAGAATTTATTTAATTATAGAGGGAAAAAGGATAATCAATCATAATTTACATAAATATGATATTTATTTAAATTAATCAAGGAGGAATAAGGATAAAGTGAATTAATTAAATAATTAAAAATTATTTAATCAATAGAAGAATTATGACATTAGGAGATAATTAATTAATTAAAATTATTTAATTATGCTAGGAAGAAGGTGAATTAATGATAAAATACTGCTTGCAAGCTCAAGACATTTTTCAGTGTCTACAGGTTGTACAGAATGAATATGTTCTTCTCATGTATGATGTTTCAAAGGAGTTGTTGGATTTCAAGGTGTTGATGGAATATTCTAGATTGTGTTTAAGTGTTGTGTGTGGTCTATGAGTGTCTTTGGATCAAAGGAAGTGTGTACTTAATTTTTTAATGGTGTTAACATAGGTACGATCGACCTTGGGTGTTTACACTAATTATGGATGTGTTTCATTGTTTGTGAAAATGTGGCATGGTGTATATGAGTGTATTTGCGTCCGAATTGAGGTGTATTGTGGTCCACCTTCATTCCTTTCCACTATGAGAATGTTTTGGTTCCGACTTAATTTGAATTTGCATGTTTGAGGTACATAGTCGACCCTGTGAATTATTTTCAAGGTTGAAGATGGTATATATAAGTGTTGAGTTGATGGAGGATGTATGAGTGGTGTGTGTTGAGATGTGAAGTGTGAAAGTGTGAAATGTAGTGTGAGCTTTAATTCCTAAGACTATTGGAAGCAATGACCAAAAGGTGTCTACATTCTACAAAGAGAGTGTGAATGTTCTGGTGAAATAGTGGTGGATTTTTTTGTTGCTCTGAGATGGATTTCTCATTGTAACAATCTTATATCTTCTTCTTTCTAATCTAGCAATGATCCCTTCTTTTCTTTTGGACAGTGAGCCTATTGTATTCAGTGTTGCAATTACTTTATATTGTGAGCTAATCCTCACTGTGGTTTTTCCCTTCTTTGGTTTTCCAAGTAAATCTGGTGTTCTCATGCATTTGGATGTATTTGCATTGTTATTTCTCATGTTTATATTTTGCTAATACATGATAAGGGTTTGATGGTTGTTAAGGTTTTAAGGACTAACACATATTTAAATGTTAATGGGGTTTTTGATGTTTTGATGTATGATTGATTCACCCCCCCTCTTAGTTGTCTTATGCATTCAATAGGTAGCACTCCCCCTAACTGGAGCATCTCTTACTCTTCACACTCTCTTTAACTTTCACTTCACAGACTTCTTCTCCCCCTACCTGAGGAGTTCTTCATTATCTCATTCTCTTGTGAACACTCTCTCCCCCTATGTTTTTCAAACCATATTCTATCTTGCAATACCCCTCTGCACTATATTTTTTCAACCAACTCTCTCCCCCTTTGACATCAATGACAAAGGGCCATAAACTCATCCAACTCTCTTTCTTGAATTGAACTATTTTTCTCTCCCCCTTTGACAACACTTGCACCTTTCACATATCATTTGCATAAAAAAAATCTTTAGAAAACACTTGCAACACTAACAAGTAACTAATTTCTCTTCACTACACTCACATTTTTTCACTCTCCCCCTTAGGGGTACAAAATGTGCTCCATGTGACTGCATCAATCAACAATCACTACCTAATCCCCCTAAGAGGTAGTCTCCAACATCAATCCAAGACCAAGAATGAATCTTGATTTCTCCACTAGACTGATGCACAATCTTATGCATCTAGTTAAAATGAGGGGAAATAACCCCTAACTTCTACCAAAGATACTCAAATGTATCTTTAGGAAGAGCCTTAGTGAAAATATCTACAACTTGGTCTTTTGTAGTCACATACTCCAACTTCACCTCATTCTCTATAATCTTCTCTTAGAAAATGATATCATATAGAGATATGTTTTGTTCTTGAATGCATTACTGGATTCTTTGAAATATTGATAGCACTTGTATTATCACATAAGATATAAATGGGTTCATCATATGATACTCTAATATCCTTCATTTTTTTCTCCATCCTCAACACCTATGTACAACATGGTGTTGTTGTAATATACTCTACCTTTGCAGAAGATAATGACATTGAATCCTACTTCTTACTCAACTAAGAAACCAATCTTCTTCCAAGAAAGAAAGCACCTCCACCTGTACTTCTTATGTCATTTGTACAACTTTCCCAATCTGTATCTATATATGCACTCAAGGATAAATCAGTATCCCTCGGATACCACAAACCATAGTATGGAGTGCCCTTCAAATATCTAAATATCCTCTTCACTACTGCAACATGAGATTCCCTAGGATCTTCTTGAAATCTAACCATAAGAAAAACTGCATGCATGATATTCAATCTAGTAGCAATTAGATATAGCAATCCTCCAATCATTGATCTATATTTTCTCTAATCAACCCGAGGATATTCATCATTTTTTCTCAACTTACAACTAGTAACCATAGGAGTACACACTAGTTTAGAATCCCCCATTCCAAACTTATTTAAAATTTCCTCGACATATTTTGATTGTGCAATGAAAATACCTTTTTTTGATTGACTGATTTGTAACCCAAGGAAGAAATTCATCTCCCCACAAATTGACATCTCAAACTCTTTCTACATTTCCTCTAAAAAATTCTTGCACATACCTTCATTTCCTCCAAAGATATTTCCATCCATACATACACTACCACAATCAAGATTTGTTCTCTCTCAACCTTGAAGTAAAGGTGGATGTTTGTAGTACCTTTCCTAAATCCTTGTTGTAAAAATTAATTATCTAACCTTGCATACCAAGCTCTGGGAGATTTTTTGAGTCCATACAGTTCCTTCTTCAACCTATAGACCATATCAACATCATCTAATAACTGAAATCCTTCTAATTGTTCAATGTATACCCTTTCTTCCAACTCACCATTCAAGAATGTAGACTTTACATCCATCTGATATACTTTAAATTTTTTATGTGCTGCAAAAGCTAAAAATATTCTAATGGCTTCCATCCTTGCCATTGGAGCAAGTGTCTCCTCAAAATCTATTCCTTCCACTTGTGAGTAGCCCTTACACACAAGTCTAGCCTTGTTTTTGACAACTTTTCCATCCTCATTTAGTTTGTTTTTGAAAACCCACTTAGTTCCTATCACATTCTTATTTACAGGTCTTGGGACCAATTCCCAAATCTGATTCTCCTCAATCTATTCCAATTCCTCTTTCATAGCCTTGATCTAATTCTCATCTTTGCATGTCTCAATTATAGCTTTAGGTTCCACCTCTAAAAGTAAACAAAAGTTTACCTGTTCCTCTGTCATAGTTGCTTTTATCCTTGTCAACACACCTTTTCTCTTATCTCCAATGATTTGGTCTTTGAAATTGTTGATGTGTTTTTTATGCAATTCTCAACATAGGTAATGCATAGGTGCATCATCTCTCTTGAAAGACAATCTTCCACAATCAAATTGTAGAACACTATCCCAAGGTCTCTAATGCCAGGTCTTGATAGTGCTTGGAATACCTCAGTTGATTCATGTGATTTGTTGGAATCACAAGGCGAACTTACAGATGAGTTACAAAGCATGGGAGGTTACGTCTGCAAATGGAGTTCCAAGGATGTAGAAAGTGTTGCTCAACTGTTGCAAGTTCAAAATAGCAGTCTAGAACTCGCAAGTCAACTTCAGATCTAGCTTTACAATGTGAAATGAACCTTAGCTTAGGTCAATTCTAAAAAAAAAGGAAAAGGGGCAGGGAAGAGAGAAGGTTCCTAGACCTAAAACTATCAATGAATAGTGATCATGGAGGTTGCTACAGTAGACAAACTCCCTAAACTGGGTTTTGCTTGGCTAAGAGGATCCTACAGTTACACAAAACTAGTGCAATCTTCTAAGGATTGCATATTTTCATATTACATACACACATCATGAACATGTAATTGAACTAAGTTGCAACAATGAAGTGAATAAGCTCATACTAGCTTTACAAAGTGATTTATCATCGACAAACCACAAAAAGCATGAGCTGGAAATTCATCAAATACTGTAACAGCAAACACCATCATCACTTCCACTCAAGAAACTAACAACTAAACTAATAGGTAAGTAGAACCATGCATGCATAATGAAGAAACACAAGAGAAACACCCATAAATCATGCAATGTAGCTCTCTATTGCTTCAGAATGTCTTTACATGAGCTCTCCAACCCTTTACAAATGAGGGAAAAGCCCCTATTTATAGTTTTCCAAAGCCCAAATGAATGGCTAGGATTGAATTACATTGTGTGGCTCAAATTTGATTACACTTGAGCTTCACCTACCCCTCATTATATAGAAATTTATAATATAGCTTTTGTCTTTTCTCTATTTTTTCCTATAGTGGCCAGTCACTGTAGCAATTTTTTCTTCTAGTTGATTGTCCTTTTGTTGTAGTTGAAACTATTCAAAAGCTACCTTTTACTTGATGTGTATCTGTAGTATCCTTCAACCAATCAAGTACACCTTGTTTGCAAATTTGCATCATTGTTAAATGGATCTGATGATCTGATGAGATAGCTCCTAACGAATCGTGATCGTTTGTTTGGAGGGAGGGAACAGCCACTCCCTCCCACCATCTTCAAGGCCACCCTTCATAGATTTGTCACCAACTTCCTTCACATAGACCTCCTAATTTCAGCTCTGTTGATGGGTGTTAGGGGGAGAGGTGAGCATAAAATGAATGGTGAAAGGAGCAATGTGCTTTTTCCTTTTTCAACTTTCTCAATGGACCTCCCCGACAGACCCGCAATAGGTTTCTTGAATCCTGCATACATGAAGTGTTGAAAGTGATTTCATACACAAATCAAGGCAAACATTAGTCAAATCCTGAAAACTCCTTGTTAGATTCACCCATGCATCATTAAAATATCATAATATTCATCATTGTTCCACATTTAGAGCTCATTTGGACACCGAACATCGGGCGACAGACGGCGGACGACAGCGGATGGATGGACAACAAATGGTAGATTTCAGGAAACAAATGAACAACGAACGACAGACGACAAACAGACAGTAGGCGGAGGGAAGACAAACAACGAACGACGGACGACGAGTGGAGGGACAGTGGCTTGCAAGGAAAGATCCCACGGACAGCAATGGAGGGATGGCAGCCTGAAAGGGAAATTCCCACAAACGGCAATAGAGGGATGGTAGCCTAAAAGGGAAATTCCCACAAACGGCAACGAAGGGACGGCAGCCCGAAAGGGAAGTTCCCAAACAACCACAGAGGGACGGCGGTCCAAAAGGGAAGTTCCCAAATGGCTATGGAGGGATGGTGGCCCGAAAGAGAAGTTCCCAAACGGCTACAGAGGGATAGCAGCCCAAAAGGGAAGTTCCCAAATGGCCACGGAGGGACAGTGGCCTGAAAGGGAAGTTCCCAGACGGCCACGGAGGGACAGCGGCCCAAAAGGGAAGTTCCCAAATGACCATGGAGGGACAGCGGCCCAAAAGGGAAGTTCCAACACTTCACAAAACTTAGTAAATTCGAGATTTTTCAATTCTAGCATGTGGGAAAAGGGGTAGAAAAAATGTCAAAACATATTTCCTTAAGATTTGACTCATTTTGAAAAATGCAGAAATTTGGAACGGGGAAGCCAGAGGGTTGCCGCCCTTTTAAAATAGCAATGAGCACACGGCCGCCCAACATGAAAGTTCCAATGGTGACAGAGGGACAGCGGCCCGACATGAAAGTTCTGACTACGACAGAGGGATGGCAGCCCAAAAGGGAAGTTCCGACAATGACGGAGGGATGACGGCCTGACATGAAAGTTCCGACAGCGACAAAGGGACGGTGGACCGAAAGGGAAGTTCCCAAACGGACACGGAGGGATGGCGGCCCAAAAGGGAAGTTTCGTGATGTCTAAACACATGGAAAATTTTATCCAAACCCCTTTAGGCATGTGAAGTCACTCACTTCATGGTCCCTAGATGATAAAAACTTGAAGTTTACACCCATTCCGAAAATGCGGAGATTTGGAAGGGGGAAGCCAGAGGGTCGCTTCCCTTTTAAAATGGAAATGAGCACACAACGACCCGACATAAAAGTTCTAACGGCGGCGAAGGGATGGAAACCCGACATGAAAGTTCTGACGGCGACAGAGAGACGGCGGCCCAACATGAAAGTTCTGAGGGTGACGGAGGGATAGCGGCCCAACTTGAAAGTTCTGACGGCGATAGAGGGATGGCGGCTCGACATGAAAGTTTTGCAGCTTCCTAAAACTTAACGAAACCTTGGAAGTTCACCTAGGCATCACAAAAACATCCAAAATCCATAGGAAACTTGTCCCCAAAGTCAAAAAATGAAGAAAAAAGTGAATCAAGTGATCAAGGACCAAGTCAGCAGGAACAAGGAAAAAGGCGAAAAAAAGGAAAGGGGGACTTTGTTTCTCCCCAAATTTGAATGCCCCAAGTAAAATGAAGGGTTGAGAGCAACATTTATAGGCCAATTTCCATTAATGGAATGCATTGATTTCTTTGTATGGTGGACCTAGGTTAGGTGAGATGTGGAATCTCATGCTCGTTTGGATGCTTGGTCAAGGCTCGAACGAATAAACTAATTGTGAAGCCCGCCATGCAAGTGAAAGTTGAGCGTCAGTCGCTACTTAGTGGAAAAACATGAGCGGCGACCTGTATGAGGTGACCCACAACTGTTGGTCCGCGAGGCTTGGAGGATGTCGAGGCAACAGGTGAAGGGAAACCCACAGGGGAATTTTTGTGAAAGCAAAAGACTTGGCAAAATTCAGGTAGGTGAATCTAGTCAACGAAAAACTGATCATTCTAAGGCATGTGACCTACTTGGACTCTAGGAAAGGGGAACACAAATTGAGGTAGGAGAAAAAATGACCCAACAGGAGCAGGAATGAGTCGTCAAGAGCGAAAAAGAGGGGGTCCCTGCCTACGGCGGGGCGTGTGTGCAAAACATGCACAACATGAATGATTCTTTTGCACATACTTAGGAGTCTTAGAGATCTTTTTTGAAGGTTCTTCCTCTTTAATTGTCATCTCTTCCTTTTATTCATCCTTTTCTTCTTCACTACAAGGGGATTCATCAAATTCATATCCTTCTATTAGTACTGAACTCTATAGTGGTTCTTCATCCACCTTAACACTTTCACTCCCAATAATTTTATTTAAGTTTTTATTATAGCACTGGTAAGCTTTGCTTCTTATGGAGTATCCAAGGAATATTCAATCATCAGATCTTGCATCAAATTTTCCTTAAGTTTTCTTCATCTCTTCTAATATAGCATTTGCTTCCAAAAACTATAAAATACTTTACAGTAGGAGGTTTGCATACCATAACTCATAGGGAGTCTTTGAACCGTTCACTCTTGCTTGACAGTTGTTAAGAATGTAGATTGTAGTATGAATTGCTTCTCTCCAATAAACATCTAATATATTTTCTTCCTTCATCATTGTCCTAGATGCTTCTTGAACTGTTGTATTCTTCCTCTTCACAACTCCATTCTGCTGAGGAGTCCTAGGAGTTGAAAAAATCCTATTTATTCCATGATCTTCACAAAAGTTGTTAAACTCATTAGAGGTGAACTCACCACCTCTGTCAGACCTTAAGAACTTGACTTTTACATCAATTTTATTCTCAACCATAGACTTAAAAGCTTTAAACTTAACTAGGGTTTCTGATTTTTATTTAAGAAATGTCATATAGGTCATTCTAGAATAATCATCAATCAATAGCATGAAATACCTATCACCATGTGAGTTTCTTATTATTGTAGGTCCACATAGGTCTGTATGCACCAACTCCAAAGGACCTACAATAGAATATTCTTTTATCTTGAACCTCTTCTTAGTTTGCTTTCCAAACTGGCATTCCTTGTAGATTGCATTGATAGGCTTTGTAATCCTTGGTAGATCTCTCACAGCATTAGTAGAGTTGATCTTCACTAGGCTATCAAAATTGATGAGACCCATTCTTCTATGCCATAGCCAACTTTCATTGATTTGAGGCATAAAGCATTTTTCACCACTACCTTTGAGCTGATAAACATTACCTTTTGTTCTTGTCCCTACAGCAACCAAAGTACCATATCTTCCTTTTCTGATTTCACAACCATCATCCTGAAAAAAAATATTATATATCCTCTACTACACATCTATCCTACACTTATAAGATTGTGTCAGAAACCCTTGACATAGAGAACATCATCTATTTTATGCTTGTCGTCAAAACTAATTCAACCTTTTCCACAAATCTTAGGATATGTATCTTCACCAAACTAACAAGACCACCATCATACTTTTGAAGTTTAACAAACTTACTCTTATCACATGCCTTATGATTTGAGCATCCACTATCAATTATCTAGTAATTCCTCTCTTCTCTTGCATGAAAAGAAGTCACCATAGTTCCTTCAATGTTATGACTTGTTAATAGAGCATTTTCCTTCACACATCTTTCAAGATTAGCAGAATTAGTTCCAAATTTTAGAGCCATGAACAAGCATTCATCAATATCTTCATCAGGATAGTTAAATTCTTCATCATCAGACACACCATTGTCTCTTTCAATATAATAACTCTTCTTGACTAATTTTCCTTTATGATCCTTAGGTTTTTCATTTGGAACTTTGATTGGACATTTAGAAGCATAATGACCTATCTTTCCACAATTGAAACGCTTAAAGGGTAACTTACCTTTGTATTTGTGAATGCCTTTTTCAATCTCCTTACAAAAAAAAATTCCACCTCATCAAGATCATCTAAATCTGATCCATCATCCTTCTCTACTTTGCAAAATTTAAAGGCTAATGAGTCCAAATAATGACTCATTTTTGTTAGGATTTATCATATGTTTGTTATTGTTACTATGGGGTTTTAGCACCTGGTTACTAATACTTTCTATGATATTTCCATAAACTTATGAACTTTGGACATGAACTTATCCCTATAACTTTTGATGGTATTAACCTGCTATGTGATATATCTATATTAATTTTACATGTGATTGAATGAATGTTATTCTAAGGTGATTATGCATATAAAGGTGATTGTTCTATATTAAGGTGATTGTGCACGCTAATTTCATAATGCAGGTTCACATTAAGATGTAGATATAAATGAAACTTGCAAGGTGGAAGAAGTTCATGCCAGTTGGTCGGTTACCAAAGGATTCAAAAAGATGGACATTAAAGAGGTCAACGGAGGGAAACTTCCAACTCGTGTGGAAGTTATAACTTACCTTTAAATGACCATGTCTATTAGTTGAGTAGATTTAGGAGGTGTTGCTATGTTGGATCCTCGTTGAGGCAAGACTGGTTTTGACTGAGTCTTATGCATGTATAACCTCCTTCCTCTTTTTCATGCTTTCAATAAATGGCGTCCTCCTAGTCTGTTGGAGTCAACTGCCCAGTTAGTTAGGGTTAGTTAGAAGCTTTCCTTCTATAAATAATGATCAGATGTTCCTCTTCGTGGGTTGGATGTTTTGATATTGTACTTTCATTTTCAGTTTTAAGGAATACAGTTATGTTGTTATATTGTAACAATGTTTTCAATGAATAAAATGATACTTTGATTTGTTGCATCTGAGTTAGTTTTGGGAAGACTCATTCAAGGGGGACCACTTGATGAGAATTCCATCCATTCAGTTTAGTAGTGAATTTTTTGTTAAGTAATTAGTTACGGTCTTAGCAATTGTCTATTCCTGCATCCATTGGAACTTTGTTTTGTGTCTATTCCTGCAGCCAAGGCAGACAAAGTAACTTCTTGTCTGTTTTTTGAGATTTCTATTTTTGTCATTCATTTCAGTTTAGTTTAGTTGTTGATTCATGCTCAGTATTTCCACTAATTCCTTTCAAGCATTTTACTTTCAGTATTGTTTCCTTTCTAGTTATAGGATAAGGATGACTACAATTGAGTCCTAGTGCACAGATAGTGCTAGCCCATTTCAAGTTCACGTCCTTGGGTTGATAATGAAATGAACCTTCATGATGAGCAAGATAACTACTTAGTGCAGATATCTAATCTCTAAGTTATAGCTTTAAGGGCTTAGTTATTGAACCATTAGAGGAGGCCAACAAAGGCGATTTCTTTATTTCTGTCATCTTGTCCAAACTCTCTTAATTCATAATAAATTAAAGCACCAAACATTTGATCTCTTGAATAATTATCTAAATTATGAGCTTCCTCAATAGCAAAAACTTTAGAACTATAAGTTTTAGGAAGATTTCTTAGTACCTTTTTCACAACTTCACTCTCTTCTAGCTTAACACTAAGACCATTGATGGCATTGACAACTTCATCCACCCTAAGCATGTAGGTTGTAATATCTTCATCTTCAGACATCCTTAGGGTTTCAAATTTGGCTTTGTAGTTCTACATCTTTGCTTGCTTGACCTTATCATCTCCTTCATAAATGCTCTCCAACTTGTCCAGACATCTTTTGTAGATTTTAGACTTATCACCTTTCCAAGTTCAGAATCAAAGAGACCACTTAGACTAGCATTCCTTGCTTTAGAATTGCTCTCATATTCCTTGATTTCATCATCACTTGTCAGACCAGCAGTAGGCATAGGGCATCCTTTTTCAACTAACTACCAAACACCAAATCCAAGAGAGACCAAAAAGGACTTTATCTTGGCTTTCAAATAAGTATAATTCATTCTATTGAGTATAGGAGCTTTGACACCCTTCCTATGTGTCATCCAAATCTACCTCAAGTAGTTAAGATTTCTCCAAGGAACCACAACTTTGATACCAATTGTTAGATTCACAAGATAACTGGGGGGGGGTGAATCAGTTGTATACTTAAAATCATTCAATCCCTCATCAACATTCAAACCCTTGTTAGCTCTCAAACCCTTATCATGCATTAGCAAAATGTAAACATATGAAAAAGTAATACAAACACATCTAAACACATTATAACACCAAATTTACATGCAAAACCACGATGAGGATTAGCTCACATATATATGAATTGTAACACCAAATATAATTAGGCTCACTACCAAGGGATCACTACCCAAAAAAAGAAGGGTTCACTACCAAAAGGAATCACTGTCCAAAAGAAAGAAGATTAGAAGAATATTGTTACAAAGAGATTCACTATCTTTAGGAAATAGGAGAAATCCACCACTAGAACTTTATGCCATTCGCAGCATTTGGCTCACTACCTCCAGTAACTTCAAGAACATTGAAAATGTAGACCCTTATGCTCTTTGCATCGAAGTAATAGGTATTAAGCTCACACTTAGATCACCTCACTTAATAAAATTTGCATCTTTCACACACCTTCTATAGATCCACACTCATCTCCAACAATTTACCTTATATTTATACCATCCACAACCTAAACAATCTCAATTAGGTTGACCTTAATGAAATGTATGCACCTAAAATGTGCAACACCAAAATAGGTGGACACCAAACACCTCTACAATGGAAAGAAGTGAAGGACAACCACACCAAGTGTTAACTAGGACCCAATTATGCATCACCACACTACTCAATGCATCCACAATCCATGAGGTACCTCCACAAATAGCACTAGCATGCTAGATCGGCCAAACCTAAACTAACACCACATACACACTTCTCCAGGTCACATGGACCACACAACAACACTTCACAACATCCACACAACATATTAGAATATTCCATCATCAGAATATTTTGCAACTCTACCACAACCACTTAAAATTGAGAACACCATCATTATGTGCAACTAGACACACTACCATAGAACACAACTTACTAACCAACCTTGCAGAACACCTCAACACCTAAAACCTCAAGGGAAGGAAGTTGCAAAAAATATAAGCATGTTCCCAAATTTTCAAGAAAATAAACCATACTACAGACTAATACGAAGTAATCTCATTTCTCCCAAACAACCTTCTATACAGATAGACAAACTATCAAACACAACTTTCAATGTCGTACGATCCAAAACCTAAAACTCTGGATATAAAACCTTTGAATTCCTTTGATAATCATATCCAAACTGCACAAGCATATCTTCAACCATGAATAAATATGGAGCATAATACTGAACACACCTTTGTCACACTACACACTCTTTTATTTAAATTTTCTAAAAAGCAGTTGGAGACCAAGTGAACTTACTGCAACTGCAACCCTTATCCATAAAGACATCAATGAAAACACTGATGACAACACCACAACATCTTCTTATCAAACCACAACACATCCATACTAGCACAAGCACTTGACAACACTAATCATCTTCATACTGTTGACATCACTGACCAACACCTACAACTATTAACATCAATGACAACACCAGTTAAACAAACATTTTGTATTAAGGATATGAGAATAATGTGTTATTGATGCTTCTTTGGTACAATGTATGAATCATCTTGTCACTTATCAAAGTAGGTTGGAGAATGTTCAAAGTGACCAAACGATATGGAATTTGTGGACTAACAATGTTGTCATTCCCAAGCATAATGAATTGACACTTGTCATCAACATGTTTTGAACTTACAAAGCCAAGGTTGTTACTCAAATTCCTCAATCCCCACTTAAGGAAAAAGATGAAACTGATGGAGAAGATGTGCCACAATAGCACAATATGTAGTTTATTTTATTGATTTAAAAGGACTCTTAATTTAATGAAGCATTAAATTTTCCTAAGTTTAAAAGGATTCTCTTAACCTTCTTTAGGAAATTATTTTAAGGATCCAGTTACATTTGTAATGTTATAAATATGTAACCAATAGATTGAAATACAACCCCTTTTTTTCTAAACATAGTCATTTTTTGGGGGAGGAGTATACTTTTATGACACAAGAGTTTGCAAGTATGTGAGCTTGCTAATTTCTAAACATTTTAAATAAAGGATTATTTCTTTGGGATTCTTTGTGCTAGATCATTTATTCTGAGTTATTGTTCATGTGTGTGTAATAACTATTTTGAGTGTTCATCATTCCATGTCAGTTTACATTTAAAATTTATCTTGGAATCGGTAAGATGAGTCCCAAGATAATATATTGTTATGTAAACTAATTATTATTTTAAAACTATTTTTTTTATGTTTTACATATGCATGTTTGTGATTCTAGTAGTCAATCTTTAAGTTGCTACTCTTTTTTTAAATCAGTTACGATTTTATTTTTGTGAGTGCTCTCTTGTTTCCTTAGTTGTTTTTTCCTTTCTATTTTTTGGTTAAAAGCATACACACACAAAAAAACATTATAAGAGTGATTTGTACCTCTAAAATTTAGAGAAAAGTATTTTGATAAAAAAATATCGTATGTAATTGTTGGTTTGATTGTCGTTATAAAATGGGCAAGACAAAGTTTTAATTTGAAATTTGATAATGATAAATATATTAACCAACACTAATTTATGGCTAATCTTGGATAAGTACATTAGGATGCAATGAAGAGTGTCTTTAGGTATTTGTGGGGTAATTTTGATTATTATTTATTCTATCATGGCTATCCTACTTGGGACCAAACATTCAATTTGTATTCATGGGTTTGTGGATTCAAATAGGGCTAGAGATGTTGATAACAAAATATCCACCAATGGATACATTTTCACTATGTTTTGTGGCACAATCAATTAGATGAGTAAGTGACAAGTTGTGGTCACTTTGTCCACTACAAAAGTAGAGTATATGGTTGCAACTCATGCTTTTAAAGAAGCTATTTGGCTTAAGAGATTATGTTCAAATGTTGGACTAGAGGTAGGAAACATTACAGACCATTGTGGCAATTAGAGTACCATATCTCTAGAAAATAACCCAACCTTTCAAGTTAGGATGAAGCATATAAAAGTCCAATACCATTTTATTTGAGATATGGTAGAAAGGGTGATGTTCAAAAAAGTTGACACTTTATAGAATGTTGCAAATGCACTGACAAAGCTAATGAGCATAAAAATTTCAAGTGATGCTATGAGTCTATGGGCCTCTTGGTCCCTAGAAATTTTATCATGATGTTGATACTCCCTTTTCTTTTGTAAGGTATTGAACAAGTGTGAGAATCTTAAGAAAGGCATCTCAAACTTTCTCCTAATATTAAAATTACAACAAAAGTGCACTTTTTGAGTTATAAAATATAAAAAACTCATTTTTGGGCTATAAAGTTGGTTTTTGGCTAAAATAAATATTTTGGGTTATTCAACATCACCAAGGAGATAATTGTTATGTAGTTCTCTTCAATCTCTACAATTTAAAAAATGGGGCCCAATTGGCCTCCCAAATCAAAACTTATGGCCTTTTAAGTTTGCATAAAAAATGTAAAAATGTATTGGACATATAAAAGAGTTGTAAGGGGAGTTATAATAGTTGACCGAATTATGATGCCTATTATGACACATCATAAAGCATCTTTGGTTGGAGATAATGGAACCAAAATGGAATACCTAGTTTGGTTAGTGGATTATAACAAGGCTATGATAGGTGGAAAGGATATGTTATTTTTTAGTCTATAGACTCATCTTGAGATTTGTGTGCTTGATTTCTAAGCTAAGAATTTAGGAGCTACTTTGGGTGGCTTTAGATCATGGTTTTTTAATTACCATTTAATGGTTTTGTAGACACCTGAAAATGTCTTGAGTATATTGCACACATTGATTTCTCTTATTAACACCATTTCTCTCATAATTCACCTATTTTATCCATTTAATTAAATAATGTCCAATTATTTAGTTAAATTCATCCTTTTCTCCTATTAATCAAATAATTAATTTTATTTGATTAATTCATCATCTTCGAACTAATTTATTCCTCTTTTGATTAAATAATGTCAAATTATTTAATTAAATGTCATTTTCCCTCCTTGATTAAATAATTGTCAATTATTTAATTAAAACTCCTAATTCTCCCAACTTGTACAATTAAATGATTTTCTTAAAGTATTTAATTAACTAATTTTTCTCTAATATTCCAACTTGCATAAAGAATATTCTCACAGAATATTCCCTTTTCAAATTCAGTTTTTTCCCTCCACATGAAAAAGATCTCCAACAAATTTCCTTAAATTTAAGGGTATTGTTGAATTCTCATGAATTATGGACCCTTGATTAAATCTTTGATCCCCACTTTCATGGATTTGACCCTTGATCCATCCATTGATCCACAATAACATCCTTAATTCAATTCATCCCTTGATTAGCATTTTGAATCCTCACCATTGATCAATATTTCAAAAGTCTATAAAAGCCAACCTTTTTACATGAAAAAGGATTCACAACCTTTATGAAAACTTACTCTCTTGAATTGACTACTCACCTTTGAGAAACTTGAGGATCCCTCTTTTGTGAATCATCCTCATTCATCAACCAAGATTTTGCAACAATTATTAGGAAAATTTGAGCAATCCACTTCCATATCACTCCAAATTTGCATTCAAATCCACAATGGGATTGGAGGTTTGCTTGCTAGTGTATTCAATTGTTTAAAATTTAGCTTTCTTTCATGTTAATTAAATCATTTTAGCAATGTTTATATGACTCTAATTCATCAATATCTTGCTTGAATTTAGTTCAATTTCATTTTTAATTAATCATTTAAGTTTACCATATGAAATTTTGGCACACTCAGTGGGACCCATGTCCTTGTCTAATCAGTTTTTCTTGAGCTTTGTCAACCATTGCAGGTTATAGAGGTAGTCCAGTGCCTTTACAAGTCAAAGGGAGACACTTATACAAATCTCAACACTTATAAAAGTCAAAGGGTGATGCCTTTGCAAATACCCTGATGCTTTTGTCTTGATCTTTTCTATTCCATTGTAGGTACAATCTGATGCCTTTGCAAAAAGGGCAATGCTTATGCAAAGGAGTGATGCTTTTGCAAGTAGATATTCTAACACTTTTGTTTGACAGTCTGGTGCTTTTTTCTAATAGTTTGATGCCTCTAAAAGAATAGTGCAACACTTTTGCAAGGTATAACAATGATCCAATTTTTTAAGGTTTGATTTGATTTTAGTTCTATTTTTGGACTAACTTTAACCATTTGTTATTTTTTTTATTGTCTCTACTAGAATTAACTGCTTGTAATATGTGGTATTTGGGAAAAGGGATACTAAAATTTGCCTTGTAGAGATAATCTAGGATTCATATTTCAATTTTGGTGCATAAAATGAATTCATATTTATTTTAGTGCTCTAAAATTGAACACAATCTTCACATTTCAAATTAGGTGCATAAAATGAGTTCATATTTACTTTAGTGCTCTAAAATTGAACAACACAATCTTCACACTTCAATTTGGTATTTAAAATTGAACAAGGCAATCTTCATTTTCCCTTGGTGCATCAAAATTGAACAAGACAATCTTCATTTTCCCTTAGTGCAATTAAAATAAAATTGTTTGTCATGTTTGTTGTGTCTAGTAGGCTAGAGTGTATGTATCCACCCCCCTTGCACTTTCTGCAATCTTGGGTGATGAGAAATACCTCTATTTTTCACTTGTTCTTGTTATACACCGAAGGAGTTGTCTACATATCCTCTCCCCTTGTGCTTAGTGTGTTTTGGGTGATGATAAATAACACCACTAATCCTTCCTTTATTGTTAGGAGGCCTGCCTAGGGATTTCATCACCTTAGGGTTTGACCTCAAGTAGGTTTCTTCCAACGGGCTATATAAAGGGGAAAGAGTTAAAGTTGTAGCTCAATCCAATCATGCATTTTTCAGGCATTCCTCTGTGGTCCCTGGTGATTCTGGACACAAGGAGATGATATTTCAATATCATGTTTGTACTTACACTGGTGTTTATGGAGTACCTACACTATGAGCCTTGTAAAATATAGAAGCCTAAGAGTCATTTGTAGACCATCAACTTATATTGGGAAACGTGATAACATCATCACATGAAGTTACCCGCTATGTGTTGACCCCTTGTTGAGGCAACATTAACCCCTTGCAAGGAAATTTTCCTTCGAAGGTAAGAGGTGTCAAGATGGTACATGACCTTGGCATACTCTAGTTATTCATTGAATGGGAAGGTATTTTATTACGTGAGCCTAATATAAGAAGATAATCCCAATTTACCACTACAAATAGGATTGTGTTATGTGGCATTTTTATCATGGATACCCTAGTGATACCAATTATTGTGATGGAAGAAGAAAATGAAAAAAACATCTAAACACCAATTAAGTCAGTTTACATGCTATTTATTGTGTTTTATCACATCGAAAATTTCAAACACCTAGGTTAATTTGCACACCAAAGATCCTTTGACAGATCAACGCTTTTTTCTACACAGTGTGACACCTTTGGCAAACTCACGCTTCTTTTTTATTAAAATGATGCTTTTATTTTCATATCGATGCCTTTTCACATCTCGACAAATTATTCAAGGAAAATAAACATTTGTAGATCGACACCTTTGTTTTGATAGCTTGATGCTTTTGTCAAACATCAACACAGATACTACAACGTTTTTCTAGTAAATAGTCTGATGCCTATACAAAATAGAATGACGCCTTTTTCTGAAACTAAAAATAGAGAACTTTAAGAAATTTTTCAAAATCTGCATTTTGATCAACAAGCATTAGATCACTTAAAGAATGTTAATGCAAAACAAAGTTATGTTCACTTGTATCAATCAGGATAACATCAAACAAACTTGTGTTCATTATCATTTTGAGCTTGTCAAAACACTTTCTAGGTTATCATCATTAGGATCAACTCAACCAACAACAAACCATTAACTTTACCATCAAAAAATTCTATTTCAAACAACAACTTAATATTTTAACATAGATCATTTGGATTTAGCTCATCATCCTAGCACATAGTTTGGCTTTATACTTGAAAACGATCTCTTTTCAAGTATTTGGTTGAGTTAGTAAACATCATTATGAACAAAATTACTTTGGCATCATGAGTCTACTTCCAAGGTTTGTAAGTTCATGATCATCCTCAAACATACCTAAGGATCTAGTCTAAACTTTGTTAAAATTGAAAGTTCCATATCCTCCATCCATCCACACAATCATTCAAAATTGGTCCTAAACCTATCAAAGTTTCATTATTAGCAAAATTTGAGGCAACCAAAACATTTCAACAAAGTCATTCATATCCAACATCTCCCAAGGTTGCTACAACTTGTATGGTCATAACTAGGTCACAATACAAAAAGAACGTGGAGTCCAATCTAAGTGAGTCAAATGTTCCTATTACTAAAAATGTTGGAGGTCAACCATATTCAATGCCCATTGTTACTCATGAAATTCAATTACCACCCAAAACGCAACCTCAAATGTCCCAAATTGAAACAGTTTATATAGAAGACGTTACTAATAAACCTAGAGAATTCACCCTCAATGAACTTCTAGAAATGTCACAAGATCCAACTCTTGGTCACATAATAGAAACCATGTTAAATCTTGACCCAAATTTGTTCATGTTGAAACTTGTATAAAATGGTGCTAAACTTCCCTCAAACTTTGATGTCAAAACACTCAAAGAATAATCCTTGGAAAAAATGACCTTAGAAGAACAACCCTTTGCACAAATAGCATCAAGAAATTTCCCACATGAAAATAAATATTTGGCACAATGTATTACACAACAAATTCTAAAGCCTTATTCATTTAATGTATCAAGTCAACCAATGGTTACTTTGCAAGTACAATGCTCAAAGTATAGGAAACACTAACACAAATCTAGGCTTTCAAAACACCAACATTCCATGCTCAAAGTCTAGGGAACACCAACACAAATCTAGGATTTCAAACAACCAATATTCCATCCTCAAATTTTAGGGAATACCAACACAAATCTAGGCTTTCAAAACACAAACATCCCACCAACACTCAATGCTCAAAATTCAAACATGACAAACTATGGGATGAATCCACCTTTAAAATACATGAACTTGAATGGTTCCAACATTCAACAACATCATCATCAAAAACATCAACAAAATCAACAATCCCAACATCAACAAAATCAGCAACCCCAACATCAACAACATCAACAAAATCAACAATCTCAACAACATCAAAGTAATCAAAATTAACAACACCAACAACATCAATATCAACCATCTCCTCAACAAAATTTCATATGACAACAACATCAAAACATCATCCCTCCACACCATCAATAAGAAAGTAACATTCCATAAAATCAATGCACCTCACAACATCCCCAACAAAACATTGCTTCACATCAACAACAAATGCCATCCCCACAACAAAGTATCACATATCAACAAACATAACAACAACTACAATAGTTACAAGCACAAAGACAATTACAAGCCCAAAAAATATTTGCACAACAACAACAAAACTTGCAACCAAAGCCTCAACATAATATCGTAACTCAAAACCAATATGATCCATACAATGCATTCACCCCACCACCTACCAATCCAAACAATACTCCATATAATTAATATAACACAAGCATCCCACCATATCAAGATCCATTATTCAACTCATCAACCATATCTTAATATAATACCTACAACCCATCACCAAGCATTGCTCCTGTGGATGCTAAATCTGCAAAATGTTAGACTTTAACAAGCATTTTCATGGAAGTCAAGTAAAACATAACAAATCCAGTATCCCTATGAAATATTATATCATGTTAGATATACTAAATAAGATATTAAAACAACAAGAAAAGCTAAATAAGCATATAAACAACATGAATCAAACTTTATCTCATAGTGGATTGGTGCTTTTGTGGAAAGAAGCCCTTTCCCAGTCCTTGCTAAGCTCCTAGATGATAAAAAGATATGAAGATGTAGGATGATGATCAAGATGAAATGCTAACTTGGATGAGTTGTGGAGGATTAATTCAATAGAGGAGCTCTCTATTTATAGCAAAGAAGGATAGAAGAACGCCAAACATGAAGGATGTGGGACTAAAGATCCACCAATGACAAGGTGCCACTTATCAACATGTGAGAGGTTGAGGAATGAGCACATTTTGGTCATTGTGCCAAAGAGGGGGAGATTTGAAATTTGAATTTGATGAAAAGATGAGTTAAATGCTAAGTTTGACCTTTGCAAGAGACATGTAAGAGACATGTAAGAGCTCTTAAATTTTTTGTTGGATGTACATGTCAATTTGGATTTGAATTCAAACTTGAGGGAATATTCTCCAAAGATGCCTTGTTGAGGGAAAATAAGGATTTAATAAATTAATTAAAATCCTTTATTTGTGCAAGTGGGAAAATCTAGAGAATGTGAAATGCATTAGATTAGATTTAATCCTGATTTAGTTAATTTGAAAGAGGATTACGTGATTTGACTCATTTGACTTAGATTTAAGGATTAAACTAAATCAAAAGGAGATGGAAGATGATTTTAGATTTAATTAAATAAATATTTGATTTATTTAATCAAAGAGGATGATGTTAGACTAAATCAAATAAATATTAATTTATTTAATTTAATGGAATGACCTAAGGAGATTAATCAATTAAACTTTATTTATTTAATTGATAAGGTGAATATGATTTAATTAAATATGAGGAATGCATGATGTTAATTTCGCATGTCTACATTTTGCCCCTCTTTGAAGCAATGTACTTGTTGCGTTGGTTCAAAGAATAATCTTACCACGATAAAAATTCAAAAAAAATCTAATTTTTTTCGGATGCCCCAGCGGAAAGAAGTACACTAGTACATTGCCCCCTCGAGAGATCGAGCGAAAAGATGAGGGTCGATCGCACGATAAAGAGGTTCAAAATGGATGGTTATGATGATGATGCAAATGAGATGGTTTTAAGATGCTTAGAATAACCAATCTATATTATCCTAAACAACTTAAATGATGATATGATGTGATGATGCCTATATGATTATGCAATGGATGTTTTATGCAAATGTATGATTTTATGAGATGCTTAGTCTAACAGATCTATATTATGATGATGACCATGCATGTGAGATGATCGGTGTTTCTTATATGATGTGATGTGACATACATTATGTTGATGGTTTGTGGATGTAGGATGGATGCATTGGCGATGATGATTAACTATCCTGGCATGATGTTAGTGCGAAAAAGAAGAAATGAGAAATGAGATGATGAAAAAAGGATCCAACAAGCCAACTTTATGAGTGATGATGATGAGAAATGGATGATTTTCTTATCAAGAATTGGGATTTTAAAAGGGTCACTTACCTTATGTTTGATAACACGCATAAGCACGATGCATCAAGGTATAAAGAACCAGGATGGCGTTGCACTAGTGTGATGGACTTTGACTCGACAAATAGATAGGAGTATCCTTATTCACACCTGACATACGGAAACCTTGCTAGGATGCACTTTAGAAGT
This sequence comes from Sequoia sempervirens, assembly GCA_007258455.2. Classification (NCBI taxonomy): domain Eukaryota; kingdom Viridiplantae; phylum Streptophyta; class Pinopsida; order Cupressales; family Cupressaceae; genus Sequoia; species Sequoia sempervirens. The sequence goes on along the minus strand of VDFB02000003.1, from coordinate 274,869,288 downwards.
TTCAACATCTCATACCAAAACACGGAAAGGTACAACCTATCAATGCAATAGTCGACAAGCTGCCCAAAACACCCTCCATACATATCTAACAAAGCAAGTATTAGCCAAGTTATTTTATAAGAACATCCAACAAGCATAGCAGACAAAAGATAATGATCGTTGCCCCATTCCTATCTCTCTAAATCCATTTGTTTGGACATCATCGAGAAGTTATTAGAATGAGCTCAAAGAGATAAGTCAAAAGACAAAGATAAAGTAAACAAACAAGCTGATGTTCTTCAATACCGCTAACCAAAAGGAAATGTGTTTTTAAGGATAAGAACTGAAACTATTGCCAAAAGATAATGCCCATTGTAGGAAGGATACATCCTAGGACATGTTAGTGGATGGTGGCATGTCATTTCGTTTATCTAAAGTGTTCTTTCTGATAAATAATTCCCTTTGTAGGAAGGATACATCCTAGGACATGATGTTGTCAGATGATTGAAATGTGATTGATTGGATGATAGGCTATTGACACAAAGAGTTGACCAACTTGTTTACGTACTGACTTAAACTTGAGACGTGACGTTTTGAGTTTTCACTTTTTCACCTGCTAGACTTGTTTCAGATTATTTCACCAAAGGTTAGGGATGATGATCGTTTATTATGAGTGATGTTATTGCGGGTGAAAGCGAGATGAGACAGATGGAATTTTTTTCAAATATTTGGATTTTTTAGAGTTTTTGAAATGTTTTGAAGTTGTTTTTGGTATTTTTCAAGATTTTCAAATGTTTGATTTTTGATTTTCCAATGTTTTGGGGTTTTCTAAGATTTTGACCAAAAGACTAACCTAAGGACCTATCCTAGGGGTCTCGAGGGATGATCAACAAATTAGCCTTGCCTACGTTATACACACAGAGACCACGTAGTTTGACTGATGACTTGACCAATTTATAGATGAAGATATACATGATGAAATGTTAGTTTATTATGACGAACTCCTAAAGGACTGACCTAAGTGTCTCGGGGGGTGATCAAAGATCAACCTTGCCAACGTTCAAGGCTCAGAGACTCGTAGTTCGACTAACGACTTGACCGATTTACAGATGAAGATATACATGATGAAATGTTAGTTTATTATGACGAAATCCTAAAGGACTGACTTAAGTGTCTCGGGGGGTGATCAAAGATCAACCTTGCCTACGTTCAAGGCTCAGAGACCCGTAGTTCAACTGACAACTTGACCGATTTACAAATGAAGATATACATGATGAAATGTCAGTTTATTATGACGGACTCCTAAAGGACTAACTTAAGTGTCTCAGGGGATGATCAAAGATCAACCTTGCCTACGTTCAAGGCTCAGAGACCCGTAGTTTGGCAAGACAACTCTGTCTTTTGACTTTTTGACTGACTTTGTTTTTTGACTTTTTGACTGACTTTTTGACCTGTTTTTGAATTTTGATATGTTTTGAATGTTTTTGGATTTGGTGATTTTTTGATGTTTTTTGAATTTTCTGATATTTCTGATGTTTTTGAATTTTTGCATGATTTTGACGATTTGGATATGGATATGTGTGATGATATCAATGCTTTATTTAGGATTTTGTTGAAAACCAAGCTAGGGTTGATTGATCTGATTGATGAATTGATGATGATAACATTGTTGAGGATACACAACAATGCAAGGATAGTGTTAGGCAACACAAGGATTAGAATGGATATCCCAAGATGATGATGGATTGATTGGATTAATTAGGATTGATGATGATAACATTGTTGAGGATACACAAGATGTAAGGATAGTGTTAAGCAACACAAGTATTGGGAAGGATTTCCCAAGATGATGATGGATTGATTGAATTTGATTGATCAGGATTGAAGGTTGATTTGGAACCAAATTTGTTTGAATGATTTGATGTGATGTTTGAAGTGAAAATTAGATGCGACCGATAGTGATTGTTTGGATTGATGTTCGATAAAAGATGAAGAATGATAAGGAATGTCTTCTCATCAAAATATGCCATGGGCTAGTGATTTGGATTCTTGCTCACAAGTGGTTTGACCAATTTGATTTCATGTTTGCCAATGTTTGGATCACCATATAAGTTGGAGGATATATGTAAAGATTTATTCCTGAAGCAAGATGTAAATATCTGCCCCCAGTGTCTAGCAATGTATGGAATGCTATGGGTGGATGCTTGGATGGGTGTATGGATGGAGGGATATAGATTATCTTGTGATAAGATAAGGTGTTCAGATAAAGAATGCTCATTTAGATAATGCTTCATGGCTTAGATAATGTTGGGTAGGATAGGATCAATGAAAATGACCCATGTCAAGATGTCTATCATGAGCAAGTGTAAGGTGTGCACCAAACTTTCATCAAGGTCAAGATAATTTGGACTATGGATGCAGATGGATAAAGATGGATTGGATAAATGGTTCATGGATGAATGGATTTATTATGGATGAGATGGATGGAATGTTGGATTTATTATGGATGGGATGAGATACTTCCACCTGAACTAGCGCACGTAGATGCTCAATTCTACACACGACCCCTATTTGCCAAGTTTTCATCATGGTACCTGTCCAAAGTGCCACCGAAGTGGTTTTCACTAGAGGACGATTTTTTTCTTTATTGTTTTCAATCATTTTTCTGATTTTTTTGGATTTTTATATTTTTTGATTTTTTTGATTTTTCTGAAAGATTTTAAGCTCATGTTGAATCACCTTGTGGTGTTGATGTAGATGCTTATGTCATAATGTGTCATTGATATCCTACTTGAAGAAGTTTCTTTTCCAAGATACATGCACTTGAATGCAACTTTTGAGATTCATGATCTGCTTTATTGATATCGCGGTTAACTCTGTCTCTATGCGCACATCGCAATAGAGTGCCTTTTGAATCCTTATGATGAAGGGTCATTGCCAATACATGGTCAATGTGAGAATTGGATATCATGTGTAGAGGTGTGGATGGAGTGTGTTTAGGGATAGAAGATGGATTGGTTGATAGCTTGGAACCTTTGACTCTCCAAACTTGGGAAGATGAGCAATGATGGGTGGATACGGAAGTGCGCATGGAATTAGGACCAATGGCTTGATATACTTTGTATGTTGCTTGAGAAGCCTAATTTTTCCTTTGTGGACATCTTTGTTGGATACTTTTCCCTTTTTTATTTTTCCCCATAGTTTCCTTGACTAATGGAGTTTGATAGGGATAATCTTTCTTTGTATTTTTTGGTACCCATGTGTATTTGATTTGTCCATTATACTTCCTTTCTTCTTCTGCTTTGATAACGTTCCTTGTGCTTTGATTCAAATATTTCTTTTGACATTGGTCCCAATTTGTGGATAGGGTGATGGGTGGATGAAGATTCATGATGTGGCTGCTTGTAGTGTTGGCATCAATTTCATCATAAGGACTCTTCATGCTCCCTATGTTGACGTTTGTTTGAGACATAGTTTCCCCCAGTATGGTGGTAGTAGCACCTTTGTTCCTTGATTCTGCTTGTTTTGAGATGTCTTGTTCAGTAAGCCTTCTCTGATAAATGACCACTATAGATGATGTTATTTCAATTTGTTACTTTGCTAACTCTGGCATGTCCTGTTCTGTCTGACCCGATTCTTTGAGTGGATAATGTTGGATATCTTCATACATGTCCTCAGTCTGAATTTGGGATATATCTGATTCTGATGTTGATAACTTTGTTTGACTGTAGGAATTAATAACCTGCTCTTTTTGTGTAATAATATTAGGAGTAAAGGAATCTTGTTATGAATGAAGATCATCTATGTGTCCATCCACATAAAGCATCTCATGGGTAGATAGAGGAGTATGTGCTATGTGGATATGATCATCTTGTATAGATAGGAGAGTATCCATTAGATCATTGTAATATCTTGGAGATACAAATTCTTGATCCTGAATGATTTCAGAATTGCTTTTGACATGCTTTGGATCAATTTCTTGACATGGGTCAGTTTCAAAGGATAGATTTATTATAAAGGGTTCTTGTATATCTTCATTAGGCATAGGAAGTGGCTCAATATCCTCTTGATCTTTGAGTGAATTTGGATCAAGTGTTGAGTTGAAGATTCCTTCAATATCGGCAATCATGGGGTCGAAGGATGTCAATATGTCTTGGAAAGGACCATTGCTAGATTTTGGTGAGAGATGTTGATCATGCTTTAGAATAAATTTTTGAGATATGTCCTCTAACTCATTAGGTGATGTAGAGACATTTTCAACATGATCATTGGTTGATGGATTGTTGATTACAGGATCAAATAATGTTAACACTCCTTGAAATAGATCATTGTCGGATATTGTTGAGGGATTCTCATCATGATCAAAAAGTGACTCTAGGTGTATGTTGATTTTATCTTCGGATGAGATAGAAACATCTTCCATGTGTTCGTTGATGGATAGGTTTTGATCATGTGATCGTTGACTTGGATCGATACATGGAGTCGTTAAAATTTTGTTGGAATTTTGAACAAAATTTGCTTGTTGGGCTTGGTATTGGGCTTGAGCTTGCACTTGCACTTGAGCCTGGGCTTGTGCTTGTTGGGCTTGTAGTGTGGCTTGGGCAACTTGAGCAATTTGTGTAGCTTGTTGAGCAGCTAGTTGTGCAGCTTGTCGGTTTTGGTTTTGTTGGAGTAAGGCACCTACTGAGTGGCTTACAACGCAATGTTGTATTGGTTTGATGTGTTTGGTTTGGGTGGTGGTGGTGGTGGCAGAGGTGGTTTTGGAATAGTGTTTGTTGTGATGATAAGAGTTACCATCATATTGATGATTTGGATTTGAGTGGTGGATGGTGCGATCGATATGGTTAGTCCTTGAGAGACCACATTTTGAGGGATGATAGACGATGTGTTGGTTGCTTGTTCTATGGGGATGGTTTCCATTTGTTATGATAACGATGGAAAGGGGGGAGGATTTGGTATGATTCCTTGATTGATGGCTGGGGGGATGTTTTGGATGAGTGGTGGTAGCGATAGTAGCCCCAAACCAAGAGGTGATATGGATGTTAATGGCAAGGGTGGGAGTGGTGGGAAAGTGAGTGGCATGCTCCCTTGGGGAAATGATGTTTGATAAAAATGCCCCCTAGTCCAAATAAGTCACCTTCTCCTTGTGAGGTCGTAGGGAGAGAGGTTTGAGGGGTTGCATGAAATGATGATGATGGCTCATTAGGATTATGAAAGGTGAGGGGGACATATGGGTGTGATGGATTTTGAACAACATTTGTGTGATTTGCAAACATATCTATCCAAAAGTTTACCAAGTGTGGATTCGAAATTTTCATGTTTGGTATAGTTGTACTTGGTATATTCTCATTTGGCATGTATGGATTTGGTGGGATAATGTTGTTTTTATGAAGACTCGTGCATTGAGTATTTGGTTGATAGATTTGTAAGTTTGGACTTGGATTTAAATCTACCTTCGGAAAAGGTGTTCCAAGATTTAGATTGGGTATACTCACATTTGTTGTACCATTGAGGTTTGTAGGAGATAATGATCCCATGTATGGATTGTATAAATGTGAGTTTTGAAAATCAATTAGCATTGTAAGGCTTTGATAGTTTGGTTGACTTACTTTACTCTTGATGTATGAATTAAGTTTATATTCCATGTTCCTCTTGTGTTTTGACCTTGTTGTAAAAGTGACCTTTAAGGTGTTTACGACCAATGATGAGATGAAGGATGAAAGGGGTGAATGATATGGGTGTTGATTTTTTAGGAACTTTGGATCAATGCTAGACTTTAGGATTTGATTGGATAGTGAACTTGTAAACCCTAAGATGTTGGATGTGATCTTTAGGATAAACTTGTTCAAAGGTGTGCTAATTTAACTAGAGGTATGAGAAAGGATGCATTCCCATACTCATAATTAAACAAGGAGATTTTGATTTGGCTTAAGGATGTACCCAAGTCTAGATAATGATGTTTCCAAAGCTCTAAATTTGCTTGTGGGATGGGATGATAAATTTTTGAAATGGATGAAGTGTTTGATTTTGATCCTAAATGAACCTAAGAAGGACTTGTTTACAAGGCCAAGGTTTTGAAGAACATGATTTTCCCTTCAAACCAAAAGATCAATGTTTTCTCAAAAGACCATAAGACAAAAGATACACAAGCACATGTGTGGGGCTCAATTGATTTCATCTTGATTAATGAATTGCTTTTACCACAAACACTTTCTTGATTAGATTTTGAAACTAGATGTTTAATGTTTTAACCTCTTCTCATCCCACAAAGTGTATCATGTGGAAATCAAGGAAATAAAAGAAAAAGTTACTTATTGTTTACTTTAGTAGGAGCAAATTGAGATAAAATTCAAATGCCTAGAAACCTCTAAGGATATGAATCCCAAGGGCAAGCAAGGGCACGTGAATTCATTCAAGGATATTTTCTTCTCCTAAAGGGTTTAAGATTTTGATGCTCATGTTAAAATGTTTGTTTTCCAATGTTTTCGATCAAGCAATGTGTTATGATTTAAGAAAAAGTACAACCCTATGGATATTTGAGACAATATTTGTTGAGTCCCCACTTGGACAAGTCTAGCTACGCTTATTTTTAGTGAATGGTTAGATGCTTGACCCCATTGGCTCCCCTCCATGACACTCACTTATACGGGGCAGCCAAGCGTTAGTACCCATGAAACTCCTAATGACATACTTTCCATTTCTACTAAAAATTGTAAAAGTGTGGGGTAGCTTCAGAACGACCGTTCTTGCACCAACAAATAGATAGGGATTTTGGCCTTTCTACAACAAGGGTTTTAATTAGGACTTTCCATTCATAGGATTTGACCCAACGTGGCGAGAGACCATTGTTTCCCTTCTCGTCAGAGCCAACTGCGTAATACTGGCATTTGTTCCAGTACCCACATTTATATCTCGGCTGGAAATACTCTTGGCTTTAGAGTGTTACTAGTTGATTCATTCCCTTGGATGAGTACTTTTTCCCCAAGGCAGGCCCTCTAAGATAAACAATAGCAAGCAAACATATCCGTAACTCAATCAATCTTTATTGAGAAACAAAGAGAGAATACACGCGATAGGTTTGGCTCACACTCGCACAATTTGTTTTTCAATTTTATAGCCCAAAATGAAGTGTGGAGACAACTACTTTATCCCAAGCTAAGACCACCAAAAAGCCTTTTGATTCTCAAGATCGTTGTGAGGCGCGCGAGAGAAGCGCATACGTCTTTTCAATGGTGTTAGTTTGAGTAAGAAATTACAAAACAAAGTAGCACATGTTCTTTTTAAACCCACAAAGCAATGATTTGATTCTTTTTAGTGCACCAAAAAAAGTGTGAGATTTGATTGTTCAATTGTTAACCTTAAACAAAATCTAGTAAATTTTCATAAGGTTCTTTTTAATCCCTTTGTCTTGTTCTTTTTAGAGCCCAAATTGAAATCTATTAAGTCCTAAAATCTTGAAGAGATAAAATCCTTAAACTTGGAATTATAATTGCTTTCAAGAGTGTCTAAAGAAACTTGATACAATAGAGAAATGATGTCATAAGAAGCTTTGATTTTGTTTCCTCCTCCCCTTTTTTTGATTTACTAACCTGCAAAAGTGCTCAAAATGTTAGATGAGACCAAGAAACAAAAGGATATAGGGGTTAGATGAATCATTAAGCATAAAAACCCTAAAACTTATACCAAGTTATAATGTGATTTGACTTTAGGTGAAAATTTGAAACTTTTAACTCTATAAAAGTTGAGAAACACCTACACCATTGGATAGCTTATGAAATTCTACCCCATTTAAAAAAAAAGGCTTCAAAAATGACCAAAAAATGACCAAGATACGACCATTTTAAGTTTGCATAAAAAAGCAAGAAAGTCCAGCGGTTCTGTCTATGATGGCAGCTCTATTTGGAGTTTGTAGCGGCGCTATATGGCAACGCTGGAGTCCCAGTGGTACAGTTTGCAGTTTGGAGCGGTGCAATTTGGCACCGTTGGATTGTGAGTGGTTTTGTTTCCTGTAAACACCAAAAACATAAAAAACCACATAATTTTTACAAAAAACGTGATTTAATCTTTTGGTAGGCCCTCCTTCTAGTGCCATTTTGTGGATGCTAAATCTACAAAATGTTAGACTTTGACAAGCATTTTCATGGAAGTCAAGTAAAACATAACAAATCCAGTATCCCTATGAAATATTATATCATGTTAGATATGCTAAATAAGATATTAAAACAACAAGAAAAGCTAAATAAGCATATAAACAACATGAATCAAACTTTATCTCATAGTGGATTGGTGCTTCTATGGAAATAAGCCCTTTCCCAATCCTTGCTAAGCTCCTGGATGATAAAAAGATATGAAGATACAGGATGATGATCAAGATGAAATGCTAACTTGGATGAGTTGTGGAGGATTAATTCAATAGAGGAGCTCTCTATTTATAGCCAAGAAGTATAGAAGAATGTCAAACATGGAGGATGTGGGACTAAAGATCCACCAATGACAAGGTGCCACTTGTCAACATGTGAGAGGTTAAGGAATGAGCACATTTTGGTCAATGTACCAAAGAGGGGGAGATTTAAAATTTGAATTTGATGAAAATATGAGTTAAATGTTAAGTTTGACCTTTGCAAGAGACATGTGAGAGCTCTTAAATTTTTTGTTGGATGTACATGTCAATTTGAATTCAAACTTGAGGGAATATTCTCCAAAGATGCCTTCTTGAGGGAAAATGAGGATTTAATAAATTAATTAAAATCCTTTATTTGTGCAAGTGGGAAAATCTAGATAATGTGACATGCATTAGATTAGATTTAATCATGATTTAGCTAATTTAAAAGAGGATTAGGTGATTTGACTCATTTGACTTAGATTTAAGGATTAAACTAAATCAAAAGGAGATGGAAGATGATTTTAGATTTAATTAAATAAATATTTGATTTATTTAATCAAAGAGGATGATGTTAGACTAAATCAAATAAGTATTAATTTATTTAATTTAATGGAATGACCTAAGGAGATTAATCAATTAAACTTGATTTATTTAATTGATAAGGTGAATATGATTTAATTAAATATGAGGAATTCATGATGTTAATTCTGCATGTCTACAGCTCCTATGGACATATCATTACAAATACAAGCCTTAATGCAAAAGATTTAAGACATACAAATGAGGAAGACTAAAAAATTATACGTCATTCAAGATCTATGCCCCTATCCATTTGATAGAAGCATCATGATGGTACCATTTCCCCCAAAGTTTGACAAGTATAAAGGATGTGGAAATATCGAAGAACACATAAGATAATTATACGTGGCTTGCATGGAAGTATCATATAATGGCACACACCTTATAAGACTTTTTCCATGTAGTTTGGTTAGACAAACAATCAAATGGTTCTCTCATCTACCTCTAGGGATCAAAACATTCCAAGAAATAATAGACCAATTTGTAGCACACTTTTCCTACAATATAGATGTAGATATTATTAAAATTGTAAAAAACCACAAAACCATGAGCCATAGGATCAAACAACGAACAAAGACACCTTCCATGCAAAAGATTTACAAACAATACATGCAATATTCCTCAATAAGAAAAAATATACAGAATAAACCTCAAGAATATTCAAGGAAAAAAAAGTCCTCAAAGGTTGATAGTTCAAGAGTAAATCTCCAGAGTTAATACAATGAGGGTTGAGTGCTATATAAAAGTAACCCTAATAATTGCTCACTTCAATTAATAGAAAAGCAATTAGTTAACTGAATAAAGAACTCCTAAGTTTAGCTTAAGTGCAAGGGAATAAATTGGACTATTAGTTACTTAAAGATTAACTAATTATTAGCTAATGCATGATTACTCTAACGCCCCTCCTTAAGATGAACTTAGGGAGTAGTTAAAAACCCTAAAAAAGAGAATGCATGATGGGTCCCGACAAACAAGGCCAGGTGAGGTACCCATGTACAAACAAAAGAATCTCTCATAACTGGAGAAAAGGAGAAAAACCACAATGGGAGAAAAATCCTATCCAAAAGAGAGAAAGGCGAATGAAGGACTAAGGAAGCCTCCAAATCAAGGTGTGAAGGACTAAGAAGCCTCCAACCAAAAAATGTCCCGAAAAAGAGAGGAACATGTAGAACATCGTTGATGTGTGAAGAAGTTGTAGACTACTATCGAATGATGTGATGAGTCTAGTTTATGGTTTAATTTTGGTAGAATTTATGATCTATTTGTTGAAGTTGTCATGGACCTTGATGTTTGAATGTTGATATTTCCTCAAAACCATAGACATTGGGTCTAATTTTATCTCTACAAATCTTTAATGGCATTGGCATGTTATATGGACTATCTGTGTTAATTCTACATGTGGATTAATGAATGTTCTTTAAGATAGTTATAAATATGTGATTATTGTGTGTACTAATATTGCCATGAAAATATGATTCAAGGCCACTAAATTGAGAAGATTCTGCCAGCTGGTCATTCACCATAATGGTTAACAAAGTGGTCACGCAAAGGTCAACAAAGGGAAGACTATCGACGACGAGAAATTCGTCATGCAAATCAAGTTGTAATTGCCTTGTAAATGGTCTTTATTGTTGTTGAGCGAATATAGGCATTACTGTTGTGCTAAATTTGTGTTGAGGAAAGCACATCTGACCAGATTCCATGTATGTGTAACCGCCTCTCCACTTTCTCTACTTTTAGCAAAATGGCATCATCCCAATTCATGGAGTTGACAGCCTTGTTTAGTTAGTAGCTTATTTTCCTATAAATAAGAGTCGGGTGCTCCTCAGAAGGTTGTGTGATCTGATGATGTACTTACATTATTAGCTTTTTAGCAATACAGTTACACTGCTCTATTGTACTCATGTTTTCCAATGAATAAGATGAAGTTATAAGTCTATGCATTTGAGTTTACATTAGTTTTAGAGGATACTCATTCAAGGGGGCCCACTTGGTGAGCATTCTATCCTTTAGTTTAGTTTAGTTTAGTTTAGTTATTACTTTTTGTTCAGCAATTAGTTAAGAATTTGGTACTGACTGTTCCTGCAGCCACTAGAATTCCATTATGTGATTATTCCTGCAACCACTAGAATTCCATTATGTGACTATTCCTGCAGCTAAAGCAAGCAGAGTAGTTTCCTGTTTGTTTGCTCAAATTTTCATTTTTGTCATGCATTTCAACTTAGCATAGTTGGTGGTTGATGTTCAACACTTATTTATTTCTAAGCTATTTACCTTCAACATTATGTTTTTCTTAGTTGTAGAATGAGTATGGCTACTTTGGATCCTTAGTGCACATACTGTGCTGACCCATTTCAAGTTCACATCCCTGGGTTTACAAGTTAAATGCACCTTCATGATGATTGAAATGGCTATTTAGTTTAGATGTCCAATCTCTGAATCATAGTTGTAAGGGCTTAGTTGTTAAATCATTGTAGGAGGCCAACATTTTGGCGTCGTTTTCGTGGATAGTGTCAAACTAGGGAGTTATTTGGAGTCATTGATAGCTTTCTTGTTGTAGTATTTCCAAAATTTTGTTCTTAGTATACCCCTCATTTAGGAAGTAATGAGCCCCCTTATTATTTACCAATTTTTTGTGTGAGTTGGCTGATAGTGAGTTGATACCGCATGCATAAAGGAAGGAGAAGAGATGCTTATGGGAGATTTCTTCCTAACAATCCTAATCCATTCTAGCTAGTTGAATATTAGAACCTGCCAAGAGAAGAAGAAGAAGAAGAAGATCCACACCCCTATGCTGATGCATTTCCTAATCTGACTAGCTCTGAAGTTTCCTCTAAAGACCAAAATCAACTTGAGAATCCCTTTGCTTTGGAACTACATCAAGCAGGCATGGGTGATGCAAATAGAAATGGACCTAACCAACCAACTTTTCCTTTCCCCATTGCTCATCAAAATGAAGTATACAACTTCAAAAATATTTATGCTTTAATCCTTCCTAAGTTCTATGGACTTGTCACAGAAGATCTTGATACCTTCTTGTTTGAGTTTGACATACTCTACAAGAGTTATGACTATACCACTGATTCCCATAGGCTTAAGCTATTTCCTACCACTCTAAAAGAAGTTGCATTAAGATGGTTCATGAGCCTAGGCAGAGATACTGTGGAGACATGGGATGACATGAAGACAAAAAAATTTGAGAAATACAAGGAGTATTGTAGGGGCAGTGACATGAGAGGAGCTAACATTTTAAGGATTGAGTAGAAGGAAGATGAGAGCCTGGAGGATTACATTGCAAGGCTTCTATTTTTCCTACAAAAATCTCCACACCATACACTCAATGAAGACTCACAAAAGTTGTTTTTCCTTAGAGGAATTAATGACAGCTGCACTGATGCCTTGGACCTGATGGGAGGAGGAGATATCTCCCATGTTCCTTGGGGAGATATCAAGAAGATATACCATAACTACTCTAGGGCAGCCTCAAAGAAAGGGAGAGCCTACCAATCTTTTATGGGTAAGTCATCTACCAGTGGAGTTTCAAGAATGGAGATTACTCATTTGTTGGAAGACTTCAAGAAAGATATTATAAACAATCTAGCTACTCAACTGGATACACTTCAAGCCAAGAAGAACCAAGAGGAGGCAAAGGAAACATTGGTAGAGTATTGCCCCCATTGTAAACAAAAGAAGGACTGTAGATGCAAGATGGTAGCTAATATTGAAAGCAAGCAGATTGCACCCGACTTCAAGCCAATTTAGATTGAAGAAGATAAAGTCTACTATATTGTACAAAGGAGGCCTTGGCCTCCAAGATAAGGTATGCCACCAAATCCACTCTCTTTTGTTGGGCCATATTTCAATTCTTATTCACTTGCTAACCAATGGCATCCCCCATATCCATCCAACTATGGAGGATATCCACCACAACCTTGGGGTAACCCTCCAAATACTTGGCCTAATCATCAAAACTCTCCACCCCAGTGGCAGCAACCTCAGGGGAATTGGCAGTAGTTTCAAGGAAACTGGCAGCCACCCCCAGGAAATTGGTAGCAAACAAATCAATGGAGGGGAGGACAACAATGGCCAAACTAGCCAGATAGCTACATGCAGCCACCTTCTCAGCCCCAGCAACCTGCTATAATGCCTCCTCCTACTAATTCAAGCTCAAATCCACCTAAACCTACTTAGTTACCAGCTTAACCCACACCCAATCCAAATAACAAACCACAGCAGCAGCCTGTATACTTTGTTGATTCAAATCAATTCCCTGCATATGTTGTGAGTGTAAGTGACATCCACTTGTGTTCAAGAACTACTATACCAGCCCCTTCCACACCCATTATTACTGAGCTTCCTATGGAAGAAGAGGAGCCTCTAAATACCCCCATTCAACCAAGTGCACCTAAGAATTCTGAACCAGTCCTAGTCAATCAAACTAAACAAGAACCACCATTTCCTCAGAGATTGGAAGTTGCCAAGAAGAACGAAGAAAAGGAGGACACAAATTTTGACATTATAGATCAGCTAAAGCATATATGTGTCCAAATACCCCTCTTTTAGGCCATAAAAGATGTTCCAATCTATGGCAAGGCAATCAAGGAAGCATGCCTCAAGAAGCAGGACAAGAAAAAAGAAAGACCCCACTATGGTTCATGTGGTGGGGCGGCTAGCTGACATCATGCTTGGGAAAGTGACTGTCCCTAAGTACAATGACCCAGGTACTCCTGTGGTAGGATTTGTTATAAATGGGATCCAAATAAAGAATGCTTTGATTGACTTGGGAGCAACAATCAATGTAATGACTAAGGATATCCTGTAGCAACTAAATGTTGCAAGCATGAGACCTACTCCTACTGTCCTACAGCTTGCTGATAGTTCTACTGTTAAGCCTGATGGTATAGTAGAGGATCTTGTGGTAATTTTAGACTCATGGGAGTACCCAACAGATTTCATGATTCTTTCTCCTAAAGCCACACTAGGCAGGTATCCCATTATTCTTGGAAGACCATGGTTAGCAACGACATATGCATATATTGGATGCAGGACATGAGACATGACCATTTCTAATGGGAAGAGCACCAAATATTTTGTTCTTTATCCTCCTGCTCAGCCATCCCATGATTTGGATAATTCTATATGGCCACATGGTTGTGAAGAGGCCGAGGAAGTTAATTTTGTGGCGCAGCTTACGATGTTAGGAAGAAGCTCTTTCATGCAACTTCAAGATGAAGATGAAGTATTGGCTAACATCATTCAGAAACATTGTGAAGTGGAGGAAGCATCATCTTCTCATTTTGTTGTTCTAGTCAGGACACTTCTACCTGCTCTTCCTATAATCGTTCTTCCTACAGACGCACTTCCTGCAACCACTCTTCTTGCAACCACTCTTCCTATAGTCGGACTTCCTATAGCAATAAGCATGTCCCATACATTGCTGCCATATGAACTCAAGGTACCATGTATTAGTGAAGCATCTATGATAAAGTTAACTACACAAGTGCAAGTGGCAAAAGGAAAACATTTGCACATCAACAACAAATTGAGTGAAGAACAACAGTTGTCATTAACAACCTTACTAAAGACCCACCAGCATGCATTTGCGTGGGACTATCATGATATAAAGGGATTGGACCCTAAGCTTTGCACCCATAGAATTTACATCAGAGATGATTGCACCCCAGTTAGACAGCCACAAAGAAGAATTAACCCTGCACTAAGAGAAATTGTAAGAGGAGAGCTACAGAAATTGCTAGATGCAGGATTTATCTACCCCATTTCAAATAGCCAGTGGGTGTCTCCATTGGTGATTGTGCCCAAGAAAGGAGGAAAATGGTGATTTTGTGTTGATTACAGGGAACTCAATGCTGCCGCCAAGAAGGGCCATTTTCCTTTACCCTTCATAGATCAAGTCTTGGAGTCACTTGCAAGAAAACGATACTTTTCTTTTCTAGATGGATTCAGTAGCTACAACCAGATCCAAATTGCACCCAAGGACCAAGAGAAGACTACCTTTACCTATCCATGGGGACCTATGCCTACTCAGTACTCCCATTTGGCTTATGCAATGCACCTACAACTTTTCAGAGGGCAGTCATTAGCATATTTTCAGACATCTCTCTTGATTGCATGGAAATTTACATGGATGACTTTACCACCTATGGTGCTAATTTCAATTAGGCATTGGAAAATATCAGGAGATTCCTATAGAGATGTGAAGATCATAATCTATCTCTAAATAGTGAAAAGTGTTTCATGATGATGTAGGGAGGTGTAGTTCTAGGCCACTACATCTCTCACAAAGGAATTCAAGTAGACCTTGCAAAGATTGAGGTGATCACAAATCTACCCACACCTGCAAAACAAAAAGATGTTAGGAGTTTCTTAGGACATGTAGGCTATTATAGGTGGTTCATCAAGGATTTCAGCAAAATAGCAACACCATTGTATACTTTTCTCACCAAAGATGTTGAATTTCAATGGATAGAAGACTATGACAAAACATTTTCTGATTTGAAAGTATCTCTGACTCATACTCCTGTACTCAAAGGACCTAATTAGGAGCTTCATTTTCACATCCATACAGATGCATCAGACTATGCTATAAGATCAGTCTTAGGGCAGAAAGGAGGAGCTATTGAAAATGTCATTTATTTTGTCAGCAAAAACTTGCAAGGAGCTGAATTCAACTATACAGTGACAAAAAAAGAAATGTTGGCAGTGATCTATGCCCTGAACAAATTCAGGCACTACATAATAGGCTATCAAATCTTTGTGCACACCGATCATGCAGCCATTAGATATCTCATCAATAAACCCCTGATCACCGGTAGGTTGGCAAGATGGTTATTGTTGATGTAGGAGTTTGACATAACCATTGTGGATAAACCAGGGAAGGCCAATGTTGTCAATTTTCTTTCAAGGTTGACTACATCAGAAGACAATCAGGCCATAGATGACTCCTTTCCTGATGAGCATCTATTCTCCATCAGTATGCAAACACCCTGGTATGCTGACATAGCTAATTATCTGGTCACATAGAGAGTTCCTCCTCACTTCTCTCCAAAAGAGAGAAGGGTGCTCGTTGAAAAAAAAATCCTTTTTCATGGATTGGTGGATGTTTGTTTTACACTGGGCCAGACCATGCCATGAGGAGATGTGTGAGAGAAGATGATACATATGATATTTTGCATGCATGTCATAGCGAACCATGTGGAGGACATTTTGCAACCAAGAGGACAGCAATGAAGATTTTGAACACAGGATATTACTAGCCAACACTCCACAAGGATGTAGGAAGGTATATAAGAAAATGTGATCGATGTCAGAGGATGGTCAGACCAATCAAATCTGATGAGATGCCACTTTTCCCTCAGGTAGTAATCACTCCATTTGACAAATGGGGACTAGATTTTGTAGGACCCATTGACCCTCCATCAAATGGTAAGTCTTAAATCTTAGTTTGCACTAATTATGTAACTAAGTGGGTAGAAGTTAAGGCCATGAAGCATGCAAGAGACAATAAGGTTGTTGAATTTCTTAATGAGGAGATTTTCATAAGGTATGGAGTTCCAAGAGAGATAGTGACTGATCAAGGGGCTCAATTCGCATCAACCCTTGTTGCAACACTGGTCAATGAGTACAACATAAGACATAGGAAGACTACTCCTTATCACCCCCAAGACAATGGGCAAGTTGAAGTGACTACCAGGGAGATTGAAGCCATCCTGACCAAAACAGTGGTTGTTCATAAAAAGGATTGGGAAAACAAGCTGTCAGAAGCTGTCTGAGCCTATAGGACAACCTGGAAGACAACTACAAGCTTCACTCCTTTTCACTCGTTGTATGGAAAACAGCCATGATGTCCATTGAATTTGAACATAAGACTCTTAGGACTGCAATAGACTTGGGGATGGATATCTCTGAGGCACAAAGAGAAAGAATCATGCAGTTGAATGCTTTAGACGAGATGAGGAGAGCGGTCTTGCATCACACAGAGGTAGTGCAAAATTAAAGAATCAAGTGGCATGATAAATTCATAAGGGACAAGAAATTCCAACCAGGAGATTGGATCTTGCTCTATGATTCAAGATATTAGGATAATGCAGGAAAATTGCAAACAAGGTGGCTAGGACCATATGAGGTTGCTAAAGTCTTCCCCAATGGTGTTGTACAACTTACTACCATTGACCCTGTTAGATTCAAGTTGCTTGTTAATGGTCATCGCTTCAAATTGTATCATAAGCCAACTTCCAAAGAGGAGTTCCTACAACAATTTACTCAGCATGCAACACTTGAGCTTCCTATAGTCAAGGGAAGTGGACCTAGTGTCCCTCCTGGCTAATTAAGGTGTGTACTTGTCATAATAAAGACTTCCACTTTTGTGGTAGTCCACTTCTTCACCCATCCACCTATCCATCTCCACCTTTCTTTCTCTTCCATCATTTCACTCCATTCCACTTCACCTCATTCCACCTCATTTTCATTAATTTCTCAACTTATTTCTTAAAAGGCGACTGGTACTTTCTCCACAATCTTTGAAAACGAATCTTCCACGAATCCAGGTATGTGCACATTAATTGTTATATTGTCTTTAGTGCATTTATTTAATTGTTGTAAACTAATATGGGCGTTCACCATAGCATGTCATTATTCCCTGACCCTGTCAAATCATCCTTACCACTTCGCACACATGCTCAAATTTAGGTTGGGGGGGGAGGAAGATGTGAGTACTTTTCCCATGTGTCAGTCCATGTTAGTCTACATTAGCAAAGTTTAAATCGAGCCAATTTTAATTCTGAGTAAGATGACGGCTCGTATGTGTGAGGTGACACCAACCGCCACTACCATTTTTCTCCATCATAACCTTCCTTTATTACTCATTTACTGCCATTATTGATCCTGTCATAATATTAAGTCACCAAAAGGGTAAAATAGAAAGAAAGAAAAAGGTAAAACAGAAAAGGAAAATTCAGATGACATTGGCATTGGAAATTTGGTAGTGTTGCAAGAAGGAAAACTTTGCAGAGCGATTGTTTGATTGTAGGCAAATGAACAATGGGAGGTGGATTAATTAGGAATGAACCCACGGTTCATGACGTATTACTGCAGGATGCACCTTCACAAGTTGAATTTAGAAACTACAGCTGGTTAGACTACTTCCTAAAGCTAAATGGTTTTAATGAAGACATTGCATTAGAATTTTCCTAGACATTGTCTGAAGGAAAAGCCACGGTAAAAGGGCTGGAAGTATTGGCTATTGAAGAAAGAATTACAGAGGTTACAGGGTTGCCTACTGACGGTGAAAATTACTCTGCTTCGAGATACGCCAAGTCAGCTAGGGACGAATTTACAAAACTTGACAACCCTCCATTGAGTGTGGACAAACAAGGTACAAAAAGAACCTCTCTGCCCAAGCCATGGAAGCAAATAGCTATTTATGTTATAAAATATATCACCTGTGAAGGATGCCAATCGAATCTACATTTTGTGCACTTTAAACTCTTAAATCACATGAGGCACGGGAGGAAGATGAATGTGTTGAATGTGCTTTACCACCTTCTTTCAATCATGGTAGCCGAGACTAAAAAAGGTAGGGACAATTATGTTTCCCACCATTGTTTGATTAAGTTATTAGTTGAGAAGTCTCTACATGATGTATCTAAGATGACTTGGGAAGAACTCGTAATATTGATCAAATTAGACCAAAGAATTTGCAACCTAGGGTTTTACCTCAACCCCGTAGGTCTAGCAAGAGATTGAGCATGGGTGAAGCCACTCCTAGTGCTTCAACCTCTAGCGTAGGCCCTAGTGCAAACCCTCCTGTAGTAGAACATACCATAGAGATTAGTTCTTATGAGACAGAGCACTTAAACAAAGAAAGTTCCTCTCTAGATTATGATGATGATGTTCCTCTTGGCATCCTAATGAAAACTAGGGCACAAAAGAGAGAAGCAAAAATAAGAAAAGGAAAAGCTAAAAAGAAGCCAGTAGAAAAAGAAGTACCAAGCTCTAGGAAGTGGAAGGCTGACACTGTTCATCCTACAGCCAAAGAAAAATGTGAAAGCCCTCCTAGGAAATCAAGACCAGTCGGGCCAGCCTTTGATATGCCTCCACAAGAAAGCCCTAAGTCTAGATAAATATCACATGGGAAAAAAAAGCTCCAATGGGGCAGGTGAATGTCGAGGAAGAGGATATATTTGGGAAAGTAGCAAACATAACACTAACAAATCTTGTTGATATTGCAAAACAAGTTGAGAATCAAGGGTATGAGGAAATACAGGATTTCCTGCAGCAAGAGATCCTACAGCATGAGCAAGAATTGGGAGAACAATTAGTACCCCTGCAGTCGGAAATGACTAAGCAACCCGAATCCTTGCAACTGGTACTATATGAAGAGCAAGCATTAGTTCCAGGAAAAATGCTGGTAGGAATACATAACCCCCCTGATTTTTCAATACACATGGTAGCTATGCATTTATGGAAAGAGATGCAAAGAAGAGAAGAGGAATGGAAAGAAGAGAAATGTAGGCTGAAGAAAGAAATTCAAAAGAAAGATGAGGAGATTGAAGACAAGGATGCAAAAATTGCTACTTTAAAGAAGAAGGTGGACGATATGACAGCCTTGGTACCCCAAATAGTAGAATGCAGGGCCCCTCCAAGGGTCTATTCTTTGCATTTGAAGGATAAATATCTTTCTTTTAAGTTGGCAAGGATTATCTCAGGTTTGAACCCTTCCATTGAGACTCCTATTGAATTTTTCAATGCTTATCGGATTGCTTCCCATGAAATGAAGAATTTGTTGTGTGAATTTTATTTGCACAATTATGTTGTGACTCAAGACCATGATTGGAAACACTGTTATATGTTGGGGATGTCCAATTAAGGGAATTTATGTGCTAGGTAAAGAATGAGATCAATTGGGGACAACAATACAGGGCTTATAATCAAATGGAATCCAACATCCCTCTGCCCATCAGGGTTGAATCAAGAAACCAAAGGGACATTTACAGGGATTGACATAAAATGCTTCTCAGACCTAGCTATGGTAATAGGATTATGCCTTGGATAGAAGTAGTTTACAGTGAATATGAGGTGGTGGCAAAAGTAAAAGAGGAAACTATGAAGAGATACATGTCACAAAGATGGAATATCCTAACTAATGAGCTAAAGCAATCTGAGCCCCACTCTATACAGAACTATGCTACATCACTTAAAAGAATTGACAGATATATACAAATTGGAAGGACAAAAGGAGGATTATGTCTTCCACTGACTTTTCAGCCACCCATCCTGATGTGGACCATGCCAAATTACAGGTTTTACCACTATGATATTGTTGTAGAGAGACAAAGATGGAATAGATTGGACAAACAACAAGGGTTCTATTGGGATCCTAATTCATGCATAGCAAACACTGATGTAGGACAATTGGCGGCTGCAAATTTTAGGGCTTTAACTAAGCAAAAGAACAACCTTTCCCCTATTGGAGGACCAGCAAAACCTTATGTTGGGGGGAATGATGAGTCTAGTTTATGGTTTAATTTTGGTAGAATTTATGATCTATTTGCTGAAGTTGTCATGGACCTTGATGTTTGAATGTTGATATTTCCTCAAAACCATAAACATTGGGCCTAATTTTATCTCTGCAAATCTTTAATGACATTGACATGTTATATGGACTATCTGTGTTAATTCTACATGTGGATTAATGAATTTTCAAGATTAAGATAGTTACATATATGCAATTATTGTGCGTACTAATATTGCCATGCAGATATAATTTGAGGCCACTAAATTGAGAAGATTCTTCCAGCTGATCATTCACCATAATGGTTAACAAAGTGGTCATGCAAAGGTCAACGAAGGGAAGACTAATGACAGCGGGAGATTCATCATGTAAATCGAGTTGTAACCACCTTGTAAATGGTCTTTATTGTTGTTGAGCGAATATAGGCATTATTGTTGTGCTAAATTTGCATTGAGGCAAGCACATCTGACCAGATTCTATGCATGCGTAACCGCCTCTCCACTTTCTCTGCTTTTCCTAAAATGGTGTCGTCCCAATTCATGGAGTTGACTGCCTTGTTTAGTTAGTAGCTTCTTTTCCTATAAATAAGAGTCAGATGCTCCTTCTCAAAAGGTTGCACGATCTGATGATGTACTTGCATTCTTAGTTTTTTAGCAATACAGTTACACTGCTCTATTGTACTCATGTTTTCCAATGAATAAGATGAAGTTATAAGTCTATGCATTTGATTTTACATTAGTTTAAGAGGATACTCATCCAAGGGGGGCCACTTGGTGAGCATTCCATCCTTTAGTTTAGTTTAGTTTAGTTATTACTTTATGTTCAACAATTAGTTAAGAATTTGGCACTAACTATTCTTGCAGCCACTAGAATTCCATTATGTGACTGTTCCTGCAGCCAAAACAAACAGAGTAGTTTCCTGTTTATTTGCTCAGATTTTCATTTATGTCATGCATTTCAACTTAGCATAGTTGTCGGTTGATGTTCAACACTTATGTTATTTCTTTCTAAGCAATTTACCTTTAGCAATATGTTTTTCTTAGTTGTAGAATGAGTATGACTACTTTGGATCCTTAGTGCACATACTATGCTAACCCATTTCAAGTTCACATGCCTGGGTTGACAAGTTAAATGCACCTTCATGATGATTGAAATGGCTATTTAGTTTAGATGTCCAATCTCCGAATCATAGTTGTAAGGGCTTAGTTGTTAAATCATTGTAGGAGGCCAACATGATGACTGATATGGTGTTGAAATGTAGTTTGGATGGACAAGCAATCGAATGGTTCTCTCATCTACCTTTAGGGATAAAAACATTCCAAGAAATAATAGACCAATTTGTAGCACACTTTTCCTACAATATAGATGTGGATATCACCTTGGAAGAACTATACACTTTAAATAAAAACAAGGGAAAAGCCTTTACTTCTTTCTTACAAAGATGGTGACACAAGGCAAGCAAATGCAAGTGGCCTATACCTGAGAAACTACAAGTCAAAATCCTCATCAAAAACCTAAACACAAATTTTTCCTTTCAACTACGAATGTAATGTGTATCAACTTTTGAAGAGCATATCTCTAAAGGGCTTTGTGAGAGCCCTCGTTACTAAAGGATCCATACAGATCTATAATAATAACCACCCATCATCCAATTTCAATGAAAAACCCCATATATAGGCTAAAAATAATAATTTTACTAATGATGATGTGGTAGATGCGAAGGTTGTTATAAACAGACCTTCCAAAACATACATGTAACAGGGAAATCAACAACACGTCCAAAATGTTAATACCCAACAAGGATCACCACCAAGGAAAAATAACTATCCCCAAGAAGAAAATACACTCCCTTAGGGGAACCTATGGAAATGGTCTTCAATAAATTGATCCAAACAAATCTCATAAAACTTCCAGACTTTAGACAATATGGGGAACCACAAATCAAACTCGCATGGTATATAAAGATGATGAATATTATGATTATCATTGTGCAAAAGGGTATAAGAAATCCAATTGTATGAAACTTGAAAATATAATCCAAGACCTAATAGATCATGGTGAGGTAAATATTGATTAACGCCTTGGAAACAATGACTTGGGCATATACAAGAATTTGATGCCCGACTGTGGGAAAGGAAATGATGTCAGAAAGGGAAAAGTGTACAATCAAGTCAATCACACCTATGATAATGTCGTAGCTAACACACATAGTTATGACCATCATGTCTTAGTTATCACTAGGAGTCACCGCACGAAGAGGGAGAGTCACTATCCAAGGAGCCCATTTGAAAACAAAACAACCATCAAAAGATAATTCTATGGATTATAGTTACTTGACCAACTCAAGAAAACTCCCACATAAATCTCCATTTTGGAACTCTTGAGGATTTAATCTGCACATAAAGAGGTCCTAGACAAAGCCCTTTTATCATCATTAGTACCTACTGATATTGACGTCGAATAATTTCAAGCCATGGTAGGACGTATTGCATCCACCCATTGATTACTATTCATGCAAGATGACCTCCCATCTTAAACATTCCATAATCGTATGTTACATATTTGGGTCTACATTAATAAAAACAAAGTCAAAAGAGTATTGATAGATGGAGGTGTGGGCTTAAATATTTGTACCCTCTAGTTGATTAATAACACTTGGGCTATTTTGAGGATGTGATTGAAAGAACAAAAGGCATCACAATTCGAGCATATAATGACAATGAACAAAATTTTGAGGGAACAATCAAATTACCCATATAATTTGGGCCAATAATTGCAGAAACAACATGTTAAGTCTTGGACCTTGACTTACCCTATAACATTCTTCTTAGTCACCCATGGATCCATGTCACGCAAGCCGTAGCATCTGCTTACCATCAATGCATAAAATTTCCCTACAATGATAAGGAAATTACAATTCATGGAGATCCAAAACCCTTCTACTACTACAAGAGTATGGAGGAGAATTACTATATAGTGCTTCAAGTTCCCAAAAATGATGAAGTTCCATTATCCTCCTCTTATGTTGATCCATAAACATTGACATCTACATCAACTTCAGAATAGGTAATTCTAGAAATCAGGGCACAAATCAAAGACAATGGTTGTGGTGAGTATAACCTAAAAGATTATTTCTTTGTGGGACAACTACCACTAAATCCAAAAATATATGGTCAACCATAACATATTGAAGAGGTATCCAAAAATTTCAAACACACAACATTTGAAAAATTGGGAGATCTAAACCCAAAGATCATAGATGAAGGAAATATATTTGAATGGATATATCAGGATGAACGAGAAGAACCTCCACTTCCAATGGATACAAAAAGAAAAGGGTTCCAACTAATGAAAAGTATGGGCTACACAGGTACAGGTAGCCTAGGTCTAAAACAAGGGATGCATGATCTAATAATCCTGGAAAAGCAAATAAAGAACATTGGTCTTAGTTATACCTTGAACAAAGGTGTGGTCCCTCTCATTGAGGATATATCTATTGAGGAAGATGAAGCTTCTTCTTGGTTAAGCACATCTAAGTATGAGAACATTAATGACTCACCAATGTGTATCACTGACCTATTTGAGCATGCCTTAGTATACATAATAATCACCACATCCTTTTCATCCCCCACCCAAGACAAAGAACTCAAACTTGTATATCCCCAGCTTATTGACTGGGACCAACAATAAGCACCAGTTCTAGATTCGTTTGAAAATTATGAGGCAATCTCAAAGTTCATGGGAGTTTGAGATCACATACCTTTTGGAGACCATAAAGTAGGTTTTGATATAGAGCTAGATACCCAAGCCTATTTTGGGGATGTGATTGAATCCTTTAGTCACAAAATAGTAAAAATAAAGGACACATCCAATGGTAAAAACCTCTTTGAGGTGCCTGCAAATGAATGATTCAATTTCCCTAATATAGAGTAGGAGAAATCAATAGTCCTTGTAGAATCATCACAACTAGTCAATGTGGGAAAAATAGAGACACCTCAAGTCACATTTTATGCTTCTTCATTGGATGATGAGGAAAAAATAATCTAGCAAATTTTCTCTAAGAAAGAAAAAAATTATTTGCTTGGTCATATGCAGATATGCCCAGTATCGACACTTCATTGGTAGTGCATCACCTAATAGTACATCCTAATGTGAAACCAGTCAAGAAGAAGTTGAGAAAATGCATCCCCAGATTGCATTATTGGTCAAAGTAGAGCTACAAAATTTGTTTGATGTGGGTTTCATAAGGCCCATTGACTATTTAGAGTGGGTTTCAAACCTTGTACCAACCTCAAAACCCACTTGGGTCATATGCATATATACAAATTTGAAGGATCTAAAGAAGGCTTGTCCTAAGGATGATTTCCCACTACCCAATATAGACATCATTGTAGATCTGATAGCTAGGCACAAGATACTTTCTCTTATGGATGAATTCGCAGGGTATAATCAAATAATGGTAGCCAAAAAAGACCAACACAAAATGACATTTACCTATCCATGTGGAACATGCTGTTGGAATGTCATGCCTTTTGGTCTAAAGAATGCATAGGCAACATATCAAAGGGCGATGACCTTGATATTTCATGACATGTTCCATAAGACCCTAGAAGACTATGTGGATGATATCCTAGCAAAATCAATAACAATAAAAGGATATTTGGAAGTATTGGCTAAAATATTTCACAGGCTTGAAAAATATCAGGTGAGATTGAATCCAAAAAAATGTGTCTTTATAGTCACTACCAGTAAACTTTTGGGGTACATTGTATCACGAAGGGGAATTGAGGCGGGCCCTGCCAAAGTCAAAGCTATAATAGAAATTTCACCACTTAAAACATTGAAACAACTCAAAAGCCTTCAAGGAAAGTTACATTCCATCAAGAGGTTTATCACACGGTTGGCAAACAAGTGTCACCCATTTATGTACCTTCTTCACAAAGGTGTGGCCTTCAAATGGGACAATCATTGTAAACAAGCATTCCACCAACTAAAATATTATCTAGCAACACCATTGGTTCTGATGCCACCAATCGTAGGAAAATCTCTAATATTGTACATCTCAACAACCTCAACAACATTGGGATCTCTCTTGGCACAACAGGATGAAATAGGGAAGGAAAGGGTTAATTATTATATCATCAAGACCTTAGTTGGGTTTGAGCTTAACTATACTTCAATTGAGAGAGCATGTTTAGCAGTGGTCTTCACCTCTCAAAATCTAATACACTATATGCTTAGTCATGAAATCAAGCTTATTTCTAAGGTCGATCCACTAAAGTATTTGCTATCAAAGGCTATCCTCACAAGCCATATGGAAAAATGGATGATGATCCTCAGTGAGTTTGATATTGAGTACATAGATCGCAAGGCAATCAAAGGACAGGTTATCATCAATAAGTTAGCTAAAGCACCGTTATATGCAGAACACCCCTTAGTATCTAAGTTTCCAAATGAGGCAATATTTACCATCGCATCAATAAATCAATGGAAATTATACTTTGATGGGTCACACACATAGCATGGGTCTAGACCAAGTATTCTATTCATTACCCCACAAGGTGATTGTATACCAAAGTCTTATAGATTGGAATTTCCATGCACAAACAATATATATGAGTATGAAGCCCTCATCACAAGGTTGAGAATTGCTATCCAATGACAAATTCAAGAACTACAAGTTTTTGGGGATTCCCAGTTGATAGTGAAATAGGTTAAGGATGATTATTAGACCAAGGATGATAAACTCATGCCATATAAGAAAATGGTAAATAGCTTCAAGGAATATTTCATCATAATTACCTTTGAACAAATCCCAAGGATCAACAACAGGGTAGTAGATGTGATGGCCACCATTGGATCCTTGTTAGACATGCCACAAAATAGCTTGGAAGGTGAATTACTCATTGAGTAGCTTCTCATACCAACTTTTGACATTCTTGAATTGAAATTTGTGTGTGAAATTTTTGGTCTCAGTTCACCTTGGTATCATGAATTTTTCACTTATCTTCATAATGACAACTTTCCATCTGGCCTTACCCATAACCTAAGTAAAATATTAATCCAAAGATCCTCACACTTCATCATTATTGGCAAATACCTTATACCAAATAAGTCTTGATGGGACGTTACTAAGATGTCTTAACCAAGAAGAAGCTTACATCACCTTAAAAGAGGTGCACAAAGGCATATGTGGGTCACATTCGAGTGGTAGAACCTTGGATAAAAAGTTGTTGAGAATAAGTTATTATTGGCCAACCATGGAGCAGGAATCTAATCAGTTTGTAAAGAAGTGTCTATAATGTCAGCAACATGGGGACCTTATCCATGCTCCAACATAAGAGCTTCGAACAATCACAACACCGTTGCATTTTTTATAGTGGGGGCTTGACCTTATAGGAGAGATTACACCTACATCCTCTAATGGGCATAAATTCATAATTACCACCATAGTATTTTAAAAATTGGATTGAAGCTATACCTATGATCTATATAATTGAGAAACATATTTTAAAATTCATCCTGAATTACCTAATTTGTCACTACGGTTTTCCCCAGGCCTTCATCACAGATGATGGAACACCATTCAAGAACCAGGATGTTCAAGAACTATGAAACCAATTCAATATCAAGCATCATTTCTCTACCTCCTACTTCCCTCGAGGAAACAGTCAAAACAAGGCTTCTAATAAAACCATTATCAACATCCTGAAAAAGATAGTCAATGATGTTGGTTGGGATTGGCACCTATAGTTGAACCTCATCCTGTAGGCATACATACCTAGTATCAAAATACCCATTGGTGTTACACCCTATTCCTTGGTTTATTGGAATGAAGCCATCATACCTATCGGATTCAAACTCCCATCATTAAGAGTACAAGGTTGAAAAATTTGGAATTGCTAAACAGATGTCATCTAGAAGCCCTTAATCTTCTCCAAGTGTACCAAAATTGACTCAAAAGAATTTATAACAAGAAAATTAAGGGTCGACACCTCCAAGTAGGAGATCTTGTTTTAAAGGAAAATTAAAAGAATCAAATGGACCAGGATACTAAAGGAAATTTTAAACCAAATTGGTTAGGACCATTCATCATCACCACAAGCTATGGTTCAGGAGCCTATCAAATAGTAATGCCAAAAGGGGATCCCTTATAATAACTAATCAATAGCATGCATCTCAAAAAGTTCTATACTTAGCTCATGATGGGGTATGATATTTCATAAATAAAAATAAAAATAAAAATAGAAAAATCTATAATAAAAAAATGGAAAAAGGATAAAATAGTAAAGAGAAAAATCGTCCTCTAGTGAAAACCACTTCGTTGGCGCTTTGGGAAAGTACCTTGGTGAAAACCTAGAAAATAGGTTCCTTGTGTAAATATGTACCACCTATCATCTATCAAATACTCTTACCCTTCATTCATTCCATAATAAATTGGCATTCATCCATCCATCTTCCATTTTCCACCCCTATCATGGCTTGGTGTGCAACGAGTATCTATCTGCGCTATTTGATCCTACCCATAAGTCATCCTATTTGGCTCATATCAAAGCAATTTAACACTTCCCTGGTGGCATCTTCCCTACACAAGTTCATTGGCATGGATTCTTGTATATCACTTAAGTCGTTTAATATCTTCTGAATCCCAAAAACATTCAAAACATGTAAAAATCCCAAAAACATCCCAAAACATGTCAAAAATATAAAAACATCCACAACACTTCAAAATCCAAAAAAATCCAAAACGTTTCAAAATCCAAAAAAATTCAAAGTTCAAATACTCCATAAAAAGGTCAAAAACATCAAAATCTCCCAAAAACATCATTAGTCATCATGTGCTAATATCCAAGTCCAATAATCAAACTATGAAGCCTTTGTGTAGTTATGTAGGCAAGGCCATCTCTAATGAGCCCTCGACACATAGGTTTGTTCCTTAGGTCATTTTCTCTTAGTCCTAACAGTTTGAAAAACTCAAAATCATTTTAAAATTTTGAAAAAACAAAATAGTTGGAAAACGTAACACAAAACCCAAAATAGCCTCATAACATCTAAAAACTCAAAAACATTTAGAAAATTCAAAATACCAAACACAAATTCATAAAACCCTAAAATACCAAAACAACCTCAAAACATTGCAAAAAGTCAAAAATATTGAAACATAGGAAAAAACAAAATCACCCATCTGATCTCACTTTCACTCATAATAAACTATCACCCCTAATAAATACATCATCACCTTCAACCTTTGGTAAACAAAAATAAAAACAAATATAACAAATTGGTGAAACACAAAATTTAAACGCAAGATCCTAAGTCTCGATCATTGTCAAACATGTTGGTTAACACTCATACTAATGACCTATAAAATAGTGAAAAACCAAATCAACATCCAATAACATGTCTTATGGATATATCTTTCCTATAATAGACACCATCATTGGATATCACTTTAAAACAATGTTCTTTGACAAGAGATATGATAATATTGGTAGTTTGTTAATTTTGATCTTTTCTTATGATTTATCTTGTTGTTCCTTTTCGATGATCTCATGATGATGTCTAAAATGATTTAGAGGAGAAGGAATGGGGCATTGATCATTGCTTCCATTTGTTGGGCTTGTTGGATATTCTTGTAATATGACCTTGAATACTTACCTTGTGTGTGTGGGAGTTGTCTCAAGTAAAACAATGGCTAAGACATATCAGGTTCTTCATACCTTTTATGTAGTAGTCTCCTTACTTTGACAACTTTATTCTTTCATATGGTCAAACAAAGTTTTGGTATGTCATGTATGAACAAGAATACTCATATCTATTTGCATAGTCAAATTCCATGCATTAGATACAACATCATCCTGGTTCTTCATACCTTGGTGCATCGTGCCTATTTGCTATATCAAGAATAAGATTGCCATGATGAAATTAAGCCTAATCTAAAAGAAAAAACCATATCATCTATTTTGTCTCATCACATATCCAATAAAATCTCAAATAATCATAGGTTTTTTGGTATCTTGGTCAATCTCAGTAACAATGCTATTCTATTCTATCCATCTCATTCTTTTACTTCTATCCATGCTAACATTTCTATCCAGGTATCATGACATACAAAAATAATAATATATAAATGCATCCATCCTACATCCACAAACTATCATCACACATCTCATATCATACATTTGACATAAGCATCCCATACCATATGAAAAATACAAAAATAAATCATCCATAGCATTACATTTCATCTATTCTGCATCCACAAATCATTAGACACAAATCATATACACTTGCATATCATATCATAAGCATAATAAGAAGGAAATAAGCATCATCCATCATAGAAACATATAATAACATTTCATGATACATTTCCATTCATCCATACATCCATAATGCATCCATAAGCATAACATACATCATATAAGATCATAAAGCATGAAATAAGACATCATATATAAATACCTCATCATCTATCATCTCATATGTATATCAAAAAAATGGATGTAATGATACATATCAATCAAAGTGTGTGATATAGATCAAATATATACACGAGGCTATCTATAGCTAATGAATAAATATACATCATAATCAGGTCTACATCAACATATGGATACAAAAAATGTCTATGTATAAATCAAAGTCTATCCTGAGCTCCCCTGATCATCTCAACTGGGAGTAGGCTGACAGGGTGGTAGCCTCTTATGCTGTTGATGTTGTGAGCCACTCGGCGAAGGCTTACCAACTGATGGTCCCTTTGACCTACTCAAACCCATGGTGTTCCTATGTGAATAATTAAGTTGTCTCCAGTGAGCTAGCACATACATGTGATATAGTGTCTGATAGTAGGTGGCTCTGAATTGTCTAAATCTCTTGTGTGTACTTTGCCAATGGGATAACATCCCTTGGTACCTCCATCATCACCTCTAGCTATTGCCTCCTAGCAGTCTCCCATGTTAACTGCAGCTCAATCTACTGCTTGTGTATCACCTCTACATCTAGCTATGTGCAGAGCTAGTCTTGCTCCTACTAAACCCATCTCTCTCCTAACGAGCTTGGACCCACTCTCGCCTATAAGTATCTCACTCCTAGTAGGCTTGATCTCTCTCTTAAGTAGTAAGTTGTAGCCTTTGATTAGGAACTATTGCCACTGACTACTGTTGCATCATGTGTGGTGGTGGACCCTAATGTGGACCTTGTGATGGAACTGGTGGGGGCCCTTGTGTCAAAACCTAACCATTCCCTTTGCCTCGATGTCTCCTCCCCCTATATCTATTCCAAATAGATCAGTAAATTTGATAGGTTCATGCCCTGCAAACCATGCATTGTAGGATGGAGTGGTACCGAGATCATCAAGACCCCCTACACAGACCCATGGAAGTGGAATCAAGTGATCAAAATTGATTGTGGTTGTTTGTGGAACCATTTGCGGTCCCCACTCTAGAATATCTTTGAAGGTGCGAGTATATATGGCCATATAATCGTTGATCAGAGCATCTTGTTGCTCCCCAAACTATCTAGCAACCTGGTCAGGTAAATACCACTCAATGATATGTGGAGTGCGGCCCGCTAGCCATCGAGTCTATCTACAATATGTAGGGTGCATGTCATCGTCATCTCATGCCTCAATCTGTAACCAAGGACTTTAGGTAAACTCGGTCATTTCATCAATGACCCTCCTCTAGTAACCCAACTCATGTGTATAGTGATGAGTGGTCATACCATCATATCGGTACATCATAGGGTCTCCATCATCTCGATCTCTATAGGAAATCAATGGCTTGAGCACAAAAATGTGCTCCCAGGCCCATATGTGAAGAAATGTCACCCCTACAGACAGACTAGCTCCTCCTCGATATACAACCTAGTGCATATCGTGATATAGATGAGCCAGTATGCAAAGTCCCCAAGCATAAACACAAGCATCCTCCATGATCCTCTTAAGCACAATCCCTCGTCTTGGGCTGAATAGTCAAGATCATTTGTCAGGAACTAGAACTCCCATAATGAGTCGAGTAATCACTAGGGTAATTTCACTGGCAATGTTGATGTAATGCCAAAGGTCTAGCTATCCACCCTTGAGCTACATCTCCTCTACTTCCAAAACTTGAAACATAACCTTGAGATCAAGATCAACATCATAAACAACACGCTCACCATGAATGGGTACCATAAGGATCCTCCAAACGTCCTCGACAGTCACAGTCACCTCTCCTATGGGTAGGTGGAAAGAGGAAGTCTCTGAATGCCAATGCTTTACCAAAGCAGTCATAAGAGATAAGTGGGTCTGAATCTCTAGCATGTAAGCAATATGGTATAAATCATTCGCTCCTAGGAAGAGAATTTCAAGCTATTTGAGGGTAGTAATTCACTCCAATATCAGTGGTCTTCGCTCTCAGGATAGGAGAGGAGCTAGGGGAGCCTACATGCATAATGTGCACAATGTCAATTTGCTAAAAAAATTGCAAAATCTAAGTCAAACTAGCTAGAAAAGAAAAAGCAAGCTTGTTTTGAAAAATTGGCTCACTATCAAAAGCAAAAGCCTGGAAATTCCAAAAAAGCATCACTATTGTGCAATAGTGTCATTGTATTGCAAATGTGTTGTTATTATAGTGTCACTATTATAAAAGTGGAACTTTGAAAAGCATCGCTATATCCTGTAGAAGCGTCGCTATATCATGCAAAAGCGTCGCCCAAATTGCAAAGGCATTGATCTAATTAAAAACCCACACACAAATGTATAGCTGTGATGCCCATTGCAAAGGTGTTGCTATACGTTGTAAAGGCACATCGTCAGGTTGCAAAAGCATCACACCAAACTGTGATGCCTTTACTTGTCCTAAATCTAGCCTACCTTTAGCTATCTCAAAATAAATGCAAGGAAATTTTATCGGGGTGTTGTGTTGATTGGCCACTAGAACTCGCAGACCTAATCTGTGTGTATTGCATGAATTATGTGGCCCATAGTGTCTAGTGCTCTACAGGATCTAAACTCACAAATCTCAAAGGCTCTATGATCTTTGAAAGCAAAGTTTGCCAATGAGATTGAAATTAACCCAAATGAGCATATATTCCTAGCATGACCTTGGATTTTTTCCCTACAACTTGATTTTGTCACCTTGTATCCAACCATGGTCATTTTGTCAGCCTCCTAGGACTTATTTTCCATCCACTATTCAGCAAAGCCACTCTCGGTACTTTGTCATGATCTCAATATGAAGATTAGTTTTTTTGCTTGATCTCTCAAGGAGGCAACATACCAACATTCTTTCATCCACTGGGGCACAGTGGGACATCAGGAAAAGATAGAATTGTTTTAGATTTTCTTTCGAGCAACATCAGTTCTTTGAAGTAACACAACAGGTACCTCACTTCAAAGAGGAGCAAAATGTAGACACCTGAAAATGTCCTAGTATATTGCACACATTGATTTCACTTATTAACACCATTTCTCTTGTAATTCATCTTCCATTTAATTAAATAATGTCCAATTATTTAGTTAAATTCACCTTTTCTCCTGTTAATTGAATAATTAATTTTATTTGATTAATTCATCAACTTCATACTAATTTCTTCCTCTTTTGATTAAATCATGTCAAATTATTTAATTAAATACCATTTTCTCTCTTTGATTGAATAATTCTCAATTATTTAATTAAAACTCCTAATTCTCCCAACTTGCACAATTAAATGATTTTCCTAAATTGTTTAATTAACCAATTTTCCTCTAATCCTCCATTTTGCATAAAGAATATTCTAATGCAATATTCCCTTTTCAAATTCAAATTCTTCTCTCCACATGAATAAAATATCTAACATATTTCCTAAAAATTTAAGGATATTGTTGAATTCTCATGAATTATGGACCCTTGATTAAATCTTTGATCCACACCTTCATGGATTATTGACCCTTGATCAATTCGTTGATCCACACTCACATCCTTAATTCAATTTCATCCCTTGATTAGCATTTTGAATCCTCACCATTGATCAATATTTCAAAATTCTATAAAAACCAACCTTTTTACATGAAAAGGATTCACAACCTTTATGCAAACTTACTCTCTTGAATTGACTACTCACCTTTGAGCAACTTGAGGATCCCTCTTTTGTGAATCATCCTCGTTCATCAACCAAACTTTTACAACAATATGGATTAGGAAAATTTGAGCAATCCATATCCATATCACTCCAAATTTGCATTCAAATCCACAATTGGGTTGGAGGTTCGCTTGCTAGTGTATTCATTTTTTTAGAATTTAGCTTTCTTTCATGTTAATTGAATCATTTTAGCAATTTTTACTAAATTTCATTGAATATGGCTCTAATTGATCAATATTTTTCTTGAATTATTTGAGTTTAGTTCAATTTCATTGTTAATTGATCATTTGTTTACCATATGATGATATTGTATCTCCTATATATTAGGTGCTTGAGATGGAGGTTGAGTGTGCGTTTTGTATATATTTTTAAGCTACTAGAATTCCTCCAAATCTTAGGTCGGTGATACTCTTATGAAGTCTTTATTTGCAAGTGTATTGTAATTATGTTGTTTACTAGATAATACATTGGGCTATTTTGCAGTGTGGGGTTTTTCTCCCAAAAGGGTTTTCTCCATGTATATTTGTGTTATGGTATATTATTTTATATTTATATTTGTCTCTTCTTTCTATAATTGTTAAAAGATTGAAATATACACAACACTTTCTTTAATTTTAGTGTAGGAAGTATTTCCACATAACTTGCTTCATTTTAAGGGGTTGGTAGGGCGGGTGAAAAAGAGAACACAAGAAAACCCAAAACACTAGTAAATGAATATGTAATATAATGTAAAAGTAATGGGACTATTGGTATGAATAAATGTCTTGTACCTAGCTAATTTCCTTACAAGGAACTTAGGGGACATATTCACATGTTTACTTAGGATTATAAGATTCCTTCTAGAAGTCCTAGTCATATATAGACTTTATCTTATCCTAGGTATTTATGAGTTAGTTGTCTCATGTTATAGGATTAAGACACTTGTCATGATCTCATCTAATCCTATCTCTCACCTTGCCTTTATAAGCAAGACCTATCATGTACATTTATATTCAATCTTGTAATATTGCATCCATTATTGCAAATTTATGCTCTTGTTTTTCTCCTTTGTAGAAGGTTGTTTTTGGTTTTTTTAGGTGATCCTGGAGGCTTGATTCCTTGAGTGACTCTAACATGGTATTAGAGCTTTAGATATGCAAGCCCCTTATCAGATTTGGAGATAATTATGCTTGAGTTTTTTGCTATGGTGCAAATCTTAGTGGATCTTGAAAAGTTGAGTATGCTCTTCTCTTGCATGAAATGATGACCTGGAGAATCAGAGAAAAAAAAAACTTGATAGAAATATTAGATTTAGGGTTTTTTCTTTGTGGATTTGTATTGCAGGTTCATTTTAGAGCATGGTTGTACAAATCTAAGCTCACTATTGAGTCTAGAATGTCTAAGAAATTCAGATCTAGCTTTCATTTCACTCAATTTAACCATTGTATGATATAGTTGCAAACTACGGTTTGAAGCTTAGATTTGGTGAACAACTTTTTTATTGGAGCATTTATAACCCAAATGGATGTTTCTATTGCATTTAGATGGCCCAAAAACCCTTATTTTCATATAAAATTTGTCCATTTTTGATAAATTTGATTTTGGAAAAATTTTATTTTGCTAGGAGGGTCGTCATTATAGGCAAAATTCAACATTTAAAAAAAATAACTTTTGATCCAAAAATCGGATTTTGATGAAAAAGATATTGTTGGAAAGCTGGTTTTTAGCACTTTTCAATGGTTTAGGTTATTTTTCAGAATTTTGAAATGTCTGTTTTTACAACTTGAAGTTAAATCTTATTTTTCAACCTCCAAGCTCATAAATGTTTGCTTTGGACTCTATTTTTCTTGATTCTTGAGGCATCAGGAAGGTATTGAGGAGCACTTAAGTTTTATATATGCACTTTTTGTAGATTTGTTTCTAGAATTTTAGAAATTCAATTTGAAACTATTTTGATACTTTTAGATATATTGTTGTAAATTTACAAAAAAAGTGTCAATTTCTTTGTGACAAAGGGATTAATTACTTGTATTGTGAGGGAAAATTTGTTAATCCTCTATTGTATTTTCTGATTTTATCATGGATTTTCCAAAATTGGTGTCTCTAACTCCATATAAATACCATGAATGGAAATCACAAATGGATATATTATTGTTAAAAATGAAGTTGCAAAGAATCGTATTTGGCACTGATCTAGAACCCACAAGAGCTACAAAAAGAAGAAAATGGCTTGATAGAAGGGATGAAGCACTTGGTACTCTTATTTTGTCTATTTCTCTAGATCTTAGATATCATATTACATCTTGCACACATCCTAATCAAATTTGGACCACTTTAGAGGGTCTCTTTGGTGAGCCAGATAAAATGAGAAATTTAAGTTAGAGAATGAACTAATGAGTCTAAATCCTTCAGATTTTGATAATATCCAAGACTTATTATCTAAGATCAATTCTCTTATACTACAATTATCTAATTGTGGGGTCACAAAAGAGGATGAACAATTTATTCTTTCTATTATTGCTAAGCTTGGACCTAATTATTCAATGTTTGTTTCTACATCTTATGCTATAATGGATGCCCCTAGAAATTCAAAAAAAAAAACTTTTCCTGATGAATTTGTAGATGTAGAGTAGAAAATTGTATACTCTTGAAGAAGAGGCAATTTCACGCTTAATTTGGACCTATTTTGGCATCCTTGCATTAATCATTCCTTAAACTTACCATTTATAGGCCCCTAAGACTCATTATTTTGGACCTTGAGGCTTATTCCACTCAAAAAATCGTACAAATCTTGACAAATAACACTTAAATCATTCAAATTTTAGAAAAACCACCTCAAAAACCTCGGGTGCGACTAAGTCGCCCAAGGTGGTGACTTAGTCCCTTTTGGGGGACTTTTCAATTTTTAGTGGGAAAATCACCAACCTAATTCAAACTTCTAATGGATGTCAGCCTATGAGGTCTAAATAATGAATAATTAGGTATGAATGCCTATAAATATAAGTTTGTAGGTCATTTTTCACATCATCTAGTCATTTCAACAAACAAATTCAAGAGTAAAGTATTGAATATCTTTCACAAGAAGATTCATAAGTCTATCTACAACAAAGTTGAAGCTTTAGGACAACATTCAAGGGTTTTTTGCAAGTCTTCAAGCTAAATTTTTGTCCAAAGTATTGCATTGCTTAGGGTTGATCATGGATGCCTATGGAGAATCATGAAGAATTTTAGGTTGGGGAGATGCAACTAGCCATCAAGCCAAGCCTAAGGACTTATTTTCTAAGTGATTCCATCTTCCATTTTCTCTCTATTTTTAGCCTAAGGAAGGTTTGCATGTTATTAATATTCATTTCTAATGTGATTTTGGGTCTCTTGGAATGAGTCTTGCATCATTCTAGTTTCATTTATGCATCTTTTTCTTGCATGTTAGAATAGGGTTGCATCTTGCTTTAGATTTCCTAGTCTTAGATGCACTTAGGGCTAGGGTTTTACAACATATTTCATTATCTCTTTCAAGGTTTGAATACCAACTATGGGTTTGACCGAGACAAACCCCCCATTAGAAACCAAATTATATTCTATTTTACAGGTGTTTTCGCAAATTTAGATCCGGATTTCAATTAAGGAACAAAGTGCAAATCAGGAGCTACATATTACATTTTCGAATTTCCTGAAATCTAAAAGTGAACTAAGTCACCAACAGTGACATATGAGTCCCACCAAAGGTATTTTCTAGATCAGTCTGCAGATTCCAGTACCCATTTCCCTAAAACTAGTTTCTGGGTAGAAACCCTTATTTGGGACTAAGTCGCCCAACTTGGTGTAAGTGTCCCAATTGGCTAGAAAATTGGATTTTCCAAAATTTCAGAAGCATCTACAATCTTCACCCCAACCTCTATCACTTTCTAGTTGCACTCTTTCTATTTGGCTTCTTTATCTTGTTTTATATTGCATTCAATCTATCTTTCTGCATATCACAACATGTTTTCAAAAAAAGTACATTTCCTTAGTTTTGCAGTAATAATCCATCTCTTTTATCAGTTCTTTGCATCTAGGACATTCTATTTATACATATTTCAATCATATTTACATTATTCTTGAGTAAGCCATCAAGGTTTTTGGCATTCCCCTCTCCTTTTAAGTGCAAAACCCTATAAGTGCAAGAGAGCCTCCTTTCCTCAAAAATCTTCGGTTCATTTTGGTGAACCTACATTTAGAACATCCTATTTCTAATTTAGAGTGAATTTACACACTAGGAATAGCTTATATTGCCTTTTTCATTGTTTCATTTAAATTTTATGGTTTCATACTTTGCCTTAGTGAAAAGCTCATTTAAGCTTGCATTTTTACACTTCATTTCCTTGAACAATAGTGAAATTTTGCATATGCACTTTAGATTTGCATTGTACAGTATAGAGCACATAAACATCCATCAAAAAATTTAGAAAAACTTAAAAAATACCCCTACTGGGACTAATTCGCCACCCTGGGTGACTTAGTCCCAGTACACATTTTGCATCACTGTTTTCATAATTCAGTTTCCAATTTCTTAAGTTGTTTGTCTCAGTTACTTTTTTGTTTCAATTTAGTTATTTTCTATTACATTGAAATCATTAGAACTAGCATCATTTACTTTCATGGCAATTATGGATAGCATTAGATTTTTACAATTTTCATTTTCAGCATTAGTTCCTAGTTCATTTAGATTAGATTCATCATAAAATGAAAACAAAAAACTAAACACATCAAATGACAATAAAAGCAATGCTTCACTTTAGAAAAACTATCTCATCCAAGCCTTTTAGTAGTGATGACTTGGATACGTTAGATGAATCCCTCCAGGGCTTCCTCTCACTAAGATCATCCACTAAGGTTTGCGATGAAAAACCCAAACCAACCAAAGATAACTTACCTTGCAAACCTTTTAGTAGTGATGACTTTGATATGTTAGATGAAGCCCTCTAGGACTTCATCTCACAAAATCTATCTACTAAGGTTTGTTGTAAGAAACCTAAAACAAAAGATGTCAATGTAATTCGACCTCAACTCATCCTTTATCCATCTTCACATAAACCTCAACCTCCACTTA
The DNA here is from genome assembly GCA_007258455.2 of Sequoia sempervirens. Lineage (NCBI taxonomy): Eukaryota > Viridiplantae > Streptophyta > Pinopsida > Cupressales > Cupressaceae > Sequoia > Sequoia sempervirens. The sequence continues at coordinate 274,830,645 of VDFB02000003.1, read as the reverse complement.
AACCCGAGTTTACCCTTTACCCACCTAAGCATTATGTTGTTGCTAACACACATAACATTAGAAATAATCTGCAACCATAACAACCCACCCCAACACCCTTACCTTTACCCAATCCCATATTGCCTAGTGCTCCTTGATTAAATTCACGCATTAGGGAGTATGATCCTGTTGAACAACTTAAGAATACTCCTGCAAAGATATCCCTTTGGGACCTTCTTCAAAATTCACCAAACTATCACACTACGCTCCAAACAACATTGCAACAAATAGTGGTTCCTCCTAGTACAAATGCAAATGATGTGGAAGCTCTAATACAAGTATTGAATACAGTTAATGTAGACATTACCTTCCATCAACATGAGCTCCCTCCATTAGAATTAAGGAAGCAAAATGAAGCCTTTATGATAATAGCCCAATTCAATAGAATAGGCATCAAACATACCCTTGTTGACAATGGATCTGCCCTTAATGTGTGTAGTGTGAAACTTCTAGATAGATTACGTGTGGATAAATCAAAAATCAAACCTGATTCCTTATCTATTAGAGGATTTGACAATATCACAAAGCAACTGCTCGGTGTAATTACCTTACCTATTACAGTCAGAATGGCTACTTTGCAAACTCCTATTCATGTCATGCCCTATGATATATCGTACAATCTTCTTTTGGGAAGACCATGGATTCCTAAGATGCATGTGGTGCCTTTGACCCTTCATCGAATAATGAAATATGTCTATAACAATAAATTTTATCAAGTTGAAATAGACCTCGAGCCTGAAAGTTACTTACAACTTGAAAAAGGAATGACAAGTCCTCTAAACACATTGATTCCAACATCTCACATAGAACCTCTTAAGACCAACAATCAAGAAGAAGAGCCCATGTCTAAATTTCTAGTGATGATTGGGGATCATTAAAATTCACACCTTCATTTATAGGCGAATATATAATCACATGCAAAGAGGATGAAAAATAAGAACAACCAACAATTATGTCAGCTTAGAATTTGGAAGCACCTTCCGAAGCATCTACGCCATCCACTTTGGAAGAAAATACAACTTACACACAAAATTTTGATGAGATAGATTATTAACAACCGCCTAACCTGAAGGAAATGGAAAGACTTTATGGAAGGGGTTATGAACTCATGAAACAATTGGGATACAATGGTAAAGGATGTGGAAAGCATGAACAAGGCATTCAATTTCCTATAGAACCTAATACACAAGAGACAAAGACTGGTTTGGGATATTCTTTTTCTAAGATAACAAAAGCAATTCAATGACCATCGCTAAACATCAACACCATCACATGTAAACCAAGAACCAATCTCACACTCAAGCACCCTGAATTACTTGATATGGATTTACCACCATCCTGGGAGTACTTTGAAAATGATGAAGCTCTAAAACAAATGTTAGGTGCTTATGATAAGACATCTTCTTTAAAGAAAAAAGTTACTTGTGTTATGATCAGTACCAAGCAAAAAGATATCAATACCAATGAGAAAGACACAAGCATGGAACCATATGATCCTAAATTTTTGAAGTCAAATGTGCTTCCCTTGGGAGATACAATTGATATACCAATGGATGTAGATGATAAAGAAAGATTCATTAAAATAGGGAAGTGCCTTGATGATGAAGAACAAGAGGATACTACAACCTTACTTCATGACTTTCCTGAACTATTTGCTTGGAAATATTCAGACATGCCAGGAATAGATGCAAATATAGTGACACATAACATTATTCTTGTTGCAAATGCTAAGCCTGTTCGACAAAAGATACAAAAAATGAATCCTAAAATAGCCTTGCTTGTTAAAGGAGAACTTGAAAAACTCCTTGATGTAGGTTTCATTTGACCTATTGATTATTCTCCTTGGATCTTAAACATTGTTGCAGTTGCAAAACTTGACAATCATATTAGGATGTGTACGGATTTCCATGACTTGAATAAAGCCTCTTTAAAGGACGATTTTCCCCTTCCTAATATCGACATGATAGTGGATTCAACTATGGGACATGCTTTGTTGTCATTCATGGATGGATTTTTTGGATATAATCAAATCTTCATCAACCCACAAGATCAATAAAAGAAAACATTTGCAACCGTTTGGGGGACATTTTGTTGGGTTATGATGCCTTTTGGATTAAAGAATGCAGGCACAACTTATCAAAGAGCTTCCATGACATTGATATTTCATGATTACATACATAAAATTTTGGAATACTATGTTGATGACATCCTAGCCAAATCGTTAACAAGACAAGACAATGTGAGTGTCCTTCATAAGATCTTTGAACGGATGCGCAAATGCAACATGAGACTGAATCTAAAAAAGTGTGTCTTTGGAGTAGATAGTGGAATTTTTTTAGGGGTTATCATATCTCACAGAGGCATCAAGGCTGACACAAAGAAAATTGATGCTATAATCAACATGCCACCTCCTAGAAACATTTCCCAATTGCACATGTTACAACGAAGAATTCAAGCCATCTATCATTTCGTCACATCCTTATTCGATTAAACATTACCTTTCACACATCTCCTCAAAAAGGATGTGCATTTTGATTGGAATGAGGATTATAAATAGGCCTTTGAGAGTTTGAATGGATACCTTGCAACTCTGCCCGTTTTACAACCCATTATGCCAAACAAACTGTTCATCCCTTATATAACTGCATCAGCCCATGCTCTTGCAGCATTGTTGGCTCACCACGATGAAAGTGGTAAAGAACATCCTATTTATTACATTAGTTGAACTCTAATAGATTATGAAACACGATACACACTAATTGAAAAACAATGTTTGGCTCTTGTATTTTCTACTAGTAAGTTGCGACACTATTTACTAAATGTGGAAATACAAGTAATGACAAATTTCGATCCTCTCAAACATCTTTTTAATAAAACAGACTTATTAGTATGTCTAGCTAAATGGGTAAAGTTGTTGATTGAGTTTGACCTTAAGTTTATTTCACAAAAAGCAATTAAGGTTCAAGCCTTGACCGACCACTTAGTCGATGCTCCTCCTTTAGCACTACCTAGCAATGACTCTTTCCCGATGACAGTGTGTTGACAATAAAGTTCCTACATGGGAATTATATTTTTATGGATCCAAGCGTAGAATAGGCCCTAGTGTTGGGGTTATATTAATTCCACCCGTAGGAAAGCCTATTCCCTTATCATATCGATTAAATTTCCTATGTACGAATAACACAACTGAATATGAGGCGTTAATTGCTAGATTGTGTGTTGCTTTAATCATGGGTGTCAAAGATATTAAGATCTTTAGTGATTCGCAATTAGTGATCAAACAAATAAATGAAGTCTACCAAGCTAAACATGACAAATTATCGAAATATAAGGATATCACAATGACCTTGTTGGAATAGTTTGAATCGTTCACCATTGATAACATCCCACAAAAAGATAATTGGCATGTGGATGCAATGGCGAGTGCGGCTTCTCTTATATCACCTCAAGATCCTTCAAAGGACGTCACGTTTACTATTCACCCAATCATGAAACCTTCAATAAATGATAAATATGAAGAAGTGTTAACAACCAACAAGGAAGATTCGAGTGAATGGTATGATACCATATATAACTATTTAAAAGATGGTACCATTCCCGAGCCAACAACAACAAACACCCGAACTCGATTACAAAAATTAGCAATCAAGTACATAATCCTTGCCGATGTGTTGTATAGAAGATCCTTTGACAAAATTTTACTTATATGTCTTAGGGATTCTGAAATCAATATAGCAATTGAACAGGCTCATGCAAGTGCCTGTGGAGGTCATTTTGGAGGAAGATCCTTAGTGCAAAAACTCATTCGTATGAGATAGTACTGGAGAAATATGGAAAAATATTGATTTGCGTATGTTAAGCGATGTCACAAATGTCAAGAACATATCAATTTGATTCATGCTCCTACTTTTGAGCTCCATGTCCAAATCCCTATTTGGTCGTTCTCAATATGGGGACTGGATCTAATTGGGAAAATCTCACCACCGTCTTCTGCTGGACATACACTTATCATTACAACAACCAATTATTTTACAAAATGGGTAGAAGTTATTCCTCTTTGATCCACCACTACTGATGTGATATGTCATTTTATATTGGAACACATTATTGCCTGCTTTGGACTTCCTTCCGCATTAATTTCAGATAATGGAACGCCATTTAAGAACAATGATGTGAAGAAGTTCCTAGACACATTTCATATCCAACATCGCTTTTCAACACCATACTACCCACAATCTAATGGTCAAGCTGAAATCACTAATAAGGCTCTCAAACAAATCCTCAAGAAAACTGTTAACAAACATCACAAGGATTGCACACGCAATTACAATATGTGTTATGGGCCTATCAAATAAGTGTTCAATTATCTATGGTAACTACACCCTACAACTTTGTCTATGGTACCGAGGCAATCATGCCCTTGGAGTTATAAATCCCTACAATAAGGATTGTTCTTCAAGGTCTTATCAATAACGACACCTATAAGGAACAAAGATTACACCAACTTGAAATGCTTGATGAATAACACATTAATGCTCTTGAGCATCTCCATGCCTACACTGAGCAATTACAATGTAAACATAGTCATCATGTCATCCCTCAAACATTTAATAAGGGCGATTTAGTCTTGTATGAAAATGAATGAAACACTATTGTAGACTATGCTAAAAAAGGAAAATTTGGTCCTAATTGGTTAGGACCCTATATAATCAATACAAGTTACATATCTGGGGCTTACACATTAACAGAGCTAGATGGTACATCCCTCAAAGACCCTATCAATGCCACACATCTACATCGGTGCTATGTCTAATCCCTTTGAATAGTATGAATGATAAAGCAACGTTGTTAGAGCTATCACATATGCTTTCGCTTTGCTTTGTTCTTGACAACCAGTTATGTGTGTGTCTTGAACACAAGTGATTATTTACTTTATTTTATAGTTACTTTAGGTTTCATACTATTCAAATTCATCTTTTGTGTTATGTTAAGTTAGATCATAGGTGCGTTTAATTTAGCATACCATACTTAATCACCATGTTGTATCTAAAAGAAACTATAGCAAGTTTTAATTAGATCACATAAGCTTTGTCAAATCATGAAGACATTAATTAAGTAATCTTACAAAGGTTATTTAATTAATCACATTGTCATTTAGCATTCCACACATAAAGACACACACACACACACACACACACACACACACACATATATCTAGTACTCACATTAGTCCGATAGCAGTACGTCGGGAGATGGTAGTATGTGATCGTGATCGCGATCTGCTGAATCTAAGTGCAAACTCTAAGCCCCGTATCTATCCTAGGGCCTCCCGATGTTCCCCTGCTATTTGATCCCTCTCCACTTGTAGTCGAGCTATCTCTACCTCTAGTCTCTCGAACTCAGTTGGGGTTCGAGATGACTGTGCCTTTGTTGTAGTATCGACTCGGCAGACTCGCCTCTTCAAACTCTCATATGTTGCCTGTAATCTTGTGAATGGCCTGAGTGACTCTGAGTCCTCATCCATAATGGGCGGGGGCACATAATATGAGTCCATCTCCTCGACAATAGATGTTGGCACTATCTCTACAGCTGCTTGACGATAAAGATCCCACCAATCTCTCATAGCTCTTGCAAGGTAGAAACAATACACAATCACACACATCATGATATATATATAAATAAACAAAAGCACAAAGCACATGCATAAATATAATATCATCACCTATATCTCTAGTAGGTTGTGAAATATCAACCTCGTCTTATGTAGGGGGCATGGAAGATGTGTTAGCCTCTCTGCGATTGTGGGTATTGATGCCTGTTGTGGCCATTGCTCATGATCTAGTCATACGAATGGGCGAGGGCTATCCCCACTCGTGTCGATCCTCAGCTACTGCCTCATCCTCCTCACTCATGAGTGGATCCTCCTTCTGGTCCTCCTCCTAGTCCTCCTCCCCTCCGTCCTAGCCATCATAGTCAGGATCTACATCCTCATCATACTTCTCATCAATGACATCAATAAATATGTTTGCAGCCCTATACTGTGTCTCCTCGACCCTGTCCTCTCTATCATCTCCCTCATCTAGCAATGGTCATACATCCCCGTAGGCTCATAAATTGGATATATGGGAGTTGGTTGTGATACTTTCCACCACTCCTCATAATCACCTATGACACCGACGTCATCTGCATTGGAGATTGGAGGCTCATCATGATCTGAGTACTCAAAGTCGCTCTTGAAAACATTGTCTAAAGTGACCCACACTATATCACCTAGTCTCCAGGCACTCTGCACTGACCTCCTGAAAAAGGGTTGTGCCCTCAGTGGTGTTTGGATGTGCCCAAACTACCACATGACTTGATCGTAGTAGAAGTGATGTACTACATGATCATGTCAGCCAACCAAAAATCTGTCTAGTTGTAATCTCCTCAACTACCTTATGTGATCTAGCCATTGAAGTGTCTCCACAAGATCTCTTCCTCCTCCAGTCGGTCAAATCTCACTCTCCAAAAGTGAAAATCCCCATACTGCCACAACCATTGTAAAGGATAGCCAAAGGCCCGAGGATACCCACTATTGTTGGACATGGGAAGCTGGTAGGTCTGGTACATGTGATATGCTCAAGGCACCAAGCATATAGAAGTGTATAGTGTACCATGTTGTCCACCTCTTGAAACACGAACCGTCCAAGATCATAGTATAAATGTGCTAGGATACAACACCCACAAGCGTATATTGTCTTATGTTCTGCCATCCCGCGTATCAAGTGTACTAGTCCTCCCTCTAGGTGCATTGCACACCCATTTGTGATGAGTACTAGTGCAACTATGTGCATCATAATCTGTCTCACCACGGGGGCTCGTGAATATAGCAACATCGCAAGATCGATCTGTCCTCTCACTTGCTCATCGTGCATTGGCCCATCTAGACAATACTACATGTTGGCCTTCTACTTGTAAAATGTACGATCTCTCTGGAAGCGTACTCACTCTCCCCGAATAAGAACTTGGAGGATACGGTGGACATCCTCTAGAGTGATCATCATCTCACCAATAGGAAGGTGGAATGTACATGTGTCTGCATTCCAGTGCTCGGCTAGAGCCATCAACATCGCATCATCACACCTCATGGGGGCATGAGGTACGCCCAATATATCCCAACAACCTGCAAGTGCTCTATGTCCTTTGTTGAAAGTGCAGGGGCTAGGTCTCTAAGAAAGCTAAGTTGTCTACCACCCAGACACTGACATGAACGGGTAGGTACCTATCAATAAAGTAAAAATACATCCTATAAGCAATCTCAAATCTTTAAATTTTATATTATTCATCATAAAAGTGTGTTAAAGTCCCTTTAGTGTGCTTTTCTAAAGGCCCTAGACACTTTAGACCCCTTTTGAGACACTTCATGAAGAAACGAGACACTTTGCGAACAAAAGGGACACTTTGCGAACAAATGGGACACTTCGCGAAAAAAAGGGACACTTTGCGAACATTTTTCCAGGATCCTAAATTAACCTTGGAATGCATAAAAATCATTACATAATTGCGTAGAAACAAAACAAAGGTAGCAGAATCAACTCACCTCATGATGATGCTTGTCGTGCGCCACCTGGTCTCATAGCACGTCTAGTCTTGCAGGCTTGTAGTCCTGTCTGCTCGATATCTTTCACTATTCTCTCGTCACTCTCGAAGTTACAAGAAGGTAAAATGACAAAGTAAGTGACAATTACTTCACTTTTAACTCTTTTAACTCTTCTGTATAAAATTAGGGTTTTTGCTATCTTATAGTTAATAAAGTGCTTTATTCAAAACAACATAACGGGTGCTAGTGAACTCAGTTTTCAATGTTGTTTGTTGCATTAAAATCGTGATTCCACACCCGACATCGTCAATCATCTATCGTTATGTGGCATGGTACTTGGATATGTCCTACGATATGATTTTCCTTATTCGACGTGGCTAGATTGCTACCTTGATTACACCTCCGTAAAGCAAGCAAAATCAAGGGGGTGCATACATCTACCCTCGAATTTGATTTCTAGAAGTTGCATAAGAGGATTTTTGGACAACTAATGAATTCATGTTGCAAGATGCGGTTCCTAATGTTGTGGTTTTGTAGATAACTACAATGGGGGCTTCATTCTCCCATCTTTTGAATGAGTATCCTTTTATGAAGTAAAGTGTATTGTTTAGAGTCATTTAGCTTGCATATGCACGTAGTCATATGGGCGCTAAAGTGGGGGCTAAATGTAGCATAGAAAATTGTATACTCTTGAAGAAAGAGGCAATTTCATGCTTAATTTGGACCTATTTTGGCATCCTTGCCTTAATCATTCCTTAAATTTACCATTTATAGGCCCCTAAGACTCATTATTTTGGACCTTGAAGCTTATTCCACTCAAAAATCATACAAATCCTGACAAATAACACTTAAATAATTCAAATTTCAGAAAACCCACCTTAAAAACCTCTGGTGGGACTAAGTTGCCTAGGGTGGTGACTTAGTCTCTTTTGGGGGATTTTTCAATTTTGAGTGGAAAATCACTAACCTAATTCAAATTTTCGATGGATGTTGGCCTGTGAAGTCTAAATAATGAATAATTAGGTATGAATTCCTATAAATATAAGTTTTTAGGTCATTTTTCACATCTAGTCATTCAACAAACAAATTCAAGAGTCAAGTATTGAATATCTTTCACAAGAAGATTCATAAGTCTATCTACAACAAAGTTGAAGCTTTAGGACAACATTCAAGGGTTTTTTGCAAATCTTCAAGCTCACTTTTTTTCCAAAGTATTGCATTGCTTAGGGTTGATCATGGATGCCTATGGAGAATCATGAATAATTCTAGGTTGGGGAGATGGAACTAGCCATCAAGCTAAGTCTAAGGACTTGTTTTCTAAGTGATTCCATCTTCCATTTTCTCTCTATTTTCAACCTAAGGAAGGTTTGCATGTTATTAAGATTCATTTCTAATGTGATTTAGGGTCTCCTAGAATGAGTCTTGCATCATTATAGTTTCATTTATGCATCTTATTCTTGCATGTTAGAATAGGGTTGCATCTTGCTTCAGATTTCCTAGTCTTAGATGCACTCAGGGCTAGGGTTTTATAACATATTTCATTATCTCTTTGAAGGTTTGAATACCAACTATGGGTTTGACCAAGGTAAACCCCCCATTAGAAACCAAATTATATTCTGTTTTACAAGTGTTTTCGTAGATTTAGATTTGGATTTCAGTTAGGGAACAAAGTGCAAATTGGGAGCTACATATTGTATTTTCAAATTTCCCAAAATCTAAAAGTGGACTAAGTCACCAACAGTGGTGTATGAGTCCCACTAGAGGTATTTTCTAGATCATTTTGTAGATTCTAGTACCCATTTCCCTAAAATTGCTTTCTGGGCAGATACCCTTATATGGGACTAAGTCACCTAGCTTGGTGTAAGTGTCCCAATTGGCTAGAAAATTGGATTTTCCAAAATTTCAAAAGCATCTACAGTCATCACCCTAGACTCTGTTAGTTTCCAGGTGCACTCTTTCTATTTGGCTTCTTTATCTTGTTTTATAATTGCATTCAATCTATCTTTATGCATATCACAATGTGTTTTCAAACAAAGTGCATTTCCTTAGTTTTGCATTAATAATCCATCTCTTTTATCAGTTCTTTGCATCTAGGACATTCTATTTAGACACATTTCAATCATATTTATATTATTCTTGAGTGAGCCATCAAGGTTTTTGGGATTCCCCTCTCCTTTTAGGTGCAAAACCCTAGAAGTGGAAGAGAGCCTCCTATCCTCAAAAATCTTCGGTTCAGTAGCTCATCTCACAAGGGAACAAGTAAAGTTGGCACACATGGCACATTGAAGTCTTCTAGATCTCATGTTGTTTTTGCAAAGGATACAAAAGGCTTCAAGTGGCAAGGGTAAGAAGAAAAATAAGGAACCAAAGTCTAATGAGCAAGGTAAAGATTCACCTTCACATAACACTCCTGAGTCCACTTCCTCTTCTACAAAGGATTCATCTAAAAGAAGAATTTCAAATGTGCATATTGTAAAAGGCTAGGACACAGTGAGCATAGATGTTATAATAAGAAGATTGATGAACTCACACACCTTCTTCAAAAGAGTAACATACAACTGCCCTCATCAATGTCTTCTTCTTCTTCAACATCTCAATGACACACACTCATTGTTGGTACATGTGGTGACTGATCATGCTATACTGTAGAACCCTAATTAGAACTCTAAAAAAACCAACTTTGTAGAACCCTAATTCCAGAAGCTTCTAAAAGTCTTGTTATAAGCAGTTGGGATGGGGGTTGCAGTTGGGCATTATTTGCAAGATTGTAATATGTTTTGCACTAGATAGTAAAATCATTGGATGGCTGCGATTTTATGGATGTAACCTGGATTGGGTGAACCACGTTAAATTCTCTGTGTTGTCTTGTTTCTGCTATAATTTTTTGTGTGTTTTATTTCTCGTTTTATTGATCAAATCTACATTTAATTGTTATATATTTTCCTTCTAACCCTAACACTCTTGGCCTCTACAATTCCTAAATCTAATAGATGGCTTCTTGATTCAGGGACATCTCATCATATGACATCATTTATAGAAATTTTCTATTCTTTTGAGCCTTGTAATTCACCTCATATTTTGATGGGTAATAATACATATATGAAGGTACTTGTGGGAAGGGTTCTATTGACATGGGAGAGGGCACTTTTAATGATGCACTTTATGTTCCTTCTTCGTCCATTGATCTCCTTTTTGTTTATCAAATTACCCATTGTGGTCAAGGTAAAACAATTGAGTTCACTCTTGATATAATCTACATAAGGGATTTGGAGACTAGGGATATCATTTCTATCGGGGTGGTTGATCATTCATCTCATTTGTATTCCTTTTCACCTTTTTCTTTAGAAGAAGATAATGTTCATTTGACTGCATATCACACTCCTTCATTAAGTGTGAATCATGTTTGTAAGGATAAGTTTTCCTATCTAAACCTTGGTATTCTAGAGACCAGTGCTAAGCTTTCTACTCCTCCACCTCCTACTTGTTCAGCTAGCAGTGCTTCTATTTAGCAAGATTAACATAGTTTTTCAGATATGATTTGTAGGATGAATATTTGACAGGTATTTCTAACTTATTTGTGGAGTCTCATACTGTAGATTTGGAGGACACTCTTAAGGGGGTTTCTCTCCTCTTTGACAACAGTTTCAACATAATTGTTATCCCATCTTCATTATCTTTGGAGATCGATATTCATGAGTTTCCTCATTCTCTTTATATGTCATGTTTCTTGGTTGAGTTTGACCATGATGATGTTGTGGCTTATTCAAGCTTAGAGACTCCTAATCAATTTTCAAAGACACATATCTTGAGACTTCATCCTTCCTCATTTCAATTTGACATGGAGTGCCTTCTTCATCAACCTATGGATTTGTTTCTTCTTAAGGGGAGATGTGTTGCTTGCAGGTATTGGATCATCTTTTTTTTTTCAGGCATTCTTCATCGACATTGAAGCTTATTCATTATGGGGGGATATCTCATCTCTCCTTTTCGCTCTTATGGGGGGTAATTGATTGTATTTACATGACGAATGTAGTCCTTGGGGGTATCATTGAGTCCTCCATACATCATCTTATTTTATTTTATTTTCTCTCTTTTGGAGAGGAGTTTTTTCCCACTAGAATTTCTCCTTTTCTCTATTTGTGAGAGATTGCATTTGCATTGTAAATGGGTACCTAACATGTCCTTGTAGTTGGGACCCATATCCACAGTCTCTTTGCATAATTTGAATAATAATATTCTCCCTAAGTTGCACTTAAGGGGGGTGTTGGTGTGAATAAATCTCTTATACCTAGCTAATTTCCTTAATAGGAACTTAGGAGACATATTCACATGCTAAGTTTACTTAGGATTATAAGATTCCTTCTAGAAGTCTTAGTTGTCATATCTAGACTTTATCTTGTCCTAGGTAGTTATGAGTTAGTTGTCTCATGTTATAGGATTAAGACACTTGTCATGATCTTGTCTAATCCTATCTCTCACCTTGCCTTTATAAGCAAGGCCTCTCATGTATATTTATATTTAATTATATCTTCAATCATATATTCAATCTTGTAATATTGCATCCATTATTGCAAATTTATGCTCTTGCTTTTCTCCTTTGTAGAAGGTTGTTTTTAGTTTTGTAGGTGATCTTGGAGGCTTGAGTCCTTGAGCGACTCTAATAGGGACAAAGGGGTACACAAATTTTTTAGGTTTGAAAATAAGATGCATATATTAGAATAATGTAGATATGAAAAACCCTAACGTGGTTAAGAAACCCTAAAAGAGGATAAGGTCATGTAAGATCAAATGAATTCAACAAAATGAAAAGGAAAATTATGTTTCCTTATGATTAATCCAAGATAATATAATCAAATGCATACAAATAAGCATTAATATACCTAGATTAAGAAATAACAACTGGCAATTAATAATTTAGATAAGTGTTGATATGAAAAATTTCCTCAATTATTTTGATATGGAAGTGCAATTAGTAGGCATGACTATAATACGTTGCCATAGGTGTCTAGAAGATTACTACAAGGATACCAATTATTTTTTATAGGTGTGTTATAAGTGTCTAGAAGAATACTATATACATATAAAAAGTTTTAATATGCATATTACATGTATTTTACAGGTTGCTACAAGAATACAACAAGTTATTATAGATCAACTACAATTGTTATAAGCATTGAATAATTTACTATATGTAACTAGTAAGGTGTTATAGGTGCTAAAAATGGTGAACAATGAGTATGATTGAAAAACAATTCAAGACAAGTTTTGTAATAGTCAAGAGCATCATAATGATACAATCAAAGTTGACTATCTTCATCTATGCTTGTTACAAGCTAGTTAAGGACATCTATAATAGCAATTGGAAATCACTAGGTAGATTAGATCACCAATTTAATTTGTTGATCACCACTACACCTTCTTCAAGTGGTGTTAGATTAGGAAGCACTCAATTTATCTATCACAATAGACTATTTTGTTGAGTTGGTGATTGATTTACATGACACTGTTGGCCTCCAACAATGATTTAACAACTAAGCCCTTACAGTTGTGATTCAGAGATTGGACGTCTAAACTGAATAGCCATTTCAATCATCATGAAGGTGCATTTAACTTGTCAACCCAGGGACGTGAACTTGAAATGGGTCAGCACAGTATGTGCACTAAGGATCCAAAGTAGTCATTTTCATTCTATAGCTAAGAAAGACACAATGTTGAAAGTAAATTGCTTGGAAAGGAATAACATAAATGTTGAACATCAACCAACAACTATACTAAGCTCAAATTCATGACATAAATGAAATTTTAAGGAAACAAACAAGAAACTACTTTGTCTGCTTTGGCTGCAGGAATAGTCATAGAATGGAATTCTAGTGGTTGCAGGAACAGTCAGTGCCAAATTCTTAACTAATTACTGAACATAAAATAATAACTAAGCTAAAGGACGAAATGCTCACCAAGTGGCCCCCCTTGGATGAGTATCCCTTAAGATAAATGTAAACTCGGGTGCACAAACTTATAAACCCATTTTATTCATGGGAAAACACAAGTACAATAGAGCATCATGACTGTATTGCTAAAAATCTAAGAATGTGAGTACATCATCAGATTAAGCAACCTCATGAGAAGGAGCATCTAGGTCTTATTTATAGGAAAAGAAGCTACTAACTAATCACCTAGCAAGACGGTCAACTCTAATAGATTAGGAGGACGCCACTTTAGGGAAAGCATGAAAAGTGGAGAGGCAGTTATGCATGCGCGAAATTTGGTCAAGCATGCTTCCTTAGCACAGATTTAGCACAACAGTAACGCCTATATTTGCTCAACAGCTATAAAGACCATTTACAAGGTGGTTACAACTTTGATTTAAATGAGGAATCTCTCGCCGTCGAGAGTCTTCCCTCCATTGACCTTCGAATGGCCACCTTGTTGACCGTTATAGCAAATGACCAGCTATTAGAGTCTTCCTCCATTTCACAAGCCTCTAATCATATCTGCATGGCAATATTAGTACGCACAATAATCACATATATGTAACTATCTTAAAGAACATTCATTAATCCACATGTAGAATTAACACAAATAGTCCATATAACATGTCAGTGTCATTAAAGATTTACAGAAATAAAATTAGGCCCAATGTCTATGGTTTTGAGGAAATATCAACATTCAAACATCAAGGTCCATGACAACTTCAACAAATAGATCATAAATTCTACCAAAATTAAACCATAAACTAGACTCATCACTCCCCCCAACCTAAGGTTTTGCTGGTCCTCTAGTAGGGGAAGGTTTGTTCTTTTGCTTAGTCAATGCCCTGAAATTTGCAACCACCAACTGTCTTACATCAGTGCTTGTTGTGCATGAATTAGGATCCCAATAGAACCCTTGTTGTCTGTCCAATCTGTTCCATCTCTATCTCTCTGCAACAATATCATAGTGGTAATACTTGAAATTTGACACGGGCCACATCAAGATGGGTGGCTGAAAAGTCAGTGGAAGCCAAAATCATCCCTTTTCCTTCCAATTTGTATGTATCTGTCAATTTTTTAAATGTTGCAGCATAGTTTTGTATAGAGTGGGGCTCAACTTGTTTTAGCCCATCAGTTAGGTTGTTCCATCTTTGTGACAGGTATCCCTTCACAATTTCCTCTTTTGCTTTTGCCACCACCTCATATTCACTGTAAATTGCTTCTATCCAAGGCATGATCCTATTACCATAGCTAGGTCTGAAAAGAATTCTATGCCAATCCCTATAAATGTCCCTTGGGTTTCTTGATTTAGCCCTAATGGGCAGAGGGATGTTGTAGTCCATTTGCCTATAAGCCTCGTATTGTTGTCCCCAACCGATCTCATTCTGTACCCAAGACATAAATGACCTTAATTGGACATCCCCAACATACAACAGTGGATTCCAATCATGGTCTTGAGTCATGGCATAATTATGCAAATATAATTCACATAACAAATTCTTCATCTCAGGGGAAGCAATCTGATAAGCATTGAAAAATTCAATAGGAGTCTCAATGGAAAGGTTCAAACCTGAGACAATCCTTGCCAGCTTAAAAGAAAGATATTTCTTCTTCAAATGCAGAGCATAAACCCTTGGAGGGGTCCTGCATTCTAAAATCTATGGTACCAAGGCTACAATATTGTCCACTTTTTTCCTTTAAAGCAACAATTTCCTCATTCTTATCCTCAATCACTTCATCTCTCTTTTGAATTTCCTTCTTCAGCCCACGTTTCTCCTCCTTCCATTCTTCCTCCCTCCTTTGTATCTCTTTCCATAAGTTTAGAATTGTTGTGTGTACTGTAAAATCAGGGGGTTATGTATTCCTACCAACATTTTTCTTGGCACTAATGTTTGCTCTACATATAGTACCAGCTGTAGGGATTCAGGTTGTTAAGTCAATTCCGGTTGCAAGGGTACTAATTGTTCTCCCAATTCTGGCTGCAGGGCCCCTTGTTCCTATTCTTGCTCATGTTGTGGGAACTTCTGATTTTCCTCATACCCTTGATTCTCAACTTGTTCTGCAATATCAACAAGATCTGCTAGTGTTATGTTTATTGCTTTCTCAAATATGTCCTCTTCCTCGACATTCACCTCCCCCATTGAAGCTTTTGTGTCCCCCCTGTGATGTTTCTCTAGGCTTAGAGCTTTCCCGCGGAGGCATATCGAAGGTTGGCCCAACTAGTCTTGATTTTTTGGGGGGGCTTTAACACTTTTCTTTAGCTGCAAGATGAACAGTGTCAGCCTTTCGCTTCTTAGAGCTTGGTACTTCTTTTTATGTCTGTTGCTTTTTAGCTTTCCCTTTTCTTATTTTTGCTTCTCTCTTATGTGCCCTAGTTCTCATTAGGATGCCAAGAGGAACATCATCATTAGAATATGGAGAGGAACTTTCTTTGTCTAAGTGCTTTGTCTCAAAGGAACTAATCTCTATGGTTTGTTTTGTTGCAGGAGGGTTTATACTAGGGCCTGTGCCAAAGGTTGAAGCACCAGGAGTGGCTTCAATCGTGCTCAATCTCCCGCTAGACCTATGAGGTTGAGGTAAAACCCTAGGCCGTAAATGTTCTGGTCTAATTTGATCAATATTTATGAATTCTTCCCAAGTCATCTCAGACACATCGTGCAGAGACTTCTCAACTAACAATTTGATCAAACAATGGTGGGAAACAAAATTGTCCCTACCTTTTTGAGTATCGACTTCCATGATTGAAAGAAGGTGGTATAGCACATTCGACAGAGTCATCCTCCTCTTGTGCCTCATGTGATTCAAGAGTTTGAAGTGCATAGAATGTAGATTCTACTAGTGACCTTCATAGGTGATATATTTTATAACATAAACAACTATTTGCTTCCATGGCTTGGGCAGAGAGGTTCTCTTCACACCTTGTTTGTCCACGCTCAATGGAGGGTCACCAGGTTCTATAAATTCGGCCCTAGCTGATCTGGCATCTCTGGAAGTAGGGTAATTTTCATCGTCAGTAGGCAACCCTGTAACTTCTGCAATCCTTTCTTCAATCGCCATGACCTCCAACCCTTTTACCGTGGCCTTTCCCTTAGATAATGTCTAGGCAAATTCTAATGCAATGTCTTCATTAAAACCATTCAGCTTCAGGAAATAGTCTAACCACCCACAGTTTTTGAATTTGGCCTTGCAGGGTGCATCCTGCAGTAACACATCATGAACCATGGGTTCATTTCGAATTAACCCACCTCCCATTGTATGCAATCAACAATCACTCTACAAAGTTTTCCTTCCTGCAACACCGCTAAATTTCCAAGGCCAATGTTGTTTGAATTTTCCCTTTCTGTTTTACCTTTTTCTTTCTTTCTGTTTTACCTTTTGGCAACTTAAGATTATGACAGGATCAATAGTGGCAGTAAAGGAGTAATAAAGGAAGGTTATGATGGAGATAAATGGCGGCGGCAGTTGGTGTCACCTCACACATACGAGCCATCATCTCACTCAAAATTCAAATTGGCTCGATTTAAACTTTGCTGACATAGACTAACATGGACTGACACGTGGGCAAAGTACTCACATCTTTTTCCCCCCAACCTAAATTTGAGCATGTGTCCTCACATGCGAGGTGGCAATGATGATTTGACAGGGACAAGGAATAATGACATGCTATGGTGAATGCCCATATTAATTCACAATAATTAAATGAATGCACTAAAGATAATTAAGATATTGTAATTAATGCACACATACCTGGATTCATGGAAGGTTCGTTGCAAAGATTGTGGAGAAAGTACCAGTCACCTTTTAAGAAATAAGTTGAGCAATTAATGAAAATGAGGTGGAATGAGGCGAAGTGGAATGAAGTGAAATGATGGAAGATAGCGAAAGGTGGAGATGGATGGGCGGATGGGTGGATGGGTGAAGAAGTGGACTCCCACTGTAGACATCAAAAATATACAAATTGATATCGCACACTTGATCTTGATCTACTAACATCGCTTCATTTTGAATTATCCCTCTTTCTAACCATTTAATCAAATAGCCTTATTTGATTAAAGTCATCATAATTCTCCTTTTAATTAAATAAATCCCTTGATTTAATTAAATCATTATCTCTGTGTAATTAGCTAGGTCATTTCATCTTCCTATCTTTGTTAATTAAATAATTCATTTTATTTAATTAATCTCTAAAGTCATATCATTTAAATTAAATAAATTAATCTTTATTTAATTTAAATCTAACACCATCCTTTTTAATTAAATAAATCAAAAATATTTATTTAACTAAGTCTAAATCATTCTTCTCTCATTTTGATTTATTTAAATCCTAAAATCTAAGTCAAAATGGTCAAATCAACTAACATCATTTAAAATTAATCAAATCATGATCAATGATAATCCTAATCACTCAAATCCTCTAGATTTTGCAACTTGCACATGAAAATCAATTTAATTGATTTATAAATCATCTATTTTCATTCAAAAAGGCATCAAAGATGGAATATTCCTCAAATTTGAAATCTCCCCCCAAAAGGACTTGTCCATCCAACAAAGCATTTAAGGCTCTTACATTGTCTCTTACAGGTCTCCCACTTGGCATTTAACTCATCTTTCATCCCCCCTAAACATGTCATCTCATCAAATTCAAATTTCAAACTTGCACATGGATCAAAATGTGCTCAACTTTCATCCTATCAAATGTTGACAAGTGGCACCTTGCCATTGGTTGAATGTTAGTCCCACATTGCTCAAATTTGGGCATTCATCCATCTTGAAATCCTATAAATAAAGAGCTCGTATCCTCATTTCATCATCCACAATTTGAGTAAACTTACTATGCTCAAATCATTAGCAAATTATATCCATTACCATTGAGTTCATAGCTAGGTTATGCAGATTTTACCTTGGAGCATTCATCAATCTTCATCAAAGTGGATCACTCTTCATTATCAATCAACAAATCTTGCAAAAGAGTTGGGAAAGGGCCAATTTCCACATCAAATTGGCACCAACTCCCCCATAAGATCAAGAGTTTGCATATTCTCAATAGGATTTAGCTTATTTTCCTCTTCTTTCATTGTGTTCTTGTTTTATTTCTATTTTGAATATGGTCAAATGGATTTCGTGGGGAATCCTTATCTTGGCTTGTAATTCCTTATCTAACTCGTTTATTCATGTTGTTTTGCAGGTACTAGGAGAAAGGGTTCACACACCCACAAAAGTGGAAGTCTTTATTATGACAAGGTACATACCTTAATTAGCCAGAAGGAGGGACACTAGGTCCATTTCCCTCGGTTGCAGGAAGTTCGGGTGTTGCATGTTGAGTGAATTTTTGCAGGAACTCCTCTTTGGAATTTGGCTTGTGATACAATCTAAGGTGATGACCATTGATAAGCAACTTGAATCTGACAGGGTCAATGGTAGTGAGTTGAACAACACCATTGGGAAAGACTTCAACAACCTCATATGGTCCTAGCCACCTTGTCTACAATTTTCCTGCATTATCTTGATACCTTGAGTCATAGAGTAGTGTCCAGTTGCCTGGCTGAAATTTCTTGTCCTTGATGAATTTGTCATGTCACCTTATTCTCTGATTCCGCACTACCTCTATGTGATGCAAGTCTACTCTCCTCATCTCATCCAAAGTATTTAGCTGCATGATTCTTTCTCTTTGTGCCTCGAAGATATCCATCCCTAGGTCTATTGTAGTCTTAAGAGTCTTATGTGCAAATTCAATGGGCATCATAGTTGTCTTTCCATACAACAACTCAAAAGGAGTGAAGCTTTGTAGTTGTTTTCCAGGTTGTCCTATAGGCCTAGAAAGCTTCTGACAGCCTGTTTGCCCAATCCTTTTTATGAACAACCATTGTTTTGGTCAGAATGGCTTCAATCTCTTGGTTGATCACCTCAACTTGGCCATTGGCCTGAGGGTGATAAGGAGTGGACTTCCCGTGTCTTATGTTGTACTCATTAACCAATGCGACAACAAGGGTTGATGTGAATTGAGCCCCCTGATCAATCACTATCTCTCTTGGAACTCCATACCTTGTGAAAATCTCCTCATAAATAAATTCAACAACCTTATTATCTCTTGCATGCTTCATGGCCTTAACTTCTACCCACTTGGTTACATAATCAGTGCATGCCAAGATATAAGACTTACCATTGGATGGAGGGTCAATGGGTCCTACAAAATCCAATCCCCACTTGTCAAAGGGAGTGATTACTACCCAAGGGAAAAGTGGAATCTCATCAAATTTGGTTGGAATGCCCATCCTCTGGCATCTATCACACTTTCTCGTATATCTCCCTACATCCTTGTGGAGTGTTGGCCAGTAATATCCTGTATTTAGAATCTTCATCGCTGTCCTCTTAGCTACAAAATGTCCTCCACATGGTTCATTATGGCATGCATGCAAAATATCATATGTCTTGTCTTCTCCCACACATCTCCTCGTGACATAGTCTGGACCAGTGTAAAACAAACATCTTGCAATCCATGAAAAAGGAAATGATTTTTCAATGAGCACCCTTCTCTCTTTTGGAGAGAAGTGGGGAGGAACTCTCCCTGTGACCAGATAGTTAGCTATGTCAGCATACCAGGGTATTTGCACACTGATGGAAAATAAGTTCTCATAAGGGAAAGAGTCATCTAGGACCTGATTGTCTTCTGATGTAGTCAGCCTTGAAAGAAAATCTGCAACAACATTGGCCTTCCCTAGTTTATCTACAATGGTTATGTCAAACTCCTACATCAACAATAACCATCTTGCCAGCCTTCTTGAGATCAGAGGTTTATTCATGAGATATCAAATGGTTGCATGATCTGTGTGCACAAAGATTTGATAGCCTGTTATATAGTGCTTGAATTTGTTTAGGGCATAGATTACTGCCAGCATTTATTTTTCTATCACTGTATAATTGAATTCAGCTCCTTGTGAGTTTTTGCTGACAAAATAAATAACATTTTCAACAACTCCTTTCTGTCCTAAGATGACTCCTATAGCATAGTCTGATGCATTTGTATGGATGTGAAAAGGAAGCTCCCAATTAGGTCCTTTGAGTACAGGAGCATGAGTCAAAGCTGCCTTCAAATCAAAAAATGCTTTGTCACAATCTTCTGTCCATTGAAATTCAACATCTTTGGTGAGAAGGGCATACAATGGTGTTGCTATTTTGTTGAAATCCTTGATGAACCGCCTATAGTAGCATGCATGTCCCAAGAAACTCCTAACATATTTTTATTTTTTAGGGATAGGCAGATTGGTGATCACCTCGATCTTTGTAGGGTCTTCTATAATTCCTTTGTGAGAGATGTAGTGGCCAAGAACTACACCTTCCTGCATCATCATGGAACACTTTTCACTGTTTAGAGATAGATTGTGATCTTCACATCTTTGTAGGACTCTCCTGAGATTCTTCAATGTTTCATTGAAATCAACACCATAGGTGGTGAAATCATCCATATAAATTTCCATGCAATCATGAGAAATATTTGAAAATATGCTAATGACTACCCTCTGAAAAGTTGTAGGTGCATTGCATAAGCCAAATGGAAGTACCGAGTAGGAATAGGTTCCCCATGGACAGATAAAGGTGGTCTTCTCCTAGTCCTTAGGTGCAATTTGGATCTGGTTGTAGCCATTGAATCCATCTAGAAAATAAAAGTACTGCTTTTCCTGCAAGTGAGTCCAAAACTTGATCTATGAAAGGTAAGGGGAAATGGTCCTTTTTGGTGGTAGCATTGAGTTCCCTGTAATCAACACAAACTTGCCACTTCCCTTCCTTTTTTGACATAATTAGCAATGGAGACACCCACTGGCTATCTGAGATGGGGTAGATAAATCTTGCATCTAGCAATTTCTGTAGTTCTCCTTTTACAATTTCTCTTAGTGCAGGGTTAATTCTTCTTTGTGGTTATCTAACTGGGGTGCAATCATCTCTGATGTAAATTCTATGAGTGCAAAGCTTAGGGTCCAATCCCTTCATATCATGATAGTCCCACACAAATGCATGTTGGTGGGTCTTTAGTAAGGTTGTCAATGACAACTGTTGTTCTTCACTTAATTTGCTATTGATGTGCAGATGTTTTCCTTTTGCCACTTGCACTTGTGTAGTTATCTCTATCATAGCTGTTTCACTAATTTTTAGTAGTTTGAGTTCATGCAAAAGCAATGTATGGGGCATACCTGTTGCCGCAAGAAGTTCAACTGTAGGAAGAGCGTCCGTAGGAAGAGCGACTGTAGGAAGAGCAGGCAAAAGTGTCTTGACTGTAACAACAGAATGAGAAGATGATGCTTCCTCCACTTCACAATGATTTTGAATGATGTTAGCCAATACTTCATCCTCACCTTGAAGTTGCATGAAAGAGATTTTTCCTAACATCATAAGTTGCACCACATAATTAACTTCCTCGGCCTCTTCCTCGGTAAGGGCGCCAAAAATGTTGGCCTCCAACAATGATTTAACAACTAAGCCCTTACAGTTGTGATTCATAGATTGGACATCTAAATTGAATAACCATTTCAATCATCATGAAGGTGCATTTAACTTGTCAACCCAGGGACGTGAACTTGAAATGGGTCAGCACAATATGTGCACTAAGGATCCAAAGTAGCCATTTTCATTCTACAGCTAAGAAAGACACAATGTTGAAAGTAAATTGCTTGGAAAGGAATAACATAAATGTTGAACATCAACCAACAACTATATTAAGTTGAAATGCATGACATAAATGAAAATCTGGAAAACAAACCTGAAAGTACTCTGTCTGCTTTGGCTACAGGAACAGTCACATAATGAAATTCTAGTGGTTGTAGGAACAGTCAGTGCCATATTCTTAACTAATTATTGAATAGAAAATAATAACTAAGCTAAAGGACATAATGCTCACCAAATGGGCCCCCTTGGATGAGTATCCCTCAAGACAAATGTAAACTCAGGTGCACAAACTTATAAAATCATATTATTCATGGGAAAACACAAGTACAATAGAGCATCATGACTATATTGCTAAAAATCTAAGAATGTGAGTACATAATCAGATTAAGCAACCTCTTGAGAAGGAGCATCTGGGTCTTATTTATAGGAAAAGAAGCTACTAACTAATGACTTGGCAAGGCAGCCAACTCCAATAGATTAGGAGGATGCCACTTTAGGGAAAGCATGAAAAGTGGAGAGACAATTACGCATGCACAGAATCTGGTCAAGCATGTTGCCTTAACATAGATTTAACACAACAGTAACGCCTATATTCACTCAACAACAATAAAGACCATTTACAAGGCGGTTGCAACTTTGATTTAAATGAGGAATCTCCCATTGTCGAGAGTCTTCCCTCCATTGACCTTCAAATGACCACCTTGTTGACTGTTATGACAAATGACTCGTTGTCAGAGTCTTCCTCCATTTCGTAGGCCTCTAATCATATCTGCATGACAATATTAGTACGCACAATAATCACATATCTATAACTATCTTAAAGAACATTCATTAATCAACATGTAGAATTAACACAAATAGTCCATATAACATGTCAATGTCATTAAGATTTGCAAAAATAAAATTAGGCCCAATGTCTATGGTTTTGAGGAAATATCAACATTCAAACATCAAGGTCCATAACAACTTCAGTAAATAGATCATAAATTATACCAAAATTAAACCATAAACTAGACTCATCAGACATGATGATTCATTATTCATTCTTTGTTGGAATTATATCTCTTTATCTATGCTGTAAAGTTACTACCCTTTTCTTTGTATGCATGCTATGAGTATCTTAAGTGCCTTGAAACTTGCATACATGGTGGTTACCATCCACCTTTGATAGTGAAGTTAAACAAATAACAATGGGAATACCAAATGACGAATTCCTTCAACAAGGGATGAGAGGGAAGAATATTTGGCTAGAAGAAAGACAATGATAGGTCCAATTAGTTGGTTAGGCTATTAGATAGCTCAAAGAGACATTCTTGTAGATTCAAGATGAATAGAGAAAGAAAGATATGTAACTTAAACTACCGTACAATAACATAGTAGAGATGAAGGAGATTAAGTATATCTAGCACAACTCAGTGTAAGTTATTCTTTACATTTGATCTCTTGTAACACACTAATCTTATAGGA
The DNA here is from genome assembly GCA_007258455.2 of Sequoia sempervirens. NCBI lineage: Eukaryota > Viridiplantae > Streptophyta > Pinopsida > Cupressales > Cupressaceae > Sequoia > Sequoia sempervirens. The sequence goes on along the minus strand of VDFB02000003.1, from coordinate 274,806,933 downwards.
TGTTAATCACATACCATTTTCCTACAATTTTTTACCCAATCAAAATTTCTCCATTAGAATTTTTTTTTGTTGTCAACTATACTTTATTTTATTTCTACATATTCCTTCTATTAAATTTTAAATGTAAAGCGTTGTTAAGTTAATTATCGATAAAACAAAATTAAGGAGAATAGTAGGAGCTAATCTAGTTTTAGATGTTTATTGTTGGTGTGTTGTCATGGTTATCAACGTAGTGGTCACATATCAAGTGTACTTGCTATCTTAGGAAAGTAATGAGGAAGATAGGGGTACTTATCTCATTGATCAAATAACGATTATAGGACTTGGTGAAGATTTTAATATTAGATAAGAATATTCTTTGAAACATGCCACCTTTTTGGTAAATGAGAGTCTTACGTTTTATTAGAAGACAAGTTCACAAGTTTGAGAGTTCATAGTTGGGGACTAGTCCTTTAGGGCCAAATTTGTCTCTATGCAAAGTTGATTTTTTCTCTTTTGCTCGCTTGATGCACCTATGTGTTCTCTACCATTTTTGATATTTATAGGGTTTACAATATTTAAGAATATCCTGATAGGGTTTTTGTTTTGTTGCAAGGAGACAAGTTCTCTTAGATCAACCCCTATAAATGTGTATAAGATTGGAAAACAACAAGCAAGCCTTTTAAGAGGACATATGCAAATCCCTTGTTCCTTTTAGTGCATTAGATCCAAATGTGTTGTTATTGATTACTACTTGAATGCTCTAGAATGCCAGACTTTGAATAACACTTGAGATTGCAAATGAATGTAATAAATGCCTCTAAATACAAGCATATTTAATCGAATTAAAAAAATATATGTTTTGTCAACTCAAGGTAAGTACACAAAGGGGGCTAGTTGGCCAATTTTGAATTTTGAAATTTGGAAGGAAAGAGGACAAGTCCATGACTACAAGGTTGCTCCCCTAATTGTGGAAATGTTCTAGGGTGGGCAAATGGTCAAATCGAGGTGTCTAATAGTTGTGTGATGGCAAGTGCATAAGTGAATGTGATATATGCGAAGGTAGGATGCAAGTATAGATATACATGCATACAAAGGTAAGGTAGGTGATAAATATGCATGAATGAGTATATAAATATAAGCTAAGTCTAAAAAAATATGCCTAACTTCAAGAGGATTGCAATATTGAAAGATATATACATATATCAAGATATTTCCTCACAAAACTAAATAAAAACAACATAAATATGTAAATTTCACCATTACAATAACTAAATATCACATGTTTGAAGCTATCCACACCTCATTTAAGTTATCCAACATAAACAATTCACAATAACCCCTTGAATTTTGAAGCATAGCCAAAACCTCATTAGCACTTAACCTAAACCTTTTCTAATTTAAATGGAGAGGTATATTGCAATAAAAATAGGTTGAATAATTTTCTCTATCCTCTTAAATTCCGCGCAACACCAGATGACGTGACCTTCCTCTCAACAAAGCATGAGTTTAGCAATGGCGTGGGCGTGAAAAAGGTGATTAAAGGGAACTGATTCTTCTCCAAAAATGAATAATTCATGAAAACTAAACAAATTTTTTATTATAAGTTAATACACAACCAAATATATTATAATAATATTTTCAGAGTCCATAAAACAGGGGAATAATAATAAACATGCGAATGAAAGAAAGGAGCCGCGGTAAGGCAAGGCAGGCAGGCAATGCCGTGCGATGATTACTATTATCATTATTTTTCATTTTTGTTAGTCAAATTGGAATGGATAAAAGAACGGAAATTTAACTCGCACAGAGATTCAAATTCTTCCATCGATGGATCGGCGTCAATTTTTGGAGTAATTGGCTTAAAACCCTCGGCAATCTGTTAAGGATTCAGAATCCCATTTAAATTCTACGTTTTGGAAAACTTTTTGATCAAATTTTAAAAAACCCTTATGTTTTGAAACCCTAAGGTTACAATGCGGAGCTACAGGATCTAGGAATACCTCTGACGATTATCGTAATCCGTTGCAATGGTAAAAAGGAAGGAACGCAGTTTAGAGCAGCTTTATAAGCTACACGGCAAGCTCACAAAGCCTCGGGTGAGTCAAAGTATGTATTTTTAAGCTCCGATTTATCATAAATTAAATGCATTTCGTTTTGCTTGTTGTATTCATTTGTAATTAAACATGGAAGTTGGTTTTCCTTCCTTTTTGATTGCTTTTTTCCTTATAATTTGTGGGGCTCTGTATTTGTACGAGTTCAATCGACTGAGTATTATAGTTATTTAGAGGGATATTTGGAACGCATACTGCAATTTCTGTCACAGGCTTAATTATTCTCTTATTGCATACTCTGGGTTGTGGTTGCATGCAAATTTTGAAAAATGTTGTTTTTGATCGGTGAATTGTGACGCTCACCCTGCAGTCAATTAGATGTGGCGGAATGCACCATGAATATCAGAGCATCGCCTGTTTTATAAGCCACTAAACAGGGGAATGCGCCATCAAGCTTAGACCACTGTTCTGCTCTCAAACCATAACCTTTTTAGTCTGCTAAAATTTTCCTGTGACATGCACACAGACTTCACAGCACGACGCGCACGTTTAACGATGCTCGAACATTATAATATCATTCTAATAAGCTTGGGCTAGGGTTTGAGACCCAGACATTTTCTGACCAAGGAAAAAATCCTCATGGCAATTGCTGTGCCTTACCACTAGACCATGGCCCATGGCTTGTTGAACTAATCAAAATGCTGAACAAATCAAAACTTAAAATATTGCCCTCATATTTTGCACTTAAGGCCATAATTTTTTGATGTTTTATTTGGTTGTACCGTTGTAGCCATAGACTTTCTGAAATGAAGAATGACACGCACATTTACACAATATCCTTAGTATAAATATCATTGTTTTGAAGGTGTTCTTGGTGTAGAAATGCAAAAGAGGTCAACAATCTTGAAATTAAAATGAGATGTTGTTGTGTTCCAGTCATTCACTGGTAAAATGAGGCAATTGTTGATCACAATTTCCCTTTGTTTGAAAATAAGTTGCAGAAAGGAGCCACTACTTCAGGAAAACTATGGTAGCCAGAATCAGACCCAGTAAGGCCAATTTTCCAAGCCATCTTGAACTGGAGAAAATGATTTGATTATTCCAAACAGGGTTTCAACATGAAACTTATGGCTTTTCCTTTCTGTCTTAAGTTGCCAAGTGTTATCCTCGAACTTGAAGAATCTTGCTGAAGCTTGGAGAATCTTTTTGAGTCTATACATTTTGTCTTGTCTAGAGTAATTTCCATTTCAGACTTGGGAGTTCTAAGAGTGACTTGGCGAGTCGCAAAACTATGGGAAAAACAGAGGCTGATACTCATTCCTTTGTGGATGCTATTTCTTTAGAGTAACTGGAAATGCACAGTCAATTGGATACCACAAGACAATTGAATACATAGCTGCTATTCTCTTGACTTGAGTGACCCAATTTTTGTGCCAATAAAAACAGCCATATGGTTTTTAGAACTGTGTAAAGAGGACAAGAGCTTATGTTTAAGAGGTTAACTCGTGTTCATTGACTCACAACTTGAGAAAAGGACTTTACTATTCATGTGAATCATCATGCAAACTCAATGGCAAAAGTAGAAGTCTTCAATTACATTCTGTTATCAAGAAAAGGAGTTGACATTCAGTTAAATATGTTGTTTAAAAATGCTTCAAGATCAAATAGGATGGGTGATCAATCACAATGTCCGGGCTTTTGAGTTAGAAGAAGGGCTTTTGAGTTAGAAGATTCATGATATTGCAGCCGCGGGCTTCACTTTGTATAATTCTGGTGGGTGGAGTTGTCTGAACCTTAAAGCTTATAGAATATTCCGTACTTAAGAAAAGGATTTGATGTTGACTTAAACATGTTGTTGTTTATAAATGCTTCAAGATCAAATAGGAATCAGGATGTTTGATCAATCATAACGTCTGCACCTTTGAGTTAGAAGGCATTGGTGCAAGCTTTGAATTCTTGATGTTGCAGTGGTGGGTGTCATTCTGTATACTTCTGTTGGATAGAGTTGTCTCAGCCTTGAAGCTTATAGAATAAGCTATATTTTACTCAGGCATATGTTGAAAATGATTAGGTAGGGAATTTTTCAAGATTGTGGAAATGGATCCAATTTTGTTACTGTCATGATGATGATGGGTGTAAAGACTGCTACCCAATGACAGAGCTTTCATTTGCAGTCAACCGAGATTCAGAATTGTAAAACTATTGCAGCAAGGTATATGATAGGAATTAATAAAAATGTGATCTTAGGCCCTAGACTTAAAAAAAAAATCTATTCAGTAAGTCTCACTGTTGGGTGTATGCAATTAAAAAATACAATTTGAATTTCCTACATCATGTTTATCTATATTATTTTTTGATGCAAATGATAGAGAGAAGAAAGAAAGAACGAAAGAAATAAAGAAATTATTTCAATATTCACAACTGACCAAAAACAGGTCAATGGGATTCAAAGAGTACATTCAATTACAATAGTGAAATGCCAGGGTAAACAAGACCCTAGGCTGAGTAAGAGAGTTTTTAGAAAAAACTTTATGGATTTATTTTTATAACACTTTGATGTTATATTGGTCTCATCATGCAATCTTTGCATAATTTGTTTATTGTGATGATGGATCATGGATTGTTATCCAAAATGGTATAAAAAGAAATTCCACATGGTTTTACCCGGAATCTCTCTCATTTTCATGGACTATGGAAATCTCATGTTGATTAAGACTCTAGGTTATTAAACTAAATAAACAATAAGCATTTAAGACATGCAAATAATCAAAAGGGGTAATCCTATGCTATAAGCTATAAGACTTAAGTTCAAGTACAAAGAGATTTATGGGAGGAGGGTTGATTTAGCCTAGTCACTTTTGGCTCTCTCCCTTCATTCATTCATAGGCATTTGCCAATTTGTGCTGTTAACAATATTGCCTGTAGGAAACACTTATCCTTGATGTTTGCATTTACAGTGAGATGTTTTTAGTTGCACATTAATGTATTGCATTTCATTTGTTTATCCAATTTGATGTTGATGGTTCTTCATATGTTCTCATCAATTTTCCCTACTTTCTTATTTTATATATTTTATCTTACTCAATTATGACACGATGGATCTAAGTAATTGATGCCTTTTGACCTGTGTTCCACAAAGATGTGTCCCTGGTCCTCAAACACCCATCCCTGTCCCCAATTTTTTTGAAAAGGGTGAAATGTTTTGGAAATGCAGTATATGGATAGGAAATGCTGTCGGGATGTTTGGCTGTCTCCAATGGCAGTCATACTTTTTTATAATGTTTAAAAAAAAATCCACCATGATATTCACTACACTGAAGATAGGCAAGACATAAAATATGGTTTTTCTTATACGACTTGTCATCCTTTCCATTTTCAAACTCTATAAGATCTCTTTGTGTGTGTTAAAGTCAGAAAATGAAACTGAAGTTAGACTTGACGCTAGAGCAAATGGAATGTAGAAGTGCATAATGGCAAGATCTTATGAGTTACAAAGCATTTATAAGAGTACTCAAAGTTTATGTTACACTTCTGGGAATCATTTAGAATACAACTGTACACCTTGAATATGCTCAGCAAACAAATTAATCTATTACATTGCTCATCTGTCTATCTGCCAAAGACCATGAGATATGCATACGTCTCACATATAGTAAGTCATATAAGTCACCCTGCTAATATGGCAGTAGCTCACATTTTTCATAATTATATACCGATGTTGTGTTAATGTTATAACAGCTTCAGTCATTCCTTCCAGCTCAGCTCTCTCGTGGAAACATAAATTAAATTATAGCCGTTGGCTATTTAATTTATATTTATTGTTTTGTATTGTCTTCATATAGTATGGCCGACATGAGAAGATTCAAATTCATTTATTAGAAGACATTTAATATATTTCAAGGCCGACTTTCATTAAGAAGATAAGTGATTTCTTAAAAGGCCGACTTTCATTAAGAAGATAAGCGATTTCTTAAGAGGCCGACATGAAGGAATTGTCTCTCCCATTCATTTGTATATATACACCTTGTTTTGTCCATTGTAATCATCTAGTGGAGTTCGATTATTCACATCAGTTTTGTATCATAAAGTGCGAATATATCAGATGATAAAGTGCGAACAGATCAGATGATTAAAGGGCGAATATATCACACAGTGCAGTGCGATCATATCAAAGAGCGAACATCTCACAGAGTAAAGTTCAACAGGCGCGAATCTGTATTCTGTATCTGCCAGATGCGAACTTCTGTAGGTATATGTTCTGTCAAGTGTGAGTTCCTCTCAGTACCTCAATATCAGATTGTGAATTGATTTAGGACAGATTGTGAACTCTTATACTGCCAGAATTTGAAGTGCCAAGTTTGATATTTGCTAATGCGAACTTCTGTGCTGAATATCGGTCTTGAGTTAGACCTAATTGTAAAGTGATCTGTTGTCATTGTTTATATATATAAGAGACATCTTTGTTGCTGGGTTTTTCTCCCTCAAGAGGAGGGTTTTCCCAGGGTAACTGCTGTGTTATTGTCTCTGATTTTGAATTATTTTCTGTGTATTTAATCTGATCACATAAAAACAACATGTTGAACAATATTATGTTAAAAAGTAAAAGGTACTTACACAGTTTTGACTCCAAATGTGCATCTTCTTTTGAAACTGAGTTTCATAATTATGCGGTAGCATGTAATGCAGGTTCGATGAATCAGCTACCAAACAATAGCGTCAACTGGTACTCATTAAAGCTTTGAATTTGTCTATCGGTCGATCAATAATGAGTTTCAAATTAGACTTATGCAATTAAGTGTGGAGGCTAGTAAACCTTATTGTGACATTCTTCAGATCCTTGGTACCTTTAATTGCAAGATAATAATGCACCCAAGTGATCTGTATCAAATATGGCAACAATATTAAAAGTAAAGTCCCTATTGTTTCAAAGTAGGGTGTTGAGGAGCCACTAAGAACTCTGATCAAGTTCTCAACCACTGGGACACTGAACTTTGGAGGTGAATTTAGCACTACATTGCCCACCTCCTGTTCACAGATTTAATATTTATTGCTGTTATACTACTGTCACTGCTGACACTGCTGTCATGATTAATTTTATTGCTGTTAACACTTACACTGAACTTATACTGCTATAATGATATATTTATTGCTGCTATACTGCTCTCACTGTATACTTACATCCCCTCTCCTTCCCAAAAAATGGTCCCTGGACTGTTGTCCTTGAAATATGTCCTCTGGCATTCCACCCCCCATTCCTGAAATGCTGTGGAACATAGCTTTTGACCTTTTTGTTGTTCATAACTGCAATTTTCTTATCTGTTTATTTGGCTCTTTCATGGACATCAATACATATTTTTTTTTCCATTATAATTTATCCTTGCCATATGCAATTTTTAATAATTATTTTTGGCGGTATTCTTTCTTTTGATCATGTTATCATCATGATCTTGCACAGAATAACAAAATTGTGAGTTGAGCAATTCTTAGACCATATCAGTTGTGTTTGGTAAAGTGCATAGTATTTAGAGTGGATCTGAGATACATTTTGAGGAAGGGTTATGAAGCATGCTCAGATCCAGTCATGATTTCAGAATGGAAGTTAACATTTAGTAAGGAAGAAGTATCAACCTTTGTTTAGAGAAACATGAAGTTAAAATTGCTTTTAAGTTTTTTCAGCGTTCTACTTGATTACAAACTCAATATTTTCAATCATTTTATTTGTAAAGAAAATGAAATACTGGCATTTCATTAATAATATGTGATAACATATATTTCATGTGAGGTGTTTACTGTTTTCACAGTAAGACACAGCTTGAATTGTGCCCCATTGTAGAAGGAATTATGCAACTAATTCATCTTTCATAGAAACTGGGAGTCACATGTTGAAAAATCATGGTTTGTCAAGATAACAAATGAGACTATCATTTATGAAACTACTCATTATTTGTCAATAAGTCATGTTTATGCGTATGTGATAGAATCCATGTAGTTACTAACACGTAAGCATGCAAGTATTATTCTGCATCATACGAAGAATGTTTTGTTGAGCATAAATCATTGTTAGGCTTTTGGGATTGGTTTTGCCTTTATTTGCCATCTTATTTGTAAAGAAAATAAAAATGTCCTTTCAATAGTATTAACTATTATATTATAAGCATACTTTACGTACATTTTCCCAAATTAGGACCCAGTGCAAGTTATATCTCAGGGCATCAGATTTAAATTCTTCTCTGCTTTTGGTTAAATTGCTTTCACTTGAGGCAGCAACACCCCTTTTCTATGAAATTCCTTTGGTTTTTGATTTGTAGATTTTTATTTTCAGTTATTTTAAAGGCTGAACATAATTTTTTGAAAGGCCATTGAATAAAATTGGAACTTAGACCTGGTATCTTTATCAGCTGGGCAATGTCATCTCATTGGATTGTTTTTCAGAAAAAAGATTTTAATTAAATGGGAAACAAAAGACTAAAATAAATTGCAAAGAGCATATAATACTAAAACGAAAATTCACAGTAGATTCTAACTGGACTTGTATGAGTGCTATGGCAAACAAATCCACACAATTAAACTTGTAATAAGGATAAAGAACTGAATGACAAGCTTTTGCAAAATTTGAACTATAAAGACTTAATTAATATCAAAGTCCTGAGAAAAGAGAATTCAGAGTACACCTAAAGCCTTTTAAAGGAACCAAGTTTTACAATTTGCATAGCTTTATTCAGAAAATATTTAAGAATTACAAGCTTGAAGGGGGAAATCCACAGTCCTTAGACTTTAATCTGCATTGAGTAAATTGTTTTTACTTTTGACAATGGGCTCATAGAATTGTGCATATAAGGAACGGGATTTCTATTTGGAAAACACAGAACAAGGGAAGAGAAGAATCCAAAGGCATTACCATACCTATCTTTAAAGTTCACAAAGGATTTTCTCATTCAAGATACTTTCTAAAAGGAAGTTGTTTTCTTTCTCTCTTACTCCTTTTACAAACTTTATGGGTGGTTACCTTTGGCAGCTGCATGGTGTTGGTGTCTTACATGTACTTGATTTTCTATAAAATCTGAAGCTTTAAAAAATATTAACCATGCAAAGATTTCAAAATAAAATATTGTTTTAGAGATCAGTGCTACTTGTTTCTTACATCTTTAGATTTTAGAACCTTTGTAGTGTTGACTGTTAGATTATGAGAGAATCTCTGGTTGACAAAATTTTCAATATTTAAAGCATTAATATTCATTGTTCAATGTTATGGATTGATGGTGGAGGTTTATTCTTGGTTAACTAAGACAAAATTAAATCAAGGTCCTTGGTTTTTAGTAAGATTGAATGGTTTGTGTTGCCTGTTTGAAGCATGGTTACGAAGAGATGGGGACTGGTACTGTTACACCATTTTCAAAAAAGGTTGGAGATGGATACTTGGAGATGGCAAAACTAAAATAAAAATAAAAAAATATTATGCAATGAATATGCAATTTGAAAGAATGAAACATTGAAAAGTACAAAATGTGCAAACATTAAAAACTTTTAACATTTTAGAGTATTGAAGTAGATTTCAATGAAAGCAAAGATTGATTATATTGATATTTGAAAATCACCATGTTGACATAAGCAATTCAATTTTAAGACAAAATTACCTAGAGATGGTAGATGGAGACTGGGAGGAGAATGTAACTATTTAAAAAATATGTTACCAGGCAATTAGAGATGGCTATATTTTGTATCAATTGGTAAAACTTAAGTGCATGTATACATATTAAGCCTTATTATTGTATCTTTTCATACTATTACCTCTTTGGGATTTGATAAGAAAAATTTCTGCCACAAAAAAGACTTATATATCTATGCAAAAAATAGAAAATTACAAGTCTATTAGTGTATTTCTTCAGTTATTTTAGCTCTTTTCAACCACATATCAAAATCCGATGAAAGTGTGGTGTAATTTTATATGATATGTCTAAGAAATTTATATGGGAAGTTTTCCAATTTTCAACGGATGCTTTGAGAAGGTGTATAGAGATGCAAAAAAACTTCATCGAAGTCTGTTAACATGTGGAGATGTCCCCATATGTGTATTCGAAGTGGGGATGTGTGTAAGATGCCTGGCCTGAACTCACTGAAAACAGCAAAACAAAATTTGACAAATACTGATCCCACACAGTACAGTAAATTCCGGATCTGAAACAATATAGTCTTGATATTGAAATGCAAGCACAGGCAATAAATGTTAAACAACCATCTCTGTTCATAAATGAATTATGGACTGAGATTTAATGAAGCATGGAGCATATGACATATACTCAGCTAAACATCCAGAATCAAACCATACACTGAATCATAAGGGTTTGAGTAAAATCAGACCAATATGCAGCAATAGCATTATTCACAGCATCATAATGTCGAATAGGATCAGGCCTATTCGCAGCCAGAAGACTCTAATAAACTCAGATCTCTGAACTCACAAATGTCACCAACCTCAATACCCGATAGAGCTCTGATGTGAACCATCAGACAAGCTCAATGTTGTGTCTAGGGAGATAACTTCAGATGATATTCGGTGAATCTGAGAGACGATGCCATCATATAACCTGAGCATCTTATGAGTCGTCCACAGTACCAGGCTGCGTCCTTAAGTAATGAGTCCAGTTAAGATATCACGTCTAGAAATGTCTTGTATTCTCAGTGCGCAGAGGTGCCTTGGATGGTTGTGGCTAGAGCCTGGGCTCAGCCACGTTGTTTGCTGCTAATCGTCTCCTCCCATGCTCCGCCCTTCTATGCTGGACCTACGATGTCAGATTGGAAGTTTAGAAAGGAATGGAGAATTGAAATGGATGAAGGCACAGAACTCTGTTAAGGTTTCCGTCTTACCAGACCCGTTGACCTGCAGAGGGCTACATCTCCACAAGATCAATTGTCTATGTCTTCATCCGTGATAGGCTCCAAGGTCTAGCGATCCCATATAAATACAAGGTCTTAACGCCTACCCAAGAGGTCTGCCAGAACCACATGAAATTCAAATATTATTTTAGCGCCTACCATAAGGGGTCGGCTAGAGTTATAAAATTTAAATATTATTTTTAATAATTTAAATTTCATTATTGTTTAAATTTTATTTAAGTTTTCAAATTAGAACTCGTGTTGACAAACACTATTTTGCCGCCATGATGAGATTTAGGTCATTGTTAAAATGGGGACATGACAGTCCTCCCCTCCCAAATGTTGCTTGCCCTCAAGCAACTGCAAACCTGTGTCTGTGCGTGTTAAGTGGATCCACGAGTGATGAAAGATATGATCGTGGGGGCATGACCACTTGAGCCAAGTCTTCTGCTGCTCCACTCTGATGCAAACATCTTTAGGCCCATAACTGCAACACAACTCATCATGATCCCACTGAATGAGTACACCAAGCATATCAATACCCGGATCCCAATTCATTGCACTATCACATCCGGCTACTATGAAGAGTCAGATGTATCTCAAAGGGCTATCACTACAGTACTCACTAACTCCTCAACTCTGAGAGATCTCCCATGGATGTGTGAAACTGCTATTGGGGGTATATGAAAGGGCATATCAGTCCACTCTAGGTGGCTGATGCAGGTCAGAATATCACCCCAAAATCTGATAATCAGATTTATGATGATGCAAGAAGTGACAAATGATGATAGTGTCTCAGCATGATACCACCCTACGATGATATAGGGATGATCCATGACTTTCCAAGTCATCCAAACAGCTGCTGTCCACCAAGTGCTTTCAAGTAAAATTCATGTGTAACATTGTAGAACAGTCATCTCTCATTATAGCATAGGGTAGAGACCATGCATCATAGTTCAGATGAAACACGAACATTTGCAACTCAAAGCCAAGTATTATGACAATGTCTCCATATCCAGGGTCATAGATCAGTGGGGACTTCATTCCTCCACATGTGCTCCAATCCAAAGCAAATGCGTCCATGATGTGTGCCATAAGTCTCGGAAGTAGGGCATCCTCATGCTTCCCCAAAGAGTCTTCAGTATGATGGGATTGTACCTTATCACAAGTAGGCTCTTCAAGTGCTCCATAAATGATCAATGACCAACCCAAATCTGCTTCACCCCTATCTCCATTCACACATGAAGGCATAATGCCATTGGCTGACCCACTAAGTGAGTGCGCCATCATACCATCCCAGTGTTTGTGGTGGCTTCCTAAAAGAGGTGACACCAATTTCTCATAAAGCAAGTTATGTAACAACCCAAGAATTCTGAATCATACCTCAAATCTGATTGCTCCACTTGCTTGGCCACCATGCAAGGCTCATTACCCACATGCCAAATGCCTTGAATCTTCTTTGCCTCTGTCATGACCTGCTGTACTAATTTGGTCCTCTTGTACCTTCGACATACCCATAAGACCCCTTGTTTGTCTCCCAAGTGAATGCCAACAATAGTAGGAGACTTCTTACTGTCATCCTTATGGGTAGGAACCACCAACTCAAAGCTAAGCAAGGCCCAAAGACTGCTGTTCCAAATCAGAACAGCTATCAGACTCTTCCTTCCTCATCGTTTCATGCTCTCGAACGAATGTCGGTCCAATATGAGTCTCTCCATGAGAACTACAAGCCTTAAGGTCGATCCTTTTGGCTGTCATGTCATGAAAATTTGGAGATGAAGGACTGCTGTCATACATCTGAAAATTAATCCTTACCTCATGCTCAAGTGTGATGTCTTCCTCACTCCCAATTAGTCCTCCTTCCATGAGGGAATGGTTATCAGCAAATCCTGGTCCACGGAATGCCTCCAAGTGCAAATCATGTGTCACAACCTCAGTCCCATGGCTGCAAACAATGTCTTCATCATAGAGTCCTTCAATATCTTCCTCCCTGTCTGCACTCTTTGCCTTCTTCCTGCTGCCCTTAAGCTCAAGGGTGAGCTTATCCACTTCATCTTCCTTCCTTCTCAAGGCACCAACATAAATCTCATCAAGTGCAAGGAGATGATCCCTATCTGCAAGTAAGTGTAGGAAGTTTGACTTCACTAGCACCAAGTTCTCTTGGAGTCTGTGCAAATCATCAAGAGATATACCTCCTTTGGGTCCTTCAAGTCCACTTAAGGCCTTCCAACACAAATATGCCATCATCTTATGAATGTCTTCAAAGCGAGTTAGGGCTGCCATGATCTGACTATCATTCATCCTCAATTGCCTCTCCAAGATGTGTGACTTACAGGGTAGAAAACCTCCATGCCGCATTTCTAATTTGTCTTCAACATCGCCATAAATCTTATCAGTCATTTCTGATTTATATTCAGGACCAGGCTTTCCAAAATCAGCTACCTCCGTGACGTCTTTTTCACACAACTCATGTTTTGAGGCTAGGTCAACATCAAACTCAATCAAAGCATTGTCATCATAGTAATGAGTGGAATCATCTTCTTCCCATAAGACAACATCATCATGATCATGCACAATAGAGGAATCATCATCATAAGAGTAGGGCGTCAAAACACAAGTAGATTCACGGTCCTCTTCAATTGCTGGTCGAGAGGGTGTATGCACAAGCATAAAGTGATTCCTCAATTGATCTTTATCAAAGTTACTTTGCTCACTACATTACAAAATTTCTGTATTGCTTTCATGAGTATGAGTGTCATCACTATCCACATTATCCAAAACACAAATTGGTTCCTTAGCAATAAGATGTAGGGTTGGTGAAGCAATGCTAGGCTCACCCAATGGAACATTAGTAGCATTCATACCTCCACATAGTTGATCAATTAATGCTGGTTTGGCAAACTCCGGAATAGCATTTCCTTCCATCTTGTGGTCGCCATGAAGACTTATGTGCTCTCCATTAGTTGATTCTTGCTTGTCCTCATTAGCTGTCCCAAAAGTTGTATCATCCTTCCAAAAGTTGTATCATCCTTCTCATAACTGGGATCTATATCTCCCTATAGCATATCATAGGGGGGCAAAACTTGGACCACTTCGACATGCTTTCCTTCAAACCCTTGTTTACTTTCTATTTGTGGGTGGAATTCTTCCCTACGTGCTTCAACTTGGGGATCTCTCTAAGCCTCTTCTTTTTGTTGGACCTCCTTTTCCTGCTCCTGCTCCCTGGTTGGTTCTTCGTATTTTTTGATTTCTACCTCACGTCTCCTTGTGATTCCAATTTTTCCTTCATCAATTCTTCCTTTTCTTTCCTTCTATTTTCTGTGAATATTTTCAGGTACTCTTCATAGGCGACAATGGACCTATACGTAGCAGGTTCTTGCACATAACGACGGTAGGCAGCAAACTTGCACTCATCTCTTTGTAGCTGAGCCTCTAATGCCCTTCGAACGGGATCATCTTGCCGTGCTTTGTTGAACAACTCAAGAGTTCTAAGGCTGCTACAATATTTCTCCAGGAGTTGTTGTTTCAGGTCCGTTTTTTCTTTCTTCGATAAGAACTTAGGTTGCCAACCCATGTCTCTTTTCCATGGGTCCCTTCCCTTCATGCGTCCATTGTAGATTTGCATTTGTTCAAACGGATCCACAGGTTGGCAGGATTTAGGGTCTGATACCACTATAAGATGCCTGGCCTGAACTCACTGAAAACAACAAAACAAAATTTGACAAATACTGATCCCACACAGTATAGTAAATTCCGGATCTGAAACAATATAGTCTTGATATTGAAATGCAAGCACAGGCAATAAATGTCAAACAACCATCTCTGTTCATAAATGAATCACGGAGTGAGATTTAATGAAGCATGGAGCATACGTCATATACTTAGCGAAACATCTAGAATCAAACCATATACTGAATCATAAGGGTTTGAGTAAAATTAGACCAATATCCAGCAATAGCATTATTCACAGTATCATAATGTCGAATAGTATCAGGCCTATTCGCAACCAAAAGACTCTAATAAACTCAGATCTCTAAACTCACAAATGTGGCCAACCTCAATACCCGATATAGCCTTGATGTGAACCATTAGACAGGCTCAGTGTTGTGTCTAGGGAGATAACTTCAGATGATATTCAGTGAATCTGAGAGACGATGCCATCATATAACCTGAGCGCCTTATGAGTTGTCCACAGTACTAGGCTGCACCCTTCAGTGATGAGTCCAGTTAAGATATTGTGCCCAAAAATGTCTTGTATTCTCAATGCACAAAGGTGTCTTGGATGGTTGTGGCAAGAGCTTGGGCTTGGCCACGTTGCTCTCTGCTAATTGTTTCCTCCTATGCTTTGCCCTTCTATGCTGGACCTGCGATGTCAGATTGGAAATTTAGAAAGGAATGGCAAATTGAAATGGACGAAGGCACAAAAATTTGGTAAGGTTTCTGTCTTACCAGACTCGTCGACCTGCAGAGGGCTATGTCTCCACAAGATCAATTGTCTATGTCTTCATCTGTGATAGTCTCCAAGAACCAGCGATCCCATATAAATACAAGGTCTTAACACCTACCCAAGAGGTTGGCTAGAACCACATGAAATTCAAATATTATTTTAGCGCCTACCATAAGGGGTCGACCAGAGTTATAAAATTTAAATATTATTTTTAATAATTTAAATTTCATTATTATTTAAATATTATTTAAGTTTTCAAATTAGAACTAGTGTTGACAAGCACTATTTTGCCGCCATGATCAGATTTAGGTCCTCGTTAACACGGGGACATGACAATGTGCTTTTGATACAGTGGATGAGTTCTAGGGGCTAGGGTATTAGTCCCTAGGTAATTATAGTTTGAAGCTGAGTTCCTTAGGAGTAAGAAAGCACCAGCCACTAAATTGATTTCAGATCAGTGGCTATGATTAGATTTTGAACCCAGCTTTTAAAAAAAAAAACATTTAAATGAATTTTTTTCTTATGTTTTAAAAACCGCTGTTATGGGTGCTGCCCCCTTGATCCTATAGGTTTTTAAGTGTGCCCATGAGATGAAGTGAACCAGAATCATCATCTTCTTTGGAATCACCAAGTGAAAACAATTCATCTTGAAAGTCCATGTTGAAATTATACCTTGCTGCAGTCTTTTTCCTTGTATGCACTTGAATATTGTATTCTGCTATTATCCCTTAAAAAATGTTCTGGTCACTATCTCCCATCACTGAAAACTTGTAGAACTTGTCAGCACATCTCTAAACCATGATAGAGCATACCCATATCTCTGTATATGACACCAAAAAAAAAGTTGTGCCTTTGATTAACCACACTATTCAACACTAATGGATCGCCTTTTTCTCCCAAAAGCGATTTGAATGATGACTCATGGTGAGAGAACAAAACTTCCAAGGGCCATTGACTGAATTTGGCCACAAATTTTGTGCTTTGAAGCCTTTGGAAGAGGTTTGTGAATGAGAATGAGCACACATGTCCTATGATGATGAAATTTTTTGGTGGATGTCATCCAATGTGGCAACACCTTAAGTTTTAAACTCTTGTCACATTGAGGGACTAAGGGTTCCCAATAATAAACCAGAGTATTGCAACCAATTCATTTTTCAAAGAAACTGGGAGTTGCATGTTGAGAGTGCAGTTCACTAATTCATCAGGATCATGAATGAGATTGATATTTTAAAGACTTGCTTGTTTTGTGTCTAAGAAAACATTTTTATGTTTGCATTAGAAAATTTGTGCTTCTATACATATGTTTATGGTGTTGTCATTCTAGATTATAATAAGAGAGTTTTCCTTTCTTTCTTTCATGGAGTATAAATGATTGAATAACTTGAAAAGCTATTCATAATACAAGAAGAGGTTCCCTCTCTAATGGAGTATAATTGAATTGCCAAGCTCTTAGAATAATTTGGAAAACTGTTCAACATAAAGACGAATATGTAATCGCATGCTTAACTATATAATAGTTCAAAGAACTAGACATGAGTAACTTTAAACTGTTCTTTTGTTTGTCTTGTGCTTTCATCCTGTATGTGTTTTCCTATAGATAATGTTTTTATTTCATGCAGTTAACACCAATTCTGGAGGGAACTTGTCATATGCAAGGACCTGCTGATGAATTTGATTCAGAGATGGAAACAGATCTGGTAAGACAATACTACTAACAACTAATGAAATTGCTTTTTCCTTCAAAGCATTATGTCACTGCAAGGGGCAACATTTCTAGAAACAAATGTGTTTGAATGTTAGATAGACAATATTGTGTGCTGCTAACGGATGCAGGGGGCTGCATGGTTATTGTCTTGACTTCTTGCCACCATATCTAGCTATTTACATTGTGGTTGTTATTCACAGAAGCTGGCATTTATGGCATATACTTAACGATCTTTTGGGCTAATGCATGGACATAAAAGTTCATTTTAGGGATCACGGTAGCAAAATACCTCCCAAGTTGATGTAAAAGACCTATGTTTTCTTGTTATTTTTTAGGTGCTAAAACTATTTCTTTGTATCGTGTCAATAATGATCAACTCTCTCTAACCTTAGTTGACCCCAATTTGGAAATTCTAAATGAAGATCGATGTGTTTTAGATATTTGCTTGGAAATAATTTTACATGTCATTATTTTTCTTTTTTTTCTCCCAAAGTTTTTTTGAACCCTCTTATATATCATTTTTTTAGGAACATGGCTATTGAGGTTACAATAAGTGATTATTTGGTAGGATAAAAAGCATCATTATATTGTCAGGTGACATCAAATGTCATAGATACTTTATTTAGCATGCATAATATTAATATGAATTGTATTTTTTGCATATGTAAGGAAGAATAAGACGAGTGAAGTGTAGAATGAGAAATGATAGGTCTCTTAAGGAGTCCAAAGGTCATTTATATATGTATAAGGATAAGTGAAGTGCATGATTTGGGTCAGATGGGAAAAAATGTCTTTTTATGCTGCCTTTTTGAATGCAATTCCATATTTGGAAGAATTCTTACATGTTTATAATTTTCTGTTGCTGCTGTATGACTTTTTCTTTCATGCTGCCAAAGCCATGAGCTCTTGTTTCTTTTATTTGGATTGGTTTTAAACTCAGGAATTCTAAACAATTTGATACATGGTGCTGCTTATTTTTGCACCAGTAGGTTTTTTTATTGGTAGAGGATGACAAAATTTTCAAGCAACCGAAGAGAAATGGTTTCTAGCAGATATTTCTTCTGAGCCTGAGGTAAAATGAATTTGCAAAGCAACGTTTTCCTGACAAGTCCGTTTCAAGACAGACAATGTGATGTTTAATGGTTGAAAATTTGTTGTTTTTACTGGACAATTTTGTGCATACAGCATTGGGTATTGGAGGTTTGTTTTATGGTAGAAAATTCAACGTGTTTGTGGCTGAGTATTTTTGTGATAATAAAAGTAAGCTTTACTTTGTAAACTAATTGGAGTGTTAAAGGTCATTTTCAATTAGATTTTTGATTTTTGTGGGATTTTAACCAGCGTATATTTAGGTCATCTCTACAATGATCAAATTTCCATGAGTAGTAATTAATTTATTGATTTTCCTTCATGTAGTGTGTCAATCAATAATCATAAGGTAGTGGGCCCAACAAAACTACACAAGCACCTCTAAGCATTGGTTAGAGTGTGAGAGTAGTAATGCTTGTGGAAATTTGGATTCTTGACAATTGTGTGGTGGCATTGTGGAATTGTCACTGCGTAGTTGATGTTGTATGATAGAGACCTTTTGGGGCTGAACAAAAGCATGGGCAGATGTTGGGATCAAGATCACATTGCAAAATGTCATAAAATAAGTTAAAAAACTTGGATATGATTAAGAGAGTGATTGTGAGGTGCAATGCACTGGGTTAACTCACATATTGACTTGATTGGTAAGAAGTGGAAGGATGCCAATGATATGACAATAATGATGACTCTAGGACAAAAATGGTGCTTGCAAGAAGGTTGCTATTTAGAGGAATCATCATAGAGTGTGTGTAGAAACTTAAATGTATGTACGCCAATTGAAATGCAACTTTACATTTTACATGCAAAGCATGGGTAACAAGTCTACGAGGAAGAAGGATGCAGAGTACTTGAGAGAGGCCTTCATGCATCTACAAGAAGGGAGAGAGATCATATTTGCACCTACGTGTATTGACAAGCTAATGGAAAGGTGATGCTATTGCTATTGACATTGGTAAAGTCCAAATGTTACTCTTGTTGACATAAATCTATTATAAGGAGTTAAAGGTTGAGAACACAAGAGAATCAAGGAAGTAAGATAAAGGAAGATTGAGGACTATTACATGCTAGGCAAGAGTTCCCTAGCACGAGAAGGATTTTGTGCAAAGCCTACAATAATCAAGATCAAAGAGGAATTGGATGGCAACAGCTTGGGTCAAGACTTATTGCACCACCACAAGTGCAAGGGCCTTGTAAGTGTATTGAAGCCAAGGAAAAAAGGGTGGTGGCAGCTCAAGGACAAGACATCTCACAACACAAAATCAGTTAAGGTTTTAACACACACAAAGTGAAGCATGTTGGTAGCATTGTAAAAGAAATGCACCTCACAACATTGTAATTGTAAGGGCTTTGACAACCAAGGAGTAGAGTGGGGTGGTGGCCTCCCAAGGGCAAGGCACCTCACATCATTGCAACAATGAGGGCTTTGACACCCAAGGAGTGTTGTGGGGTAATAGAGTCTCAAGGGTGCAAGATGAATGCCACTATAAAATGGGTCTCATCTTTGGGCGATTGTAATATCCTCATCAATTTTAATATAAAATACTTACCAGTATGTAATCACCAAGTCCTGTGAGGGTGATATGAGAGCATATGATAAATAAATATTATTATCCACCACTTCTTGATCACCTAGATCTCGCGAGGGCAAGGTGAGAGCATATGATGGATGAATAATGATTTATATATATTATTTCCAATAACAACAATGCCTAGAAAGATGTAACAATGGATTTCACAAATAATATAAATACATTGAAGGTTCAAAAGAATAACACACGAATGTAAATAAAGCTTCCTCCACAATATATTGCTGTTTCAGTGAACAAAATATATGCTTCTGCAATATTTTAAAGCTTCAAAAATTCAAAACTTGTTGCAAACACAAAATATATGTTGAAATCCAAACAAAGCTTTGGATACAAATAAAATCTTTGTGTGTGATTACCCTAAGCAAATCAAAGGGTTTTGTACTTTAATCTCCAAGGAACCAAAGGGGTTTCGTCCTCTCATCATTAGAATCTAAGGGCTTTCATCCTTGAATCCTTTAGCTGAAGACTAAGCTCTAACTATAATAGGAAAATTGAATAAAACAATAGTTGTCTCAAAGGCAACTAAGCACCTCAATAGACAAAAATTGTTGCAAACACAAAATATATGTTGAAATCCAAACAAAGCTTTGCATACAAATGCAACCTTTGTGTGAGATTACCCTAAGGAATGAAAGTGTTTTGTCCTCTAATCTCCAGGAAACCAAAGGGGTTTCGTCCTCTCATCACTATAATCCAAGGCTTTTCATCCTTGAATCCTTTAGCTGAACACCAAGCTCTAACTATGATAGGAAAATTAAATAAAATATTAGACGTCTCAAAGGCAACTAAGCACCTCAATATATAGCACTAGTTGGGCACTAACTACCAATTCCCCACTTTCCCTCTCAAAGCAATTAAAATATTAATGAAATTATTTCCCTGAAGTAAGCCTCACTTAGTAATGGAAGTAAGCTATCATAGAAATCTATCACAAGGAAGGTATTGAGTGTCCTGGGGGTTACAAAAATCCACTTCTAGAATCCCACACCCCACTAAGCCATTATTTTATTAATATTTATTTCTACTACAAATTTTTAATGTCTAAAGGCCCCATTGTTAAAATATTTTCCTATATATATTAGGGAATTAACTATTTGACCTTTCCAAGTAGAATATATCAAAGGGAACATTAAAAGGCTGATAGATGAGCGATGTGACAAAGTACCATGAACTACATTGTAAGGGTCAAGCCACAATGGAGAGCAAGGAAGGTAAGGAGGTTCATCTTCAATAGAATTAACTTGAGCACTTTGACCTTGATGCCAATAGGGATGAGTCACCCCTTGAGGATTGTAAGGTTTAGATCCATTAGAATGGATCCTCAATTTTATTTGCAGAAGATTAATTTTATTGGAAGAAAGCTTGTAAGACCCATTAGAAAGGTAAGGACTTTGCTACAAGGACCATCAAGGACGACTTCAAGATGAAAGCTCAAAATATTCTCCTTGA
Organism: Sequoia sempervirens; assembly: GCA_007258455.2. Lineage (NCBI taxonomy): Eukaryota > Viridiplantae > Streptophyta > Pinopsida > Cupressales > Cupressaceae > Sequoia > Sequoia sempervirens. Next base: position 274,785,747 of record VDFB02000003.1, on the reverse strand, counting down.
TGTTTCACAGTTTTGTAAAACTAGTTTTAGAGCTCAGATGGTCTTCTTTTGCAATTTTAGAGTTTCCTTCAATGGGATCAATGCCCTTGCAAACTTTTTCCTTGACTTTATTGTCTTTCTTAGTTATCTACTAGTATGGTCCCATTCATTGACTAGCATCCTCAATATGTCCTTAAGTCCCTTGTCTAAAACCAAATGGTGATCTCCAATCCACAATGGTTCCAAAAGTTAGACCTTTCTTCATTCTTGATTTTCTAGAAAAGATCTTGATCCAAAAAATAACATCTAAAGTTGATGCTTTCATAGATGGTTGAACCTTTATGAAGTTTAGCTATAGTTAAAAGCAGTTAGTAGGTAGGCTATCGAGGTGTCTTTGGGAGTTGTTACTCCAATCTTGATTACTCTTTTTATGTAGACACCAAACAAGTTTAGCAATAAGCACACATTAGCTAGTTGACTATTCCTTAAGTTTGCCTCCTTAAAGAATTAAGGAGACAAACCCTATTCCAAGCGTGAAGAGGAAACTTCCTTTGATGCTCCATTCAATCTAGATAATTATTTTGCATAGCTATCTATTTCTCTACTAATCTTTTTCAATGCTTGAACAATGGGGAGCCATAACACTAAAATTATATTAAAGCACTGATTCCACAAGGGTCCTTGTACCATTTAAAGAGACAATGTCCCCTCTACCCATCCAGTTCAATTCTAATATGATCTACGTTATCAGCCACAATTGCTCCTAGTACCTTTAAATATGGGTGTACTAAGCTAATAATATGGAGTCCTGGTCAAAACATAAATGTCTAGCTTGTTACATCATGAAATAAGGCTTTAGAACTGCTTGTTAAGCTTATGTCTTGAGTTTATATTGATATAAACTTAGAACTCCCTTAAGATCTAGCCAATATTTACTTCCAACAAAAGATCTAACTATTTTCAATTTTGGTTAAAAGTCATTTGTGTTCTTTCTGTTACTCAAAATGTTAATATTGTATTCTGAGATGACATACAGACATGCAGCTGGGATGCAAAGCTGTTTGTATCCCAACAATCCTGAATCAATAGAGGCTTCTCTCTTCCGATGAAGCCAAAACAGTATTGGAATATCCTATTACGATCCATTGGTTAGAATTGCTGAAGAAATCACAAGATTCTAACTGATCTCAACAGGTATTTTGCTGGCCAACATTTCTAGGACCATAGAAATTAGCTAGCACATATTTTAAACCTGAGATTAATTAAGGACGCATGAATGATTCTAGAAATTTAAACATCGAGTGTTCTAAGAAAGAATTTTCATTTTAAGGACACAACTCTTCGGCACTTCTCAAGATTTAATTGAGTTGAGATTGTGAGAAAGATGCATCTGCCTTAGTTTCCTTGGAATTTTTCATGTGAGAGTCTCTTCCTCCTCTTTTTATGGCTCATGTTTGAATTTTTAGTTTTATTGATAGTTTTAATTTTTTTACTTTTTCCCTTTTTTCTTGGCTAGGCCATTACTTTAGTTTTGATTTGCTCCTGTCTGTAACAATTTTCAATGAGATTCATCATACTGTTCTGCTTGCCTTTTTGCTTTTCCTTCATTTGTATTATCCAAGTTTTGAAGATTCTTCCAGATTTTGATCTCTGTCCTCCTTGAATGCACACAATCTCATAAGAACCTCAGAACCTCACCTGACTTGTCTACAAGTTAATGGGAAAACAAACTTTTAAGATCAATTCTTTGTTTTTGGATTCATTTGCCCTCTTTTTGCCCAACCTCTCCTTTTAGTTATCTTCGATGTACAAATCTAGTGATCAAGAAAATTAACAACCATTTAGATTCTAGGAAACCAATCAATTCTAGAACTCGTGGTAATGCACATAAATTGAATTAAACATGATCTGTGGAGGTCATTTCTTCAACATGCATTTATTCAAGGTGTTAGATTTTATATATAGACAAGCATTATAAAAAAGCCAACGACCACCTTGAAATAGTTGCTCTCAATTGCCCTCATCAGCAAAAGCCATTATTATATAACTTCATAGACACAATCAAATCTTATATTTGCCTTGGATTTTCTAGTTGGTCTTGACCCATTCATATAAACTCATTAGCTAAAGCTAAGCACCCACAAATTTGCAGATCAAAGGTTTTGGCACTAATTTTGCAATATTAGCACAAGTTTTTCTGGATTGAGCTCAAAATCAAATTCACAACTATTGCTTCTCGGAAAATCCTCTTGCTCTTCTATCACAATCTAATCTTCTGCATTTTAGCTTTTCCTGTGGCCATTCCAACGACTTCACTTGACAACAAGAATAATTTACGCCTATATGATTCTGTATTTAAGAGATGCTTGGTGGATCTGAAAACATGAGCATTATCCAGGGTACAAATTTATTGAATCAGAATTTGAGATTGAAAACCCAACTACACTATGTAGCACCACATCCACAAAGCTCTCTTTAGGTGCAGCATTAACATAATTGTATGGTGCATGATTTTCTTATTCATTTTGTTCTAAGTAGCTGGGTTCCTCCTATTTCCCTACTGTCTCTTGACTGAACTGGTTTTTGGTTGAGAGCAAGCACCAATCCACAAAGGGAATGGATAGATTGCAGCCTTGCTGTGGTTGGGGGAACCCATAGGCCAAAAGTGCCATTAGGAAAAACATCCATTCCAATCTGCTTTTTTAACAATAAAATATGCATTTTCAATCCTAAAACATGAATTAAAGCCTAAGAGTGCTGTAAAGCACTTGCAATGATTCATTTCACAAACACAAGCCCACACAAACATTCGATAGCATTGAAAGTTGCCATTGTTGATCTTTTGAAGCTTGTTGGTTTTTTTCCAAAGGATAAGGATTGCAAAGGTGCCAAAGATGTTTGCTAAGTGCTAGGGGAGGGGTATAACTTGTACAAAGGACATTTATTGATCAAGGGTAAGAATTTAATGAGAGTTTTTCAAGTTAAAGAAAAGAAAGAAGCTCTTTTAGATTTTTTAAAAAACATTTTTTTGTGCTTGGTTTTTATTTTTATTATGTTCATACATATTGTAAGGTTGTATTTCTGTCATTTTGTTGATTATAACAAAATCTAGGGTTACATTTTTGTTAAACTTTTTTTCTTACAACAGCAATCTATTTAGAATGGCTGCTAGTTTAAATTTAGTGGTTCCCAAGACAAATAGACAGTTCCGATATGATTGAGTGTCTCCTCTATTGAAGTATGTTACAATGATCAAACAACTTCTAGGAGGTGGGGCTTTTCTTTGGAGTTGTAATAAGTGCAAGATCTAGTATAAGAGCTCATATAGTGGAGTGAAAGATCACTTATGTGTTATGGTCAGCCATGGAACTAGAGTTTGTCAAGGACCAAACAAGAAGGGGTTGCCAAAAGAGCAAATTATGGCATACATTAAAGAACAAGAAGTTGATGTTGTGAGTGTGAGAGCAAAATTAAAATTACATCCTTCAGTGAAGAAAGGATTAGGGAGGCCACATATAGGTTCTCCTTGAATAGTGGCTGGCTCACATCCTTTCTTGGAGACATCGTCTATCTGAGAAAAAAATCCTTCTCTTTCCTTTTGCGAAAGGGACCCATTGGATAAGGCATTTTAGAATGAGGCAAGAGACAATGTAGATGAATACATTGCATGCTGCATTTATGCCTATTGTCTTCCTTTCAACCTAGTGAGATTACCATATTGGTGTGTAATATTCTGAACCAATTTTCTAAACCAAAATTTTCTATTTTTCCACAGTTTCTCTATGGCATTTTGTCAAACAGTTTGTGTTTGTCTGGTCTGAGTTTGTATTTTCACTTGTTTTGAAAGACATTGGAAATAATCATCACAGCATTGGATTTCTTTTTCCAAATATGAATATCATTCATATAACACAAAAATTATAGCATAGAATATTCAACAGATAACGTTTTCTGTAATACTATGCATTGCTGATACAGGCCAATATGCTCAGAAATTACAACAGTAATAATATCATTAAGTACACTTCAATTTTTATATTTCAAAGGCTGACCTGGGCTGCAAGCTGAATGACAATCCCAATCAGCAAACACTGTCCAACTTCCCATAGCTGTACGGCCTCCTCTCATAGGTACGACCGTACGGCAGTCCCAAATAAATACATTCACCCCTTAGTATGTTGCAACTCTTCCAATATATGCTGCGATTGTGTTTTAGAAGACCAAAGAGGGCAGCGATAGGAATGATAAAGCCTTTAAAGGCTGTGTTGACTGTCAACTAAGCTTTTAAGCCTCTGAAAATGCATCACTTCACTCTTGATGACATGTATGGCTCCCCCTTAAAATATACGAAAACTTATACCAAGGTGGCGACTCCTTTATGCATGCTGTGCTGACAATGTAATACTTCACAAAGGCTGCAGCTAGTGTTATTTAGGCTTTGAAGCCTCTTCCTAATCTTCAACTCCCTTTATGAGGAGTGTTAGAGATGTACAGCTGGGTAAACATGCTCACTAAAAATAAAATATATAATATTTAAATCATTTCACTCTTCAAATTCCTCAAATATGGCACCCCCAATAAACTCTAGTTTCTCCCTGCAAAGATTGTTTGAAACCACAATTGAAAGATAAATTCTTACTTCAAATCAGAGAACAATAATTTATTGTTTGCCTGCAAACTTCTGATAAATTATTTAATCAGAAATCGTTCTATACTTGCGTGAAATTTGTGTGACTCCACCTGAAAATTGGCCAGGGTAGATGTCTCACCACCGAAACCAATTCCCTTAGGGTTTCCATCCTAAAGTTTTCTCAAGCTAGAAACTCAAATTCCACAATAGAGAAAAATAAACAAACATCCACAAATGAGCTTTCAAATCACCTTTTATAGTTTCCCACAGGACTCCCTGAAGTTACTTTTAATTTCCTGCTCAAAATATACTACATCCCTTTCTTCCCTTATGTATTTACCATTGGCTTAGATGCTTCTTGGTCTTTGTCATATTGGCATGCTTCATTAGTTTGAATATGTAGTTAATGGTTTTGTTGGTAAGGCAAGGCCTTGTCTATCCTGTAATAACACCCCGATTACTTTCTGACTTTGATGATTCCAATTTCTAGTTATTATTGAACTATATTAAGGCTCTTTTTCTGTATGTCTTTATTATGGTTTATTGATGTATTATCACTTTGGATTTTATGTTTGCCATTATTGAAACTTAGTTGTCTATATATGTCAAATAATATCTTTTCATAAATATTCCTATAAATATATGGTCTTGAGTCATGATCACTTGTTATGTCATTTTTAGAGAACATTTGTGTCAATTTTAGGCACTAAGTTTGATGATTTATGTGTTGAAGAATGAATGGCTATTTCGGTTAACTTGGCTCTACTAACATCATTATAATATCTAATTTAGGGGTTTTTGGGAGGTGAGTGAAAGTCAATGGATATTTCTTCTCCCTTACTGTTTGGCTTTATTAGAGTCATTATTCATTAAGTTTCCTATTGGGGTATTTTCTCTACTTTGTTTTTTTGGTACTTCTTTCTGTAGTCTACATCTTTTCCCATGTTTTTTATATACACATTCTTTTTTTGGCTTCACATATCATTTCCAAACGAGTGCAAGCAGTTTTACAGAGGGACGTGTCCTTGGGATCTCAGGGAATATCTCAGAGTTTCATGTGTATTGGGAATGTGGAAATGAGAGTGAATTGTCCTGAGGACATTTACTAGTCTCGAGCCCCATCCCTGGTATGTTTCTGTACTTTTTGTTATATTTTTTCGGATGACCACTTGTCCCTATATCCAATAAGAAATGCATAGCTGTCCCCAGAGCAGATTGGGATGGTTAGGAGTGGCTGTTGAAGATTAGGGCTGAAAAATTGAATAAATATTTTCATTGTGTGCTTTGAAGAGGAAAAGACAAAACTGTAGCAAAGGAAATAAAGAATAAGCATATTAGCCAAATTAAAACAGGTCGGGAGCACATTGGGTAGGTATTTTTAGAAAATTTCTGGTTACTCTCATTTTTTAACAATTTTTGGGTTTGGATGAGTTGGATTTTAACATTCACCGTTTTTGCTAATGGCATTAGATATTACATGTAGTAAGGATTTATATGTATGAGTACAAGTGTATACCTATGCGTCTTTAATGTTCATTTAATGGGTTTGGACGTGTTTAGAATATTCAATGAGGGTTACATTTCTTTTCCAAAAATAGATATTAAGTTAATTTCTTTCTTCTTGGGTTCCTTGTCTGATAAATCCAGGCAAAAGATCTGTAGTCAAGAAACTTGTTTCAGTCTTTCCATTTCCTGCAGCTGCCCTCTTGAAAATTCTCTGTAACAGCATTCTGAGCAGAAGGTGTCTGCCTTTTATGCATTTATGGCCAAAAGATCAGCAGATCATGTCAAATCATCTGCGTGGTATATTGATTTTGGAGCATCTCAGCATTTCACACACAGGGGAGATTGATTCACAAAGTATGAGGCTTGCTCCGATTCTGTCATCTTTGTTGGTGGCGAAGAGTATATAGTTGTTGGCAAAGGCAACATTCAGATCACATTTGGTGGGAGAAATCTAATATGTTTCTATGTATACTATGTTCCGGGCATGGAGCTCAATCTGATCTCTGTGAATCAGATTATGCGACATTGTCTGAAGTTGGACATCATCTTCAGTTCACACAAGTGCCACATTGTTGATAAGGAGTCCAAGAAAACTGTTGCAGTTGTTCTCGAAGATCATGGCTTGTATAGGCTGATTGGTACTGGAGAGGGTCAGGAGTATGCAATGGCTGCAAAGAGTTCATCCATCAACACTCTTTGGCATCAATGGTATGGGCATCTCAACATAGCCTACCTCTCTCAGCTGGCTTGAGAGAATTTGGTTGAAGGCTTAACTGAGATTCAGTAGCAGACACATGGGGTATGTAGAGTTTGCCAGGCAAGGAAGCAGAATCGAACTCCATTTACAGACGGATGAGCTTGGAGAGCATCCAAGCTTCTTCTGCTGGTTCATGCAGATGTTTGTGGACCAATGAATATTGCATGGGTCACTGTTGCCAGATATTTTTTGTTATTTGTCGATGATTTCAGTAGGAAAATGTGGGTGTTTTTCCTCAAAGCGAAATCAGAAGTGTTTAATGAATTTCAAAAGTTTAAAGTATTAGTTGAAAAGAGTCAGGATGTCAAACCATAACTCTTAGGTCGGATAATGGGGGTGAGTTTTGTTCCAACCAATTTACCGACTTCTATGCTAAGATGACATCAAGCGCTAGCTTAGCACACCCTATACCCCCTTAGCAAAATGGAATTGTTGAGCGGAGAAATCGAACTATCACGGAAATGGCCCGGTGTATGCTGAAGAACATAAATGTTCCAAAGAGATTTTGGGTTGAAGCAGTGTATATTGCTGTTTACCTTCTTAATAGGTCTTCCACACAGGCCGTCAAGAAGATGACCCCATAGGAAGCATGGTCTGGGAGGAAACCAAGAATCATCCATCTCAAGATTTTTGGTTCTATTGCATATGTTTGGATTCTAGATGCAAAGAGGACCAACCTAGATTCGAAAAGCCAGAAGTTGATGCTTACAGGATACAGTGACAATCATAAGGCCTATCGACTGATTGATGTGGACACTGATTGTCTAACATTCAATAGGAATGTTGTTTTTGATGAGTAGTGGGTCCTTTCAGCTCTCTTCTCCCATCAAGAGTCATGAGGACTAGCCTCTGAAGAGTAAAGATTTGGGTGTTAGGCTTCCATTAGCTCCACCTGAAGGGAGGAATTCTGATGATTCCAAACTTGTGGAATCTCCTAGGCACAACCCTATACCAGCAGATTTCCCTCAAGACAACCTGGATCAGCATCCAGATGATTTCATTCTAGGCAGCCCAAGTCATGATGATGATCATCCTGATTTGGAAGAAGATGCATCTCCTCCCTGTCCTAAGTGGTGGACGAAGCTCATTGGTGATGTTTGAGATGATGAGCTTGTTGAGGGCTGATCGTTTAGAGGCAAGATCAAGCAGGATATAGTAAATTTTGCTCTTATGGCCAACATTCAGAGTGTTTATTTGCCCCAGGACTATTCAGAGGCAAAAGGTAAACCTGAATGGGAAAAGGCTATGGAATCCGAACATCATAGTCTTTTGGAAAACAACACTTGGGTTTTGTCAGATCTTCCACTAGGGAAGATACCCATTGGCTGCAAATGGGTCTAAAATGTGAAATACAAAGTTGATGGAACACTTGTTGAATACAAGGCTTGGTTGGTGGCTAAGTGGTTCTCGTTGAGAGAAGGCATTGACTATGAGGAGACCTTTGCACCTACAACAAAGATGAGCACCATCCGACTTGTCCTAGCCATTGCAACACAATTTGGTTGGAAGGTTCATCAAATGGATGTGAAGAGTGCCTTCCTCAATGGAGATTTGGAGGAAGAAGTCTACATGTTGCAGCCTCCTGGTTTCAAGGTTGCAGGCAAAGAGCACAAGGTATGTCGTTTGCTGAAGGCTATTTATGGCCTAAAGCAGTTTCCCAGGGCATGGTACTTGAAGATTGACAAGTATTTGGTTGCATAGGGTTTTCAGAGGAGTCCATCAGATGCCAATTTATATGTCAAGAGCATTGGTAGTGATATCATTCTTCTTGTCATCTATGTGGATGATATCATCATTGATGGTAGTGGGTTACATTTGCTTGAGCAAATCAAGTTGAATTTGTGTCAAGCATTTGATATGACAGATTTGGGTCTTCTACACTATTGTCTTGGTGTAGAAGTCTGGTAGACAGGTGGTAGTATTTTCATCTCTCAATCTAAATATGCCAGGAGTTTGCTAGAGAAATTTAGGATGATAGATTATAAGATCTCATCTACTCCCTTTGAGAAGGGGTTGAAACTTTCAGCCAAATCAAATTCACCAGTGGTTAATGAGTTAGCTTTCAAGCAACTAGTGGGCAGCCTCATCTATCCTACTGCCACTAGACTTGATTTAAGTTATGCTGTGAGCTACATTTCTCGTTTCATGACTACCCCTAAGGCTGAACATTGGGTTTCAGTGAAGTGAGTACTGAGATATGTGAATGGGACATTTGACTTTGGCATTCTGTATAGCAGAAGCAAAGATCCGAGGTTGGTTGGTTTTACGGATTTAGATTGGATAGGTTTTGTTGACGACAAGAAGTCTACTTTTAGGTATGTTTTCAGTCTTGGTACGGGTGCAGTCACATGGACTAGTAAGAAGCAGTAGGCAGTAGCTCTTTCCTTGATAGAAGCAGAGTATCGTGGAACAGTTAAGGCAGCATGTGAGGCAGTATGGAAGGGCTATGCCATATAATCCTAAAGGAATGAATTGTTTCACTATCTCCCATTATGAGAACCAAATTTGCAGTCCTAGTCTATCTTTGCATATCTAATGACATCTACAACATGTGAGATGAAGGAGCAAACATATTAGCAAACAAATTTTTAAAAAAAGAATAAAACACAAATGATAAAAGCAAATACAAATAAAAAAATTATTAAATAATTAAATAATTTAATTAAAAAGCAGAATTCTTTAACCTCAGAGTGGACTACCAATTGTCATCAACGATCTTTTGTTTGACACCTTTTCCTTTAACATTGTTTGCATTAGGCCATTTGCTCCACTCTAGAGCAACTGTTATCAATTGTAGAGCCTCTTGCACTACAAGCATGCTCTCTAACAAAATGAAATAATTGGCATATCTAGTCTCCTCAAGGCTGAAAAATTCCTTATTTGAAAAAGTCTTAAAGAAAGAAAGTGAGGAGAGTAGTTGCAAATGTATATTTGAATAGCTCTAGCTTGTGCCACCACTTGCTTTAGCCAATTTATCTTCTCTACGTCTTTCAATGCGTTGTTCAATGCATGAACACATGGGGTTCAAAAGATGTTCTTGTAAGCATTGTCCACCATAATGCTAGCTAATTTGCACATATATGCCAAATAAGTGATCATGTATACAACATTTGAGGCCCTAACCTCCTCTATGGTCTTTCAAAGTTTGAAATTGGAAGTCCACATCCTTGTGCTTCCTTGAACAATCAACAACTCTAAGAAAATAAGAGCCAATTGCACTTGTGACTATGATGTTGATGAGTGGCCAATGCCTTATATTGGTCCATCCATCCATGACAATATAGCAACTTGTCCTAATCAAAGTCTGTCTCATGTTCTTTATCACCAAGTTCACCTTAGAATATTTTTTATCAAGGAGGGTAGTGCATAGTTTATGTTCTCTAGGGGGGGTAAATGAGGGACCAACATAAGCTGCATCTTTGAATATTTGTTTGAAGGAGAATGTGTCACATGAAATGGGATGGCATGGGCATAGAAAAATTTGGCAATGAAGACTTTGTCACATCATGTGCATGCATATTGAAAATACTTGCGATTGTCCCCAACCTCTCATTATCACTAATCTTTCTCTTTCCTCTTGTGGAAACATCACCGCTACTACCAGCTATCATGGATGACAAAGGCATAGCTAATTGTGCAAATTGTACTTGCATAGACACACCCTCAGACCTTGCACCTGCCTAGATATGCAATCTATTAACCTTTACCTTCTTATTCTCCTTTATATTTGGACAACTTTAAGCTCCTGCCTTGTAGTGCCCAAGAGATGCCAATATATGTTGGTGTAGATGTCTTTAAAATCTTTGTTTCAAATATAACACAACCACACTCTACTCCCCCCAGAATTTTTTTATTCGTCTTTGCCTGGGGCTGTCACAAATTGGAGAAGAGTTTTTTGGAATTGAAAGGGCCTTTTTTATAAGTTTTCAAGATGGTGGAAGGGCACTTAAATGGGTTATACGTTGGTGTAGATGTCTCTAAAATCTTTGTTTCAAATATAACACAACCACACTCTACTCCCCCTGAATCTTTCTATTTGTCTTTGTCTAGGGCTGTCACAAATTGGAGAAGAGGTGTTTTGGAATTGAAAGGGCCTTTTGCATAAATTTGCAAGATGGTGGAAGGGCACTCAAATGGGTTATGTGGCTATTCTCCTTCACCGACAACCCTCCCACCCCCAAATGTACCCGCAGTTGAGATTGAAACTCTTAACATTTCTCTCTTCCATTTCTTGTTAACAACTATCACTATTGCTGCCCATGTTTTGTGAAAAAATAATACAAGTGCAAAACTAAAAATAGAAAATAAATCTGCCTTAACTTTGAAAAAGAATTAGAAAAAAAGGAGCAGTGAATCACTTACCTTTGCTACTAGTTTTGCTATCCCATTGCTCACTAATTCTGCCCTAGATTTGTTCTCTCTAGCTGCACCTTCAAACTTTGCTCATTTTTTTTCCTTCAAGTTAGCTGCAAATTTTATTGGCATGTACAAATGATTTGGAATGGAAGAGGGAGGCTTCTTTTACTCATTTAGGAATGAGTGTGGTGTGGGAGCTCACAAAAGAAAACACTAAAATAATTTTTAATTTATTTTGGGCTTTTTAATAAAAGAATTAGAGTTTTCTAGCACAGTGATGGTTGGCTGTCCCCACTTTCTAGGACGTTAGGGTAATTGTATTTTTACAAGAGATGGCGGGGGGACATTTTTGAGGCGTCCCCGCATCCTTAGAATGTCCCCAGTATGGGAATGTGTAAAAAGAAACATAGCCTCATACACATCATAATATTATGCCTCTAAGTGTATAAAAATGATAGTTGTTGAACTAAAAGGAAGTGGTACATTTTCCCATGAAATTGTAAAATGGGCATTTTGTGTGTGTTAGATATCAAGAGGAGCATGCTTTTTGTCAAATGAAGAAGCAAAATTACAAAATTTACTTTTAATGGTCATGAATGTTTCATAAAGGAAATTTCAAATCAATTATGAGTAATTGTACAAGGCATTTAATACAGATGCAAGAGCATATGGATTTCAAAATAATCGACTAAGTCTATTAACATGAAAGAATGAATAAATAGAATACAATGCAGGAGGTGCAATAATCACGGAGACATGATTATAGGCGAATATGGACAGAAACGGAAAGAAACGGAAGCAAACAAATAGGCACGACAAATGCCGTTATAGAGATGAGCATTAAAATAGCAACTACCTATAATTCTAATAGCATTGAAGTTAGATTTTAAAAGTTTATGGCATCAGTTCCAAAAGGTACAAATATTGATGGGAGGTTTGGGCATTTGTATTTGTAGAGTTTGATATGGCTAAGTGGAAGATTGTATTACTATTAGCCTTTAGGAATGTGATTCATTTAACAAAACTGTAAATCTCATCTCAATAAGAAGACTAGCTTCCTATTGGGCTTGGGCAATAGACCAAAAGGAATTAAATATTTACAGGGTATGAGTCTGTAGCATAATTGCCTGTACATTGTTAGTGTGTGCACAATGACTCATGCTAGGTTACCCAAGGACAATTTAATAAAAAATAGCAGCCTGTCATTAGCTTTCAAATACAATATTTTTGTTTTTTGCATCTTGAAATTAAAGTTAAAATTTACAAGCATTGTCTCTCCAGAACTTTAATTGATGCATGCTCTTTATAAATGTATTCTGGAGTAGATCTCATGCATGAACTTCCTTCTCCTTAATGTGACACTGATCAGGCTCAGGCAATTGAAGTTCAACTTAGAGCCCTAACAATAATTTCCTATCAATATTTAATGTTGACTTGATCTTACTGTTTTGGATTGTTACTCCTTTTTTGTAGGAAAAAAAGATCCAAGGAGTCAAATTCTTGTTGTAAATCCTTAAACTTGAAGGACAGGAAATAAATTTTCAATAAATAGGTTGGAATCTTAGAAGGCATTCATTTAGTACAAGTAGTCTCTATATACATCTCCAAAATAGAATCTTGGAAGGCTTTTAACATGAATGACAAAAAGCCAATACACTCGATAATATAAGAGAAATTGATTGTCATGAACACAACTGTCATCCATGTGGGTTAAATGATGCATAACAGAACTTGATTTTTCCTTCTAATTGGTATACTGTCAATAATAAGACCTCCTCATCCTATAACTTGAAAATTCTTTAAGGGATAATGCACTTGTTTAACATTGATTGTACATTACTGGCATGGAAGTCTCTCTATGAACAATGCTAACACCACCAAGTATAGTGTTGTAAATTCTGATAATTGTGGGACTAATCTATTCAAGTCTAAAGATTAAATGTTAGGGACGCAATCAAAATGTCTTTTAATCTGAAAAACAGTAATATAGTCCTGAAAAGATTTGAGATCAAATATATTATCTGCAAGGTGGTGGTCCTGATGAAGACTGTGTCCATTAGCAATGAAGTTTGAAGATTGAAGCCTCAAGGAAATAAATATAAATGTCAATGGTAGGTTGTGGCCTATTATGGTGTTATTGTAATCGTTTGGATTTGTTACACAGCCTAATTGGTAATTTGTAATCTGGGTGAAGCTATTAGGATCTCCAAGGAGGTAAACCCAGAAAATAATGGCATTGGACTACTGTTGATAAACAAGCAAAGGAACCCATTCTTTGATTTTCAAGGTCCTCTTTGTGAATAATTTTACTGGTTTATAACATATATATCTTTTCATCTTAACCATCATCAATGGAGCCATGTGTGTTGGTTGAGGTATACCATGAGTACTTTTTATAACATTTTATAGGTAGATGAGGCCTTGGACATTTGGACTATTTTGTCCTGTTACACCCCTACAAAACCTGTCTTTTAAAGGCCGTTTCATGGGTTTTGCTGAGTCCGTCTATTAAAATGTTGCATATAAAAGCAGTGTCATGATTTTATCTGTAATGTGTTTGTTGCTTGTTCTGTCTTGAGCAAGTGTGTCATTTCTAAGGTTGTATTGTTTGTTTGTCAAGCCATCTGTGAAAAGTGAAATGGTGGAAAGTCGCCAAAGTGTCGAAGAATTGGCAAACACTCTTTGTGCTGTGGGCTAGTTTGCCATGGTAGGAGTAACTGAAAAGTGCTTGTAAGTGGCTTAGCCCATGGAAAAGCACACCAATGTGATAATGGCAAGGTTTTAAGGTATGTTCTACAAAGTTTCTGGGCTGGGATGACAAGGGGCAGGAGGTTTCTGGGATGCCATTTTTTAGGGGACTACAATTAAAAAATAAGGTAAATTTAAAAATATAGTAAATTTCAAATATTCGTAAAATAAGGCATTCATCATATATATTATAGAACCTTATGACACAACATTAGAGCTGAATCGAGATTTCACATAGAAATTGACTCTAATTTACAAAATTTCGTTGCTTTTATTGTCACTGTGCATTTATGTTATATAAAAATCACAACAAAATGCCCAGAAGCAACAAGTTTCAACTACAAAATAAAATTCAATAAAGTAATCTACTGAAAATGGTACATACAACCGCCTGAGCACCCCCAAAGATCTTGGCAACCACAAAGACCATCGACAAATCTTTTCTTAGCCAACTAAATTAATACAATCATTGCTGACTAAACTAAATTTATTATATTTAAAAGCGAACTACAATATTATTTCTTCTTTGTAACCAAATAAAAAATGATAAAGACAAAAAGGTTCAACTTAGTTATTATTTTGAGAAATCCTTTGAGATTTCTGAAATTTAAGGCAATACTGAATTATAAAGGTGAGAGTTGATTACAATGCCACAAATTGAGCCAATGTGGCTTAGTTAAAACATATGGTGTAGTGACATCCTACATGTTTTCTTCATTAATTGCTCATTATGTTTCAAATGTGGCCTTTATTGGAATACAAGCACCCACTTGAGAAACTAAAACTGCTACCATTAAGCCGCATGGCATAATTGGTCAATAATTTTGTAGATCCAAGAGAGATCCTAACCACACTCCATCATGCCTCACACTCAAAACTTGAGCACAAAAAGGGGCAAGAATGCACAAATTGAAGATGTAGGTGGGTGCTGAAAAGGTGGAAGAACAGCTCCAAAAATACAACCCTAAAAATGATCTAAACACAACAGAAGAATCCTTCCAAGACATTGTTTATAATATCTGCGAGACAGTTGGGGGATGTCCCAACCACCCCTTGGTGTTTCTTGGCATCCCTGATTTTTTTGGCCATTCTTTTCCTATTCTAGGGGTAGGGGGAATGCTTCTGATCTGCCCCTGCATCTCTGAAACATTTTTGGTGGGGTGTGGGGTCTGTAATGTCCTGTTTCAAAATAAACCAATTTATGATTTGAGAAATTTGCTCGGCAACCCAAAACATTGCATGTTCAGATTTATAAGACATTCACCCAAGACAAGAAGGTAATTCGCTAATACATGAATAGTCGCAAGGAAGGTAATTAAAGGAGATTAAAAAATGGCACTTAAATTAAGATATCGCGATTGGGTTTAAAGAATGATTAAATTAAAATTAAAATTATAGTTTATCAAAAGTCAAAGGGTGTATGAAGGGTTGTGTCTCATGAAGCAATAAGATATAAAGGGAGATCATTTAATGAGAAGAGGGATCAATCAGTTAGGAATAAATATTATGTAACTTTGCAAGTAAATATTACAGCCAAAGAGGACAAAAACCCTCCAAGGAAAATTAAGAGATTTGAGGACCAAAACCCTTAATTTCTCCTATCAAGTTATTGGACGAAAAATCCATAACTTGTCTAGATATCAAGAACAAACATTCAAGGAAAAATTGCTGCAAATTGGAAGAAGAAACATAGCAGATAATCAAGATAAGATTATTTTTCAGAATTATGTCAAAGCGAAAAAATATGAATATTATAATAAAATATAAATGTAATTATCATTTTAGAATTAAAAATATTGTTTTAAGACAAAAATAAGAAATGTTCTAGAACAGGACATTATAAATGGAATCAAAGCTTTGATCTTGCTAGCCTGTGGGTGAAGCTAAAATGTTGGATACATTCTAGTCAAAAAGACTTGAAGGTCTACAAAAGGAAAAAACATGGATCTTATACAAGAATTATGTACAAACTTTAGGCCCCTAAAACTATTAACCAATATCAAAGTTCGTCAAATCATGCAAAAGCTTGTGTGATGAGTACTCGGAGGCACTTGGGTACCGGTTTACCAACAAGGTCGATATGAATACATAAGAAAAAGGCTAAGGAGGAGATCAAGGAGCAAGATCCAAGAGAATCATTAGTGACAATAGAAAAAGGGTTAGAATCAGAATCACAATAAATTGCTAAACCCATAGAAGAAAACGAGCCAATATTGTGTGTTGAAGATGTGTCAGTAATGGCAGATGATGTCCAAGAAACATCCACCCTATTTTCTGGTAGAGAAATAATTGAACCATGTAATAATGAATTGCAATGTATGGAAATGGGTGGACCATGTGATGCTGTTGTGAAGAATGTGTTTTCTAAGATTGACCCCCATGAAGAAAAAGAGCCAATATTGTGTGTTGAAGGTGTGTCAGTAATGGCAGATGATGCCCAAGAAA